>BMAU01017845.1:0-600000 GCA_019973935.1 Trichonephila clavipes
ATATATTTATTAAATTATATTGTTTATCAAATAAAATTAATTCAAAAATTTCCAAACTAAACATGACAAAAAGTAAACCATTAGTAGCTAATATTTTGAACAATATTTGACTTAATAAATGAATATAAATTATATTAAATTTATTTAACATAATTTTATTACTTTTTAACAATAAAATATAAATGAATACACAAATTAATACGATTTTATTACTGCATTTTATGACTTAACATTTGATGATTTTCTTACATACTTATTGCTTTAACAGCAATTAACTCAATCATTAACTCAAAAATGATACGGCACAAATCTTACCAATCATCAAACAATCAAGAAATCAAAAATATGCATTTACATAAATTTCTTCTAAATAAAATAAACTACCTCTTCTTTTTCAACTACAGCCCAAGCTACTTGGAATCCTTCTATTCCTTTAAAAGGCACTTCATGAGTAAGAAGTTCCCATAGAACTACTCCATAAGACCAAACATCACAGCTTTCAGATACAGGAAGGCACTGAATAACCTTTAAAAAAACAAATTTATGTAATGCACTAATGATGATGACCTTTTTATTTTTAGTACATTCTTTTTACAGACACATTTATTAATATTGTTAAATTTTAATAAAGAAACACAACATTTCTCGAACAAAACTGACCATTCCAAAAAACAAAACACAAACCTCAGGAGCCATCCATGGTAAAGTACCAGCAACTGACATCTTTGTGGTACTATCTATAAACCGTGAAGCTCCAAAATCACAGATCTGTAAAAAAAGATTAAGTTAAATTACAAACACTAAGAAGTTAAAAAACAATTTACCACCTAATTTGTGTTATTATTACTGTCTATTAAAAAAAAAACTTTTAAAGGGTATTATTTTAAAACAAATATCCAGTTTTCAATAAATCTATTTAATTAAATTTAATTCTTTGCATGAAAATTTTCATACTTTAAATTTAAAAGATTCAATAATAATTTGAAAATAAAGACAGCAAGTAAAGAAAGTAATGTTTCTAGTAAAATTAATAAAACTTATTATTAATGAATATACATCATATATTCTCTCAAAATCATTTTAAAAAAAGTTTTACCTTGCACACATAATCAGCACTAATGACAACTGAAATAAATAATAATATACATGATCAGTACTCATGAAACATTAAAATTATAAAAGCATGCTTTGAAGCATGATAAGAAACTTAAATATACAGAATTCAATTTTCAATAGTAATGATTAACATGAAAAAAACTTAAAACATTTTAATTTGTACAGAATTTATTGATTGATTGAATATTAACGTCGTACTGTTCAGCTACACGAGGACTTTTGGCGATGGACAACGTAATTTTGAACCATGGTCAAGTGATGTGGACGACACTTGAGCTGGCACCCCCTCTCCTAACTGTACAGAATTTATGCCTTGGAAGAGTGAAAAACAATTTGACTGGAAAGGTGCATTTTTTTCATTTTTTTAAACATCTTTTTAAATTAAATTTTAAAAAAATGTAATTTAAAAAAAACTATGCTGTCCTAATTATTATATATTACAATGAATAAGAGAAAATTTATAATTGTAAACTGTCTAAAAATAATGAATGTATTTCAATATTATTTTTAATAAATAATGATAACAAAAAACTTGATAAGACCACTATAGCCTAAATAAATATATCAACAAATATGCAAAATGAAAAAAGAAAAACTCCAGACATTTCAATATTTTTCTTCAAAAAAGCAACAAATAAACAAGTTAAAACAAATGATAAAAATTCAATTACATATTATTCAATAACACATCATTAACGAAATGTAAAATAAATGAAACATTTACATGCATTATTCAACTTTAAAAATTATCTTTTTTTAATGAAAATAAATATTTCAGAAGATAGACCATTATTAAAATTTACAATATAATTTATAAAAACAAGCAATATGAAGATTTAGGCCAGCACTAAAATAGTGTACAGTGAAAAATTAATACTAGCATAGTGAAAAATATAAGAATTTTAATCTCATCAATATCAATAAAGTCAACAAGAAAACTGTAAATATTTTTTGGGAAACCTATTAGGAGTGAAAATCTTAGTTCTAAATGTGAAATTAATTTATGTACCATAAACCTTTTATAATTTATGTGAATTATACACAAAGAAATCTATAGAAAATTTACATTAGATATCAAATAAAAAAAAGTGTTTTACTAAGGTATGGTACAGAAAAAAAACTCATGGATTGGGATCAAAATGTGCAAATCAACTAAATGATTGTGGCTACAATGACAATTATTTGAACACTAAATATAGAGGGGAAAAAACCCTTTCAATATTTTTTTTAAAAAATACTTTTACGTATTCAAATAAAAAAATCTGTGTTATATCTTTTAATCACAGTTTTTTCTGAAAGTAACAAGAACAGAAGATACTAAAAGTTAGAATTTATACATCATTACCATTGAAATATGAATGTGTACAAGTAAAGATGTTCATTGATATTCATCATAGTACAATAATAATTGATTTAATAAGGAACATAAGTATGAAGTAGGCATGTTGCACCCATCAGTATTTTGACTGAGAAAGAAAATGCATATTAAATGAAATCAATTATTATTTTGCATAATTTTTACTTGAAATCACAAAATACAGAGAATCATTAAAGATAAAAGAATTCGAAAATGTGAAAATAAATGTTTTTTTAAATATAAATAATTACAATTAACTGTTAAAAATTATTAAAAACTAATTATAAAAATTACTTTTCAAAAGCATTTTCTTTAAAATTCCTCCAATAATCGAATTGGAGCTGGTATTAAAAACATTGATCAAAATCAATGTATTTTATAAGTAGATTTCTATAGACTACATATTTTATATTAAATCTTATACTTAAATGATAAATTCTAAATAAGAGGTTACCAAATATATGATAACTAAATGACCAATAGATAATTTATTAAAATGAAAACCAAATAACATGTACCATTTTTAGACTTCAAATCCCGATGAATAACTTTGACTGGCGCTTCTTCGTGCAAGTAATGCATACCTTAAAAAAGAAAAAGGGGGTAAAAAAGAATTTCTTTGACTTGTATGAAAATTTTAACTCAGCTCTCACTAAAATTACTACTTTAAGGAATATATTATACATTGAACTAATATCCAGATAATGCCTTATAAAAATTTAATAGAAACTTATAATAACTTTTTCATTTTAACAAATAAAATCTTTCTTTATTTTAAGGAGAAACAAAAATATATGTAGTAAATAAGGTGATAGTCAGTCATTTGAGTTGAATAGTCAACAGTTTGTTTTTAAATCAATGAAGTCATGCAAAGCTTTTAAACAAGTTGTGATATTTTTTTAAGTTTTTAACATAAAGAATTTAACAACTGCAATGATTTTAACATGAGTAATTATAGATTTTTAAATATTATACATTATTAATATTTCAAATAATTAGAGAAGGTAACTCTTAAAATTACTTTTATTTATTTTTACTTTTATTTTTTAAAATTATTTTATGCATACGCATTTTAATATGCATGGAAGGAAATATTATGATAGTTATAAATGAGTTTTTTCATGGTAAATGTTTCCAAAATTTAAAACATTTAAGAAAACATTCAAACATTGAAATAAACATTAAAATAAATAGAGTTTTTTTAAAAATAGAATATAACAATTTTATTTCAAAATTTGATGCAATAACCAAAATAAAAACTTCTAGTATAATTTATATGAATGAATTAGTGATTTTATAAACAAATGTAAAACAGGAATCTAAGAGCTAATCAACAGATAAAATATTACAAAATCATGTGATATATTTAAAATAGTGAAAAAAAAACATAGTCTGATAAAACCTACGAAATAAGATCTATAAAACATTTCTAACATATTTCATTAAAAATGTACAATTAAATAAATGTATGATAACTTAATTGGAGGATATTTTGTGAAATTGGGGAGAGACCACAATTACAAGTTACAAAGGGAAAAGAAATTAAACATTTCCTATTGTTACATATCTCAAAAAATTAAGTTCAAACTGAGTGAAACAGGAATCTAAAAAGACATCTTTTTGAAGATTGCCCTTCATAAAACAAATGATTACTTTTTTTTATCATGTTTAATAAATTCCTTAGACTTCTAATAGTAGACAGTAGTCAACCTCATATTAAAATCTATTTTATGTCAACTTCTATTAATTGAAATACCGTATTTTCCTGTATATAATCCGCGGATTATGTGTTAAAAAAGTTTCAAATTTCGTTGTGCGTATTATACGCCGCCGCGGATTATCTGAGAAAAAACATTCTCCATCAGAAAAGCGAACAATAAAGTTTTGGAAGAAATGCCGTTTATGTTTTATAAAATAAATAACAGATGGCGCTTTCATGACTCGGATGACGTATTTCAGCTATAAATGTTTTTGGCCAATTTACATTCAAAACGAATTCGATTCCTCGGAAGGAAAAAAATAGTTATTAGTCGCTGGCGCCATTTCCAATTTTCTCTCTTGACTAGAGCTATTAAGTCCTTCGAAAGTTTTCATCAAATTGAAGCGAAAGTGTTAAGTTACACTACAAACTTAAAAGGCTACCAAAATCGGGAAGCTGCAAGGTTTTTCAAAGTTGACGAATTGAATATTCGTTTGTGGAGAAAAAACAAGACAAACTTCGAAAATTGTGATTGACGTTAAAGTGCCGATCATTTTGGTAAACCTCACTGGCCAGAATTAGAGGAAGAAATAAATAAAAGGATTTTAAAAGAAAGAGACAGTGGGGAAGCAGTCTCAATCTAAATTTCTTTGCTGTTAACTTGCTAAATTAAAAAAAAGAAAGATTTTTTCCGCATGAAATGTTTTGTTTAACAACTCAAAACATAGATGGCAGTAGCAAAGAATTTTTTTGTTTTATTGAGATTATCGTAAAAAATATTATCATACATATTTGAAAAGATATTTCGTAATAAATTTTTTTTCCTGTACAATTTCTTACTTCTATTTTCAATTATATTGCGTATTTTTTGTCTTTATGACATTCATTATCGGCAGTTTATATTTTGGATTATTCGGCCTAAAAACTGCCGCGGATTATACAATGTTTTGTTTTTTTTTACTCGAAAAAAAGGCTTTGCGGATAATACGCCGCTGTGGATTATATACAGGAAAATATGGTAATACGAATTTGATATAAAATTGATCATAAATTCAACTGAAATACAAGAGACACCACTACAATAAAACTCAGAAATAAATATTTAAACTTGTTTTCTATTTTTACAATTCTTTTTTATTGTGAGTACTTTTAAACACAGATATGACAAACTATACACACATAAAAATATAAAATAAAGTTTTTCATGGGATCAAATAACTATAAGAAATAACTAATGACTGTATATCAACATTATTTTGTAAAATACTCTTCATAAACTAAAACTAAACTCAGTAGCGCAACAGGCCATGAGGGCCAAGGTCTACTATGCCCATCTCAGTATACGTGACCTTTGGGCACTAAGGTGCATGAGCAGATGTCCCAATCAGATGGTCAGTCTGAAGCAAACCCCCCAGTGTTTAGTTCCCAGGCAAGCTTGGTACTCATTTATCGACCAACTGAAGGGATGAAAGGCTGAGTCGACCTTCACAGCCCGAGGATAGAATCTCAGACCTGTGGTGTGGAAGCGCGATACGCTACCACTCGGCCTCATACTTTTCATAATACAATGAAGTAAATTTATGAAGATATAATATTCTTTTATCACTATCCATTTCTAATTGTTTTGTTAAGCAATAATAATAGCAAATATAAAATAAATAATTATATAAGTATAATAATATTACTCTGTAAGATATAATCCTACTTTAAAAACTGCAAACTTCAGTACCATGAAATCAATTAATAGAATTTTATTGACTGCTTTTGATGATAATTATGATAAATTTAATAACAATATTTTAAAAAATTATATACCAGCAGCAATTTCAAAGCTCCAACGCAAAATTTGCTCAAAATTAAGCATAGAATTATTTTCTTGTTCACCCAAGAAAGCAAAAAGTGAACCATTTTCAGAAAATTCTGGAACAAAAAGAAATTGTTTTAATACTTCAAGCAAAATTAAATTTTTAATTAAAAAATCTTTAAAAATTAAAAAAAAAGACTATCAAATAGCAAGCAATATGGATACACACAATTTATCAAATGTTATTGATAAATAATATAGATATATAATCTTGATAACTATAACATTGCAGTAAAATATTTAATTTAATAAAAATCATATGAATTCAGTGCAAAGATAATTTTACAATATTTGAAACAAGCACATTCAAATTTAACATGCTATCATATAATTAATTTGTTACAAATTTATTAAGACAGAATTTAAATAATGGTGATTGTGTCAAAGTATAAAATAGATTAAAGAATTTTAAAAGAAAAAGGAAATAGCTATTTTACAGATTTTTTTACCAAAACGTCATGGAATGAATTCAAATTAAATTATGTTTTCAAAATATTATCCTTTTTTTATTACCTGTAATAATGCAATAATTTGGAGAAATTGTAACAGCTCCAAAAAATTTGATGATATTTTTGTGACTCAATAAACTGAGGACTTGAGCCTGAAAAGGGATTATTAAATAAATTTTTTTATACAGTCAGTACATATAAAATTTTTTAAAAAAATACTTTTAAAATTATTCTTATAATATATTCATTAGACTTAATAATTTTTTAATATATTTTATGTTAGAAATTGTTATTTCATACATAAATCCACACTGTTTTCCATAATAACAAAATTCTGTATATGAAATTACAAAATTGAATATATGAACATGTGAATAATAAAATTGTGAATAATATGAAACAAAACTTTAATCAAACTTATTAGCATAATTGCTACAAAATACATAAAATACTTAAATAAAAGAAAAATTACAGATACAAGAATCTATGTATTTTACTGAGATAAATATAATAAAACCAATAAAGTTGACTGCCTCTCAAGTTAACCTAATTTTAACAGTTCCAATATGTGTTATATATAGAAAAAAGTATTTTTCTTCATTGCACAAATAAGTTGTATGTTGACTACTTGGTTTCAGATTGGAATATATTTCGAATCAATAATGACTGCAATTTCAAGTTCAGTTTACTAGAAATTATGTAAAATCAGTATAAACAGATTTAAAAATACAAACATATTTATCTCACCTCTAATCATTTTAAATTAATGATTCAATTACTTAAGAAGTTTTTCTATCATTTTAATGATTAAATTCTGAACAATTAAAACACAAATTATAGAAAAACTATAGGGTATAAGGGAAAAGTTCTGTCATTTTTTAACACAAGCATTTTTATGCATTCGTTCTTTAGCAAGAATTTGGACCCAACTGAACCTGGTTTAAACAGATTAGTATATAATTGGTGATTTATGCACATTTTTTTGTATTTTAGTCAGTTTTTTTAACTTGTAAAACTGTCAACATGAGTAAAGAAATAGTGCACTTAAGACATTGTTAATTGTATGAGTTCCAAAAAGGGAATAACGCAATGGAGTTAAAAAAAAACACTTGCGTGACAGATTTGGAGATGACACAGTAACATCTAAAACATGTCAAAGATGGTTTGCAAAATTTCATTTGGGTGATTTCTTTTTAAAAGATAAACCCAGATCAGGAATTACATCAGATGTCAATGACAAAGTGCTACACATTATGATCAGGACAAATCCCACCTTTAACTTCCACAGAAATGGGCTTCAAGCTTGGAATTCATCGGACTACTAGAACCATATTAAAAAGTTTGGTTTTGTGTCCAAACTCTCTACTTGGGTGCCATACTAATTAAGCAGAAAAAATTTAATGGACAGATTTTCAATATGTTCTTCAAATCTTGCTCATCCCAAAAGGGAACCCTTTTTGGATTATTCAGTGAAGAGATGAAAAGTGGGTAATGCATAAACACATGGTTAGAAAAAAAGCATATGCTTTCCAAGGGGAGACACCACAGTCCACATCCAAAGCTGGCACACATCAGAAGAAGGCTATGTTGTGTTATTGGTGGGACCACATGGGTATACAGCATTATGAGTTGCTGAAAGAAAACAAAACGGTCAATGCTGATCATTGCCGTTTGCATTTTGATGTTTTGAATAAAGAAATTCAACCTAAGCAACCATGATTGGCCAACAGAGAGGGTGTAATTCTTCATCATGACAATGCTTAACAACACTTGCCAAGAAAAACTACACAAAAAATTTCAGAATTGGGTTGAGAAACTACCTCAGCCAGCATATTCTCCAGATCTTGCACCATCTGACTATCAACTGTTCAGATTGCTGCAAAACTTTCTTGATGGAAATGAAATTATGAAGGTGTCCAAATGGTAGTGGAAGAATACTTTGTCTCTGAAACCAAAGATTTCTTTTCCAAGGGATTAGATAAGCTGCCAGAGCACTGGCAGATAGTTGTAACTCACAAAGGACATTATACTTTGGGTTAATTTTAAATAAAAAGAGAAAAAAAAAATGACACAGAACTTTCCTTTACAACCAACCAACAAATTTTAATAACTGAAAGTTTCACAAAATATACCTCTTTTTCTAATACTAGTAACTTTTTGACAGCAACAATTTTATTTTGAGATTTCCACAGAGCTCTATATACGCATCCAAAGGCACCTCCTCCACATCTTTCATAAAACTCAATATCATTAAAATCTACTTCCACAAAGGGACTTGTGATATCTGAAGCTTCATCTGAACAAGAGCTCAAAGTGCTTCCACCACCAGAATCTTCAGCCATATCTACAATAAATTCAAAAAATAAATAAATTCACATGAAAAAGTAATTATTCATTATATAATATTTCTTTTTGAAAAAAAATCATGCACCCATTTAGGTACTTATGTATTAAATTCATACCAGCAATTTATTGCCAAAGATTTTACAAATTATGGCAACCTATTTCATTTTGAATCTATAATCAGTCTTTTGGATATATTTTTCAACAAAGAATGTTTAAAATTCACCACAGGTTGTTAATGGGATGAGGTTCAAATGTAAGTAAATAAATTTTTACCACATTTAATTACAGAAAAATAGTTAAAAATATTCCAATAAATTAAGAGCGAATCTGCTGCCAATTGGTGCATATTAGTTTAGTGTAATATTCTGTCAAATGTAAGATAAAATAAAATAGTTATTTTAAATGAATAAAAAGACTTTTATTATTTCAGTTATTAATACATTAAATGTCAATTATATTTCTCCAGTAAAAAATTTCTTTCAAAGCATGTTCTGGCAAAAATGATTATTTACCTTAAAGGAAACTTTTCTTCACGCAATTAACCAGGCCAAACAAAAAGCTCTCATGTACAAACAAGAGTTTGAGATACATCATTCATAGATAGAAGTAATATCAATTCAAATAAAAGATAATAATCAAGCATATTTTCAGCATCAACAAAAAGTATAAACCTTAAATATATATGAATTGGAAATTTACCTAAAATCATTCATTCATACATTATATATATATATATATATATATATATATATATATATAATTATTGTAACTATTTATAATATTGTTTTACAGAGCATCAAAATTTTACATCTTATGAAAAAGTAAATGAATTTATAATTAAGTCATTGAAAAACACTTCTGAATGTACCTGTAATTGGGTGTTTTAAACTACTAGTAGCATTGTTTTCCTACTGCAGTAAAAATGCATTTTCAGATTTGTTCAGCATTGCTTGTCGTCTCTAAATAGAAAAACAATAAATTACAATAAAATATTTTAAACAAAGTGGAACTAGTCACTTTAATTAGAATTTAATTACTAAAGAAAAAAAGCAGAATAACTAATAGTATATAAAATTGATGTTCATAAATAAACTTTTTTTACCATTTAAAAAAAAAAAAAGACCAAATTTTATAACTTATTTTTGACAAACCTGAAATACTTCTGCAATTATCTCATTTTTTTTTAATTTTTGCTTGCACACTAATCAAGAAAATATAATCACTTTTGAGGAAGGATATACGATTAAAAATTTATAATTTGAAGCATTTAATGCTTCAAATTATAAATTTTCATATCTCAAAACCTACATGAATATTATAGGCACTAAAATATGTGAAATATAATAGACAAACAACTTTTCTTCATTCAGATAGCATACAATTTCAAAGGATATATTTCAGAAAACAATTTGTTTTTAGAACAAAATTAGAAAATATATAATTTTAAATTGAACATAAATTTTGGGACTTTGAAACAAAAATATCATTACCCGATTTAGATTTAAAAACAAAATCACTGGTAATTTTTACCTTTTTAAAAAATGAATTTGCTTTAAAATTATTAGGGATGAAAATAATCAAATATGAACCTTATTTTTGTAAATCAATTTACTTGTAATTTTAATCATTAGACCCTATGCAAAAACTATTATTTTTTTCCTGTACCGAATTTAGAAAGCAATAATTTCCCCGGCTAACTAAATATTTAAAATATTCGTCCTTCTCAAATTACAAGGAAATAATTTTATAATACTATATACTCAGAAAAATGGTTTGCAAGACCTTAAATTCAATAAGAATTTAACTTAAATGTCTTCATAAAATTCTATGCAACTATAAAATAACATTGTTTCATAAAAATACACATTAAAAATAATTATTTATGTCAACACAGTAGTGATTTTAAGCCTAAAAAGAAGAAAAAAATAATCATAGCACTCACCTTCCAAAAAAATGGCTTTTATCAAAAGCATACGAAGAGTGAATCTTAAAAAGAAAACTATCATCTCATTCTTTCACAACACTATGATTTTTTAATTTTTATTTTAAAATCAAAATTCTTAGGAGAATGCGATTATCCTCCCTGCCTCACAGGTACATCAGATTGGTTGAAAACTAAATTTGTAGATGGCGCCATATGTACTGGATCATTCTCATCCCATCTTGAATCGATTATCAGCTGATTGTCATCTTAAAAATACGAGAGAACATTCTCTTAAAAATGAATTAAATTCTAATAATGTATATTTTCTATCTCTGTGATGTAAACTTTTTTCAGTTGTTTAAAAAATTTTTGAATGCAACAACAATTGTTATTGATTAAAATCTAGTTATTCAAATTATTTGTTTATTATTTTAAACATTCCAAAGCTGGCTAGGCATCCAGTTGTTTAGAAACTTCTAATTCAATAATATAAAATCATATTCTTTTGCTCATAATTTTATGATCAGTGAAAGTATATTATAAAACTGAAAAAGATTTTAAATGTATCTTTTGTAATATGTTGATATGTATCCGAAATCTAATCAATCAAGAATAGGTTTTATCAATAATAAGCATAAAATGTATACATATATTGCATTTTATTGACCATTTATTTTTGATTCTGATAATTTGCTTGACATTTTTTCTAAACATTTTTAAGATTCTCACAAATAAAAAGTAAAAAAAAAGTAATTTATTTAAATAAAAATAAATAATGGATCAATATTAGGATCGTAGAAAAGAGGCACATATAAAGGATGAATTTTCCTTCCACGCTTCTTTGACGTATCTTAACGGGAAAATTGCCAAGTATTTTCAGAGTAATAGCTATAATTTGAAAAGAATTTGCTTGGAAAATCAAATCGATTCTCTCAGAACCATTTAAGAATAATTTTGTGTTTCGTAAAAATCCTATTTTAATTTTTGTTTGAAAATTCATAGTTGGAATTTTGATAGATTTTAAGATTTGGTCTACTTATAAATGACTAGTGTGTGTGTGTACCATAAAAACTGTTGCTCAAACTGATTTTCAGTTAAATTATTGAAGAAAATTTTTTGCGGATAACCATTAGTAAAATTACTATATTCATTTCAAATAATTTCTTACATGTTTTTTTTTTCACACATGAGGAAAAATTAAAAGCGCAACAAAAAAATGTGTTTTTAAAATGTGTGAGAGTTTACAGGCGATATTTTATTCCCACGGAACTAATATATATTTGAGATTTTACTTACTCCAATATATTTTTTGATTTTTTTAGAATTTTTTTTAAATGTATAGAAATAAATGCAACAAAGATAAATAATTTCCACTCAAAAACGTTTTATATTTTTATTTAGAAAGAATTTATACATCACTTACTTTAAATGGGTAATTAAGTATATAATTGTAAAATATTTATCGATTTTTTCACAAGTTTTTAAATTTCTACTGCATTGCATTTAAAATAATATAAAATTATCGCAAAAAAACAAACACACAACGAGGACAGATTTATTAAAAATAGAAATAGTGTAGGCTGGAAAAATTCGATATTGTTTTCCTTCTCATAAGAAAGCTCAAAACGGCGACTGTTTTTTAATAAATACTGGATTCACAATTTAAACTCGCCGAATCATTTTAAGATCTTATGAAAAAAAATCTTTTAAACTGTATAAAATTAATATTTTATTAATATTTACACAGTTTTATATTAAAAAAATATTGTCTCATGCATCGCATTAAAGAATGTTCCAAAATTTTTGGCTTCCTAATCATTGCTCCACAACTCGAACTAGACAGCTGGAACTGCCTCAGAATTCTAAAATTCTTGAATTTTCAAAACTGTCAGAAAATCAACACCTCTGATGTTTCTTAAGAAATGTCTAAAATTGCGTACTAAATTTCTTTCTTTACGATTTTATATATATATATAAGAGCTCAAAAATAAAAAAAATTCTTGAAATTTTTTTTTTACTTTAATGTTAGTTACTGTAATGTTATAAATAACCTCTCTACAAATTATCATTGTAAAATTGCGTTTCTGACCTAAAGAAAATAATATTGGGAAGTTGATAAAAATAATAAAAGTAAGTAACTAATATTGTGTTGCAATAACAGTAGTATAAATTGTCAAAAAATTCTAAATTTAAAACTGTATTCGCGTGTTAGATATCAACGCAAATTATATTTTTTGTAATATTAATTTTTAAAGTATTTTAAACAATAAAGTATACAAAACTATTAAAGTAGCAATTATAAATACTTGCAAAGGAATTAGCTAAGATTTAGTGACGAAGATTAAAAAAAATATATTCTAAGGTTTCCATTACATGTCAATTATCCATTAAAAGTCCATTGCAGCTTTTTATAGATTCAATGGATATTTATGGTAAGTATATGAGACTATTCAGTTTTGAACCGAAGTTTATGACAAATAAAGAAAATAAATATTATATAAATTACATGCTCGAATTATGTTTGAAATAGTATTGAGCACTAATTTTTTCTATTAATTCATGAAAGAATCTCCTGCCATTTCCTTAGAAATAACAGATCTCAATCTAGTGTTTTGTCAATTTTTTTGTTGTTGTAAATAAATGCATATGAAAAAAGACATGCTTCAGAGTTCTTAATTCTTCTTAAGAATGTTTTAATATACTTTTAATTTTTTTCTAGTCTCATTTTTTCCAAACGATTTTAATTTATCTAATAGCACTCAGTACGTTTTATTATTATTATTAATGAGAAAACACACTAATATGTATCATTAATAAAACATTCCATTTTATATTGTTTAAAAATAAATAATATTGGATAAAAGAGAATGAATATTATAGAGAGAAAACGAATTGTCTCCAAAATACGCTAGAATCTGTCTAATATTTCGTTAAAGTTACTTTACGCGAATTTTTTTCTTCATTTTTATAAAACATAATTTACTGTAGCGTTTAAAAGACGGTCGGTTAATAAATAATTTTGAGTCGAAAAGTTTTTAACACTTTACTTTAAGGAATATGATCATTATGTATTTTTTTTACCGCAAAATCCGATGTATAACACGCACTTTTAACACAAAAAATAAGATCGAAATTTATGGGTGCGCGTTATACGCCGGGTATAAAACAAGAGAGCTTTTTATTTTAAAAAAAAGAGATAAGCATAGAAAAAAATTAGACTTCTACTTATATCAAAATACTGTTTATTTAAAAGGAATGTCATTCCTCTTACGAATTTAAGGAGTTGCAGTTCTAGAATTATGCTATTTTTTTTTCTTCTAAAGTTTGGAATAATACCTAGAATAAATGCCTTCAAAACATATGAGAGCATTGCGCACATACATTTCAGGTTTCTTCGTAAAAAAGGTATATTCGCGTTATACGGCGAATATACCTAGAAATTAAAAATCGCGGTTTGAAAGTATAGGTGCGCGTTATACGCCGGATTTTACGGTAAATCTCAACGTTAAACGTTTGGGTAACCTAAATATGTAAAATTGAACAATAATAGATTTCGTGACTGACTTGGAATATTTTTAATTTGAGTACTATGTGTAAAAATTCGCTAAGTGTTATCGCTGTTTTGATAGTCTAGAATTTTATACCGATAACTATTCATTCATTACGATAAAAAGGCATTTAAATAGAAAAAAATTAAGAAGTTATTATTTTTAATTTAAAATCATCACTATAATTAATTTGTATGAGGTATCCGAACACGTTCGGAACTCTTTAATAAAATAGCATACGAGGGTTGGGGCATAAGTCATGGCAACTATTTTTTTTTCTTGTATATATGTGAATGGATCACAAACGTATCTATGTCGTGTGGAAGTTCTGCAGGCATAGTGAGTATACAAAAGAACAGATGGCTCTGTGATTGCTGGTAGTAGCGCAGCGAGGGCTGTGAAATCAGTCAGTTTGTGAGTGTCGTGTGATGGAAGTAACCCGTGTTGAGCAGCGTTCTTACATCAAAATAGCCGTTCTCCGAGGGAAAAATGCGAAGGAAAATCACAGTGAATTAGTGGAAGACCTTGGAAATAATGCCTTACCATATCGTATAGTAGCACGGTAGGTGTACTGTGTACTGTGTTGTCATTCTTTTGCACCGTGAAGACCATATTGCCCTGTATACTACCGTAATAAATTAGTATGTTACGATATTTCTGTGCTATTCATTGTCCACATATGTAGTTAACACCTTGTCTTTCGTCTGTATATGTCACATTTTCCAACCGGATTGGTATCTTTAAGAAAAAAAAAAGTTGCCATGACTTTTGCCCCAACCCTCGTATTTAAACATTATAAATGCTTTTTTTAGGACTCAATACCAATAAATACTACTAATTAACTAACAATATTTAAAATAAATTACCTGGATTTTACAAAAATCACAAATATAAGTGAAATTTTAGTAATATTTTTGAAAAATTTCAAAGCAGTTAGAGAAAAAAAGTAACAAACATGTATTATTAAAAGTATCCCTAAAACAAATTAGATGCATTTATCTAGAAACTGTACTAAATTTCAATGTTTTATTAAAATTTGAAAATTTTAGAGCTGATTGAGTAAACATTATAAGAAGTGTTACATTCTTTATGACATTATTTAAATAACAAGCCATAACTCAAAAAGTATTCTTACAATAAGAAATATTTTAGTGCATTCTCTAGAAAATAACACACTCGTAAAATATAAAGTTTAAAAAGTTTTATAGAAATACATTCGTAACATTTTGAGTTATCATACTCGTCATGATAGATTTTAAGCAATTTAAATGCCCACTTCTGGTAGATCAAAGACCCACTTCCGGTTTTTCTAACTTTATAAAATTGATTGTAACTAGGACTCTAGGTACCCTAGAAACGAAACCCAAACGATAGCTCTATTCAATAAAATAAAAAACAAAAATAATCTATCTTGACCGAATTTGGTCGTTTTCAACGTGATGTCGATTACTAGTAATTACAGAAAAGAATTCAATGGATTCCCAAATTTAATGCGTGACTGTATCGACCGAGAGAGAGAAAATAAGCATGCAGATCTTCACTTTGCCATCGAGTTTAAGGTCCTTCTTACGTAATTCAAATTCGAAATTTTTCCTATGATGTAATAGGAGGAATGCCTGACTACCTTTGAGATTCACAGACAGCATGTTGCCGTAGCCAAATCCTATTCTTAGTCATAGAGAATAGTAAGCAGAAAAATCGCTAAGCTTTGAAACGTATACGGCTGCGGTAAGTGAGTTAGTTGATCGATAGTTTTTGGCTCCTAGTCATTGACAGCAGTTACGTGCAGAGAAAATGACGAGTGTTCGTTTCAGCGTCATATGCTGTCCCTTCTTTAACTTGTGAGAGCTCTTTAAAGTGCCTTTCAAACATATTTTTCTGCAATCGGTACACAATGTGGATAGTGTACGTACGTTTTACACCCGAATTTTTTTAAAAATAAATTACAGTTTAAAAAAAATATAAAAAACATGCTTTTATAGTGTGTATGTATCAATGTTGTGTTTGTGTGAATCAAACCAAAAAGTAAAAAATAATTCTTAATTTAAGAATAAAATGATTTTTTTTTACTTTTTAGTTCGATTCACTATAAATATGTATTTAGTTGTTTTTTTAAACTATAATTTATATATATATATTTCATTCGCCTTAATGCAGAGAAGAGAAAATACTGCGTTATTTACATCCTGCTGCATGAGGTACTTTTCCACAATTTCCATACAATGTAAAGCATTAGGAAATGTAACACTTTTGATAAGAGTTACTTTATCAATTTCTGCGTCAGGATAGTTATTCATTGGCCAAGACAAATCAACAATTTCCTAAGTTTCAGTTGCTCACATTGGCAGTTCCTCATCAAATGCAACATAATAGTTAAACTTTTAAAATATCCCTTGCGTTGTGGATTGGGATGAGATAATAAAAGAATGTTCTGTCCTATTCAAAACTCACACGATATGTTGCACTCATGACTCATCCACACCTTTAAAGTCTATATTAATGTTTTGCACCCTTTCCCGTCAAAATTTGCTATCTACAAGAAAAGTCTCCCCCCTCCCCTAGTTCTAGACAAAAAGGTTATCATTTGAAAAAAATTCCATTTTTTCGAGTATAAGGTAATAAAAAAAAGCTTCCAAATGTTGAACTAATTTGATACAGATTATCTTAGAATGTTTGTGGGGAAAAAAGTAAAAAAATGTGGCAACAGTACTTTTTACTCTGTAGATAACAAATTACCAATAACATATTACATATTTTTCATAATAGATCCAGGCTGTCATCGATAGTTTGAGTAACCAAGATAATTAGGGTTAACGACACTCAATCAAAAACATTTCGAATACTTTTTTCCGTTAGCACTTCTTTTTTGAAGAGAGTTTCTCTTTGTAAACACACCTTTACCGTTAATTGGAAGGATGTAGATTAGTAATAAATTATAGATTAAAAAAAAACTGAAAAACACACACGCTTTTATAGTGAATCGAACTAAAAAGTAAGAAAATAATTCTTAATATAAGAATAAAATGATTAAGGTGAAAATGTGAGAGAATGTTATTGTGGTAAAAGAGTGAGGTGCTTTGTACTACATCTTTACACTAACTCAGCATTTCGGAATAGAACTAGTAAGAAATTATTGCAATTAATATAGAGCACCCCCACGCTTTTAACCCAATGACATTCTCTCATTTTCACCTTAATCATTTTATTCTTATATTAAGAACGATTTTTTTACCCTTTAGTTCGATTCACTATAAAAGCCTGTTTTTTAGTTTTTTTTCAAACTATAATTTATTTTTCATTTTTTAGTTCGATCTACAATAAAAGCCTGTTTTTTTAGTTTTTAAAACTATCATTTATTCATTGTTGAATTTATCCTTGAGTTTGATATTTGGAGCTGGAATTAAGTTGCTGCTAGAATTAGTCTTGCTCTTCAATGGATATTAATTAATGGGTCTGAAGGGTATTTATTCTCTCCGTTTACGGGGCCTCGGATGAGTCCCATAACGTTATATTTCAAAGATTCCTTCTCTATAGATACAGGTCTAACAAATAAAAGTGTGTAAGAAGAAATATTAAATGTCAATGGTATTATCACCTTTTAAACGTATTGCTATAATGTTAATTCATATAATCACTTCTAAACGTATTGTTTATAAAAATATTTATCAGTTAGAACATAAATTTTTTTTTCACATGCATGAGTCTTCCTTATTTCTTTTTTTTATTTCCATTTTCAGAAAAACTATACTTATGTTATGGCTAACTCTCACCCACCCTCTCTTTTCTCACATAAAGAACACTTTTTTTGTTTTATTTGCATTAATAACGAGCGTTTTCATTCATATCACTGTGTTTTTATAAAATATTTCTAATTATTACAAGCACGATACATACGCATATATATATATATATATATATATATATATATATATATATATATATATATATATATATATATATATATATATATATATAAAAGAAAGGATAAATATGAAGTCCCGTTGCTATTTGTGCATAAAAATCATACCAGTTTACGTTTTTAAAATAGACAAAAATATTTAAAAAATAAAACTTTTCTTGAAAATTTTGATAAATTAAAATGCAATTCCCATCAAAATATTTAATTGTTTGTAACATAATTATCAGTCTTATGTTGTCTCCTCTTGTATTCGATTGCATTTCTTATTTCCGAACATTCTTGGAATTAGAATTAACTATATAAAACTCGCGTATTTAATATGATAAAGGAATTATATGATTTGTATTGTGTATTCAAACTATTTTAAATTAACATGTGAGCATACTTAAATGAGAAAAAAGTTCCAAAATGATATTTACTATAAAATATTACTTTGTCAAAACATTTTTTTTTCATTATTCCAGCATTTTTAATTGTTCTTTCCATTTCATTAAAATTTTTTACAGATTAAATTTATGAAATTCATTTAATTTTATTTTTTATTCCCTTTGTTAATTCACAATACTGATCCAGTGGTACCTTCCCATTGTGACCTTTAAAGAAATGAAATGGCGGACCTTTTAGAAAAGAGAGGCACGGATATTCTCCAAAGATCATCTAGAGACCTGCCTCTTCACTCAGCAAAACTTGAAAACAATAGGAATTTTAAAAAATGCTTTCGAGATGCCGCTACCAGTGTTGCCAAAAATAAATCATGGAGGGTGCCAATAAAACCTAACTGTGTCTCGGACTTTCCTTGTGCTGTTGCTGTGGCTGAGTTCTGATTATTGACTGGACATAGCTGCCTTTATGCTCATTTATATCATTTTAATCTGACTGACTCGCCCTTTTGTCTTTTGTGTGCTTCTGGACAAGTCACGGACGCTTCTCATCTTCTCATGCGCTCTGCACTTAAGAGTTTGGACTTTATTATGAAGAAGCATTGGAGAACTCGTTGCCTAATGATCTGATGCTCAATGACCTGGCCTTTGATAAATAATAAAATTTACAGTATTGAAGATCCTCATGGATCAGATAAATTTGTACCAAAATAGTATCAAGTAAGTGAAAATGTAAAAGGATAGAAATCCTCCATTCTGAATACACTTGAACCTGTTTTTGTGCGGAAGATAGGAACCGCATAAAAATAAACGCACAAAAAATATATTCAAAAATTTCATTAATTCTTACATAAAACTAATTCGTGGAAATACTACAGAAAACTTTTTTTATGCGGTGGATAGGGACCGCATAAAAAAAGTCGCACTTATAAAATATGCCAATTATTTACGAAATTTATGTAAGAGTACTTCCATAACCAAATAAATAAGTAAATATTACACATGGAAACATTTTAAAAACATATAGTTTCTCATTGTATACATGGATACGTTTTCAAAATGCACATACATAATTCATTGCTACTCATCGTTATCCAAAGCTCTGTAATTAATAAGATCAAAATCGCTTTCGTCACTTGAAGGTGCAATATTTCAATTGATTTATTTTTTGGCAACATAAAGTAAGAGAAGTTTTTGTGACGAAGATTGGGAGGTCAGTTGCTTGCAAATGTCATGATAACCAGATATACATGATTGGAGCTCTTTTTGGAATTTATACTCCTTTCTTAATTGGAATCTATTTAAAGAAAATGCTTTTCCAATTTGTTGGAAAGCCGGATCCCTGCATATTTTTATCCACTCTCAAAGAATCCGGTTCTTCTTGCCCGTCTTCTTAATCTATCAAATTTTTGATAATGTCACTGTCATTGAAAGTTTCGTCTTCAATCAAGAGCGGGCTGCTGGAGCGTTGAGAGAAAACAACTAAATGTGCATTGTCGGGAGACTGTTTATAACAAATGAACAGAGCGTTCATTTCATTGGCATAACGTACATTTCATTGGCATAACGTACACCCCCGCCCGCATCACGGGGGGGAGGACTCTAGGGGCCCAAGGCCTGACTTACGCTAAATACGCATTTACCCAATTTATAAATATTAATGGTGAAACCTGATTTCAGGAGGGAGGGGGTCCCAACACTCTCCGTTACGTCACTGATAAATAGATATAAAGCTTTACTGTGGCGCCAAAGCCATTGAAATTCATACACCGCATTAAAAAAAAGATCGCATATAAAAAATCGCACAAAAACAGGTTCTACTGTTTTACTTAAAAATGGAATCCTGATTCTGATTTCTATCTCTATTTTGAGTTGAATACGGCAATAAGGTTAAGTATAGTTTTATTGTTTTGCGTTTTTATCGCTATTTTTTTTCTGACACTTAGTCGCGACCTGTCGATCGCGGGTGTGAGAGGGTTCGAGAAGAAACAGACATGATCTTATAATCACTACTTTTATTCAACTTTTAACACTAGGTGAATACACTTTAATATCTAAACCCGAGGAGCAATAAATATTATTGATGCAATGTGATTCAAATATAACCGAGTGGGCTCGGGTTCGAATCCCGAATAAAACATGGTTATATTTTCTTCGGGAAAAGAAGTCGGACTTTCGCCTGTAATGGATTTCCGTCTCGAATGGAAAGCAGCGCACCCCTTCTGTTATATGCTGGGATCATCATTTGTAATAAATGTTTATATTCTTCTGTTTGTATTGTATGTTTCTGTTCTTCCACTTGCATTTCATACATATCCAAGGATTAAAAAAACACGATATCAACAACAAATCAAATATAGGGGATCACTTATCTGGCTTATTCTCTGGTACAATCCTGCTTCCAACTTGCTAAGTCGTTCAGCCGTAAAGTGGACGTCTTCCACCGTTCTACGGATCCTTCCTTTAGATTTAATATTACGAAGTGCGACTACTGGTCGCTCACACTAAGCTTTCCACTTAGGATCAACTCTTAACCATTACCTCGCCAACTCAACGATTTGCACTTCAATAGAATATTGCATTTGCATATAACCAAGTCCTCTATACGGAAAGAGATTTTCAAACTAATATCACAGTTAAAAAGAGTATTTTTCCCAAAAGGATTCGTAGAAGCCCGAATAGAACCCATTACAACTTGTAAATATGCTTAAGATCAGAGATTTTCGAATACTTAATAATTATATGGAATTTTTCATTTTTTCCTCAAATCTAAGATAATATATTTATTGAAATGCAAAATAAAATGCATTAGAAAGAATAAAAAATACTTTACACGTTTATTTTTCATTCTTTCATAATTTAATTATATTTGTTTTGAGGATTCATCCATAAGTTTTAAGATCTTTAAAAAATATTTAAGAAATATTTTCCAAAATCTATAAAAAAAATATGCTGGCTTACAAAAAAGGCTTAATTTTTTATTCTTTTGGACACATTTCAAAAACAAATGGTTTGGATTTTAGACCAAAACTAAAAATATTGCTTTCACTGATGGTGGGTAAATATCTTAAGAGGTATAAACAAGGGATGTTTTCTACGATTTTGAAAACATTATTGCTATGAAAATTTCTTAGTATACAAATAAAATAATCTAAAATAAGCGCATTAAAAGCATGGTAAACATTTCAAGTAATTTGAGCTTATTTCGTAAGAAACCATTGCCCATTTACTTAATATATAAAAAACACCTAAATGTTATCTTGTTCAAATAGATTCTTATCTTATTCATATAAAATGTGCTTACTTTCAAATATATTTGAAGTGGATAAGTAATATTAAACATCTCATGTATGTTATATCAAATAAATTTAAATACTATATGTTTTGAAAGAAATAATGGGGAGGGGGGAGGATTGTGTTCACTCATGATAAAATAAATTGACATTATTTGTTTTATTACACGTAATCAGGAGAACTTTAGAACCAAATCTCATTACCAAGAAAAAAAAGTATATGTTCATTAAAAATAAAAAGTAACATGAAAGTTTATTTCAATTCTTTAAACTAAATAAATTATTTGTATGTTGCTAAAATTATTCAGTATATTGCCTTAACTCACGAAATGTATAAGAAAATTGAATATGGGGCATAATTTATAAAAAAAGACATTTATGTAAAAAAAATTTCAATTAAAGAAAATATTGTATGTATTATAAATAAAGATGTTTTCTTTATAATAATGATGTTAGAACATGTTTTTAATGTAGAACATTTGTTATCTGGAAATAGTTCTAACATAATCAATTATTTTTTAATATTTAGGGGAAATGGCCCTTAAGAGTGTTTTATACTTGAACATGTAAATTTTTCAGATTTTTTTTATTCTAAAATTTACCTGAATGCATATCTTTTTTGTAAATGAAAAAATATTTAAAGAACTAAGCCTAACTTAGAGAATTTTCAAATACACAGAGAGCAGTTTCTTTTTTTTTTCTTCTATGATTACATGATGAAAAAAACGAACGAAGATACACATATGAAAAAAAAATTATAAAAATTAATCTTCTCTTTACGTCGAAAATGGAAAACATATAGTGAAAACTATATAAATGGGGAAAAAAATAAATTCAACAAACTAATAAATATTGAGAGAGAGAGAGAGAATTGCTTAGAAAACCATTATATAAAAATTATACTGATAAGAATAAGTAAATAATGAAATGCATTAAACTAAGAATATGCAATTATTTACAGCGCTACGTTTTTACATTTTTAGATGCACTGTGAATGTTTTTAGGTATTTTTCTTTACTATTTAGTAGTATATAATAAAGAATAGTTCCACTTGAAAATTTTTTAATTTTTATGTATTTCTCATTTTTGAAATCTCGCTTTAAGCTTAACTTTCTTCCTAATGTTTCTGGACCTTACCATGGTGAAAACTTTTAAAAAATGCAAAAATTCCAAAAAATTTTTAAAATATATTCTAGTTTCTCTATATAAAATTCTATTTAAATCGAAAATTAAAATACACTTTTCAAAAGCAATATTAATTACAGTTGGGCTTTTTTTTCACTTAAAATTTTTTTAGATAACCTGACATCGCAAAATTCGTTGACCTCTAAGAAAGAAACATCTTTGGGAAAAGATTATGCTTGTTCAATTTAAAGCATGGCGAGAGAGATTAATTGTTTTATGTATAATACGCAAACAATGCATTTAATGCATAAAATGACAACAAACTGAAAATATTTGGACGATTAAAGTAAACTTATACAGAGGCTGACCACCGAATACCGCGTACAAACTTGCAGTTGAGGTAGAGAACATTCTGAAGAGCCATAATTACATCAGAAAGCATGGGCATAAACGTAACCCTAACGAGATAAAGAGACACAAAGACAGTAAGGCTACAGTACAGAATGTAGTGTAAAACGTTTTATTACAAAAACAATAATAAATTAACAATATGACAAAAAAATCACAGGAGGTGCTTGAAATTGCTGTCATTTGCATCTATGCACGCACGACACCGAAGCGACATGGAATGGCGCACATGTTCGAAAATACCGGGCGTTACACGGATCGTTGCAGCAGCGATGGATATTCGTGCCACCAGGTCCATTTCAGAATTGATGGGCATGTCGTCAATTATGACTCGGAGAGATCCATGTTCCACCAGGTTCTGATGACCCGAGCGAACGTTTGAAGAATCAATTGTCACCTCTTTGGATATCTTTCCCCATGCGATCGAACAGCAACACGTCAATTTTCGTTGGCTAAGCCGTAGATGAAAGGGATATCCACCAACTCGGTGTTCGTATAACGATTCATGTTCATCGCACGCTGTCCACGTCTGAAATGTGGAAACCATATGAGCGCCACCTATTGATTTCCAACCATGCTTTCCTATTTGATTATGGCTCATTCGATGTTCTTTACCGCCTCTCCAAGTTTGTACATGGCATTCGGGGACACCCTGTGTAAATAATGAATTTTCTTTTACATTCCGGTGGCCACAGTAGGCGAGTGGTCATGGTCATGAACTCGTGGTCAACGTTGTCAAGTCGTGGTTTCAAAACCTAGTGTTCCAGGATATCCGCCATGTAGAAGGTCTGATGCACGTTATATTTGTCGAAGCTCAAAGTCCTCTCGTTGGCGGAAAGATGTATACCACCTCGGATGTCATCCTCGTTATTTGATCATTGTTTAAAATTGCGAAGTCCGCCACAAATAGCCTTCGCGTTGCTTCACTATGGGGAGGCAACTAAAATCAATATCGCAAAACGAATTGGTTGCCATAATTTTACATTAAAACAATCGTGTTGAGATTAACATTGCAAATTCCTTTCCTGACCAAAAATGAAATATAAATGCAATTCTTTTAAATATTAATGTCGTATATTTCAAGAATGATTTGTGGCTGCGGTAGCCTAGTGGTAAAGGTATCGGATCGTGGCTGGCTTTGTCACGAATTCGATTCCAGTACGATAAAAGATCCACCGTGTAAGGGAGCGATGCATGTTAAATCTGCCGAGAGTTCAAATGTCCTCCCGTTGGTGTGGTAGCTAGGATAGGGGTTCCAGCTTACTTAACCATGGTTGAAAATTACGAGGTCTGTCGCCAAAATCTTTCGTGTACCTGAAAAGTGCGACGTTCTAATATTCATTCAAGAATGATTTAAAAATTCTTAAACGCCTTCAAAATAGGAAATATTTAATTCTAGACTTAAGTCTCAAAATTATTTTAAAAAAGGTACATTTAAAAAAAAAATTCTAATTTTAGAATTTCCCCATAAAATATTATTAACGATATGCATTGAAAATCATAAAAGTCCTAATATAAGGTTTTAGTGTAAAATGGTTCTTTTCAACAGGTCAATTACTATTTATTTTTACAAATATAGAAATTCTTAAAATGATTTAAATCCTTAAGTGCATTGATAACTAAAAAAGCAATGCCTTCTTAAGATGATTCGATACGTTCAATATATATAAGAAATGACAAGGCACTTTATTGAAAGTGAATGTTGCCAACTGTTTTCTAGTAAAGATACACAAAATTGGCTGCAGCTACGTTTAAGCCTAGGAAAAAGCATATATAAGCGAAAATCGTTTCTATTTCGAGCATTGCGTATCGAGGGCTCAGACACCCACACGATGCTGTGGGTGTAGAACTTAAGACACGGAAGAGACGTAACCTTCTATTTTTTGGCCCCTCCTTGTTTATGTAATAGGCAAGATACACAGAGTTCCTATAAAGGCTGCATCATTGTGTAATTTTTTTATAGTAATTGTCTTCAAATATTTCATTTTCCATAAAATGTAGAACGGAAATTTTATCTAAAAAATTTATTTTTTTAAATTTTACATGAAATTTATTATAAACACAAATATGGTTAATTTTCTGTATTAACTATTACGATCTTTATTTGACAATAAAGTAATGAAAAGATACTGAGAATGATTTATTTTTGCACTAATGTACAGTGAAAATCGTTTAACAAGAAAATGAGGGGATTGAAATATTTTTCTTGTTAAAAAAATTTCGTATTAAAAGATATTGCAAAAAAAAAAAAATCACATATTCAACTGAATTTAGTTTATTAAAGTACATTTTATTTGTAAAAATCAATTAATCAGAGACATCCACAATGAAATTGAATACAAAATTTTCAAGGTTTTGAAAAGCAAAACATTTATTGAGTTTTTGGAAAATAATCTGATATTTTTCTTTGTATTGCCTTTTTTACCACATAAAATTTTTAATAAATTGTTCGATGTCATCTCTTTTGTTATTCATTTCCCCGTTGGAATGTGTGTCTAAATAACTGCGCATACTTTCCATGATGTTCCTCATTTCGGATGACGTGGTATCTGGGGCTGCATTATTTATTTCCTTTTCGCTGTCGGAATCTGTATCAATGATATTTTTTGAGCTTTGAACAAACTCCAAAATACCTTTGTCTGCCATAAATTAGAACTGTACACACATTATCATCATCTACTGCAGAGGTCCCCAACCTTTTTTGTCTCATAGACCCCTTGCCCTGTTTTTCGGTTTGATGTAGACCCTTGCTTAATAAACATTGAATTTTTTTTAATTTATCAACTTAAATGTCTTTTTGACAGCTACTACTACTTTAAAAGAATTAAATTTCTAACTGTAATGAAGTATAGTGTTTAAAATTTAAAAATCACATGTTACTTAATTAAACTAAAAGTTCATTAATGCTTAAAAATACATTTTAAATAAAATAACTAAACAATAAACAAATGATTTAATAGGAGGGATGAATCTGGCTCTACAGTAACAAATTTTTAACTTTTAGTATCCACCTCTCTGTTAGTAGTGTCCCTTTTTTTCTTTCTTTGTTTTGGAGAATTTTTTTTTTATTTTGGCAACCGTACTGAAACTCCTTCTTAATAGGAAAAGCAATTGAAAACTTCATCACGATATTCCATAATTCGGGACAAATAACAAGCTTATCTTTTTAATGCCAAAATTGCCGACACACCCGTTTCAAACTTATATATATATATAAGATCTTTATTATTACATATTATACTATCAGTTCATAAAGAAATGTGAAATTTTTTTCAATGTGACCATATATAAATTCCTTGCCTACTATGGTATTACTATCGTCAAAGAATTCTCAAACCTGGTTTCAAAATCTGAATAAAAAGTATTTAAATGTTGTACGTAGGTTAAAACTTTCTGACAGATTGCCTGTGGCAAACTGAAAAAATTCGGGACCTCCAGTATTATACTTCTTTAGCTTAACTCTGAAAATATAAGCTGAAATGGTTCTTGTTTTAAAAAAATCTATGCTGTCACCTTGTATGAGCAAATTAACCTCATTAAATTTGGTAAATAAATCTGTTAAATAGGTAAAATTTGGTTTCAACTAGAATATTTATAAATTTTCTTTTAAAATTAAAGTCATGATCTAGTTTAAGGAGAGCCACTATCATAAATCCCCAATTACACCTCACGGACCTCAAACCTATTTTTTTTCAACATAGACCCCTGGGTGTCTATATAGACCACTTTGGGGGAATCACTGATATACTGCAATTAAGTCTGATTATGAACCTGCGTGTATGGTGTTTTCCGTATTTTGCTCACTCCCAGAAGGGAATTTTTTTCTCGCGTTAAACGATTTTCGTTTTCCGATATTTCGTCTTAAGCGTTTTCATGTTAAACGTATTTAACTGTAGTATATTTTACAAACATTAAAAAGCAATATTTGAATTTATAATGCATATTAAATTCGTATATAGTTTAATTATTCAGCTTCATATTATTTCAATAATAATTTAGATGAAGCTGAACAATTTCCTGAACGTTAGAAAACAGACAGCAAGATGAAAAATTACGAATATACTTATTACAGTTCCCGTCTACTAATCATTTTGAATTTGTGACAGTTATGATTGAGGCCAAATTTTATAGTCCACAAACACCTATTTTTTATAATCACTCAAATGATCAGAAAGATCTCCAGATGAATGATAATCTCTCAAAAATATACAAAAATTAATTACATATTTAGTTAAACAAACGTCGATTACGCGCGCAAAATAATTATTTTCTCCAAATGAAGAAACATATTTAGAATAATTACAAAAGATGCTAACTTAAGCATACAAAACTTTAACAACAAACGATTATATATCAGCAAATAAATTAAATAAACAGATAAATTAGAATTACAGGAATTATTGAATTAAAAGCAGACGATAATAATATGGAGGAGAACATTCTACCCAAACAATAAGTACGGTATAAAAAAAAATTACTTCAAAATAAAGAAAAGAAATTCTAAAGAAACTAAATATTTTACAATACCGAACAACAGTTGTCGGTTTCTTCGAACTATGGTACTCATTATTATGGATTAAATTAAAGGTTCTTATATATTGAAATCAAGAAATTGTTTTCCAAAGTATTATTAGTGTTTATTTACATGTAGAATTTAACTGTTTACTATATAACCGTTTTACAGCTTCTGTTTCGTTTCGATCGGATCGTTACAACTCTGCCTTTTTTTAAAAAAAAACCTCAGTGAGTTGCCACTCACTTCAAACAAAATTACACAAAAAAGTAACTCGCTGATCACAGATAGGGCAACAACAATATTGTTAAACCTATGGAATTTATACTTTTCTTCTCAAATTTAAAAAATTACTGTATTTATTAAAAGACAATTAAATATATAGCAAAGAGCATTATATATATAATTAACGAAATTTCCCTAAACATATATTTTTCACTCACTATTTGTAAATACTCTTTTGTTTATTTAATTATCCGTTTGAAGAATTTCACACACACACACACAAATCTTAAAAAATATATATATAAATATATTTTCAAAACACAGAAGGAAAAATTGCAACTTTACAGAAACTTTCATTTTGTTTTTCTTTTACGGATGCAATATACTGCCTTCAAACAAACACAATAGTCTGGAATTGAGAGGAAAAGTAGAAATTCCCCAAAAAATAATACCATTATGCTAACAAATTCAATATGAAACATAGATAAGCGTCTTAAAAACTTCCTAAAAATGTAGAACTCGAAGTATTTGAACTATTATTTGTGTGAACGATTACGTAATATAATTCATACATAAATTGAAATTATAGAATTTTTACGATTTAGAAGGAAAGCAGATATTTACTTTGCTACGTTAAACGCAGAGAAAGAGCAAAAAATACGTGTAATATTGAAAAATTACATCAATATTATGAAAAATACATAATATACTATCTTTGAATAAATTTTACATGCTTTAATAATTAAAGGTTAGAGTGTTCCAATGTTATACCTTTTAATATTATTGACATTTATCAGAAAGATTGACGAGATGCTTTCAATGCATATTTACTGCAAAAAATATTTTTAATTTAATTTGAAGAGCATATTGTTAAGAATTTGGAACTAATGTCACGTGACTTTAAACTCAATTTTTAACATGTCATTTTATTATATTTATTTGTTTATTTCATGTGTAATCGTTTGGCAACATTATATTTTGTGGTCTCGAAAAATCATAATTTGATATTCGATTTTAAAAAGAATTTTCTAGACGTATAAAAACATTATTCTAGCAGCAGAGAGATGCATATCTTGTTTATTTGTTCTTAGATACTGGGTAAGTAAATTTCACTGATTGTATTCAATTTTATATTGATTTTTTTAATTTAAAAGTTGATATTTTATAATACGATTTCATTATTTGGTAAAAGTACTTTCTGAACTTTTTTTACATAAAAAATTTATCATTTTATGAAATGTTTCAACAACACAATATTTCAATAATCTGATCAATGTAAGTATACTTTCTTAAATATTATTCCAGATTTGTAAATGAAAATTTCGTCGTTATTTTCGATAAATTTTAAAGGAGCACACACACACATTCTTTTTATTCATGCAGTTTAATTTTTTGAAAATGTTATACATAATGCAATTAATAACGTAATAAAGTAATTATATAAAATATTGTCACCGCTTATGTTTATGAAAATAGCATTATTATGCATATTTAGTAATGCTTATCAATTCTTAATGACAAACTGTTACTTATTTCGGTTCATTTATTTTGAAAAATATCGGTTAGAACCATACATGTCTTACATCATAACTCTAGGAGAGACTAAAAATATAAATAAAATAAATTAAAATTATTTTTGCGCTTATTAAAGAAGTACTGTTCAAAGTAAAAGTAAAAAGAACTAGAAAAACTCAATGTTTAAAGGTGACTCTGTGAATTCGATTTTCATGTAATTCAATTTTAAACTATTTTAAAAACATGTGTTTTGTTTTCAGAAAACACTGTACAGTTTTCATCTTTTTTTTTATTAATTTTTTCGTTTTAAAGGATTTATTATGATAATTCTTTAAATATTTAATTGGACCTTTTTATTTCTCAAATTTAGAGGTTTTCATTTTTAAAGCTTTGTAAATGTTGTGGTTTCTAAGCAAAAAATAAAATTTCAATTTGTTTATTTATTTTTGATAACTGCATTTCGGAAACATTAGTATTATATTCGAAGCTTCCTTTTTCAAATACTACAATTGAAAACATTAGCTAAAATTTAACGATTATCTTAAATTCGTAAGATATTCCTTTATACTTTTGAGCCAAAAAAAGTTATGTATTCCCATTATTTCTTTCAAAATTTTATTTGTGTTTAATAAAGCATTGTGGCTCTTTGACTTTTTAAAATTTGGATAAAGTAATTTGTGTGTTATTAGTAAAAAATTATGCTTATAATAAATATTTAATTTTCATTTTGACTTAACTAATAAACAATAATTATGTAAAATAATGTCGGAATTGTGTCACAGATTAATTTAATTTGATAATCTTTCATAGACAAATAAGAAAATGCAAAATTGTTCTTTTTTAATGAAAAACATTTATTTTATTTATTGAATATTTTAATAAAACTGACGTAAATATATAATTTAACAATCTCCCATTTCGTTTAATAACATTGTCTATTTAAAAACAAAGAAATGTTTTTCTATATTACTAATTAATATAGCAATGTTTTCTATAATAATGCTGGAAGAATGTAATTATGTGAACAGACAAAGAAAAATACTTCTCATTTTTGAATTTTTTAAATGTTTATTGAAGCACAAATCCTGGAAAATTCTATAAAATACATGTGTACAGTTATCCACTCGTACCAGACGGTGTAAAATACTTTACAGGGTAGTATGGATTACATAACATAAAATTGCGCAGAATTCATAAACAATAATAAATTTATAAATAGTAAGATCACACAATCCAAACATACAAATCTAGCAACTTTAACCATTTTTGGAACACCCTTGGACAAGGCGATTGTAATGAAACATCAGAAAAAATATTATTTAAGTAACTTATAAAACAATGAGCTTGAAAAATAATCTGTTATTTTTTTTTCTCTTACATAAAACGTTAAGCTCCAATCGCAAAGTATAAGAAAATATTGCATAAAACAATCGATCAAATACACAAATATATTAAAGTATATTTTAATGAATTAATCTTTCTCCTCATTAATGGTACGCAAATAATACCAATCAATTAATAAAGTCAACAATTATAATCAATGCTTATTTAGTTTTATTCAATGGCAATAGACTTGATATAACTTTTTAATTGCGTTGAAAATCAAAATTTTTTTCCCTTTTCTTCATTGTTATCTTATCAAAAATAAATCAAGTTTTGTGTATTTTATTTTTAAAATATAAATAAATAATTGTTCTACTGAAAATAATTTAAAGTATTAAACAAATTACATTGTGAACACAATATAGCTCTCTCTCTCTCAATATCTTACCACTATACATTAATAAACTTATATTAATGCATTTAGAAAAACATCTTAAAATACTATCTATCATGAGCAGAATTTTGATTTACACAAAAACCTATTTAAACATCTAACTTTTAAGTAAAATATTCCAACATAAATAACATTTGAAAAATACTTTAAAAAAATTACAATTTGTCAACTTGGTTTAATACTATTATACGTGTTTTAATTTCATGAGGAAAAAACTATAAACATAGAATCTAAATCTTTAACTGCATATTAATTCTTTTCAAACATAAAACATTCAATACTCCTTTTTATTCTATCTCTATAACAACAGCAAATATCCACCATATTCTTGAACCGTATAATTTGAACTTTATAGTCTCTTTTCGATTTGAAAATTCTCACTTCAAAATGTCTTCATTGTATAAAAAAAATCAAGAAAGCTCTGCGAAGTTTCTCTAAGGTTCAACGTAAACCATATAATCAATTATACAGTTTCGTAAACCTTCACTTCCATTTTTATTTCACTAAATATATGCAGTTTTTAAGCACTGGTCACAAAAAAAAAGTTCGTTCTGGGAAAGTAATGCAAGAAAGGCAGCATTTAGAGGGAAAATAAATAATATTTATCCTTGTAATATTATAGTCCTTTGTCGTCCAGGTCAAATCAAGCACTATACATATGAAGAAAATATTACATAAAATACAAAGAGTTTTATATAAAAAGAATAATATTTTCTCATCGGGTGAAGTTTGAACAGGTTAGGAGAATTATCAGCTTCCAGAGCTTGAGAGTTTGTGGATAAGTTAGTCATCTGAAAAGATAAAAAAAAATTCATTTTAATAACATAAATTTATTGTTATTTAAAAATCACCAGTCAGGGTTTTTATGCTTCATATTTTATTTTTAATAAAGCTTATATCAAAATTTCCCTATACTTATATTATTTTATACATCAAATATTCAGTGTACTGGAAATTGTGTTTATTTACAAACAGGGACGTATTATCGAGAAACTTAACTCGGCAAGAGCCTACTGCTAAATAGAAATACTATCGGGGGATGTAGATGAAGATTGGACATACGTATAGTTTGAAAATTACAAATTTTCCATTTTTAGCTTCAGAATAATGAAGCTTCTTTTTAAATTAAGGGGTTTTTTTTTATTTCAGTTTGAATCATTTTCCTTATATTACTTATTTTTTGTTTAAGTTTTAATTTTTTTTTTATTACACATATTGCTTCTTTTCTGAAGTTTAGCTACTTGTGCGTAAATTTGCGTAGAAAATAAAAAAAAAACTATCATAAATAATTATTTAGCTATGCAGTTATCATTTTAAATTTTCTTTTTAAAAAAAATTCTACATTATTTAAATGCATATTCATTAATCTTTCATTTTTATACAAAAAAAATATATATAATAACTTTAAAATATATTTCAAATATGGATTAGTTATTTAAATTACTCATGAGATTTTTTTTATTTATTTAATTTGTAAAAACTCCTCATGCTCCACATACTCATGTGATTAAACACGATTTTTTCCCTCTGAAATAATTATTGCCAGAAAATCCATTACGTATTTGTTTTACTCTGAATTTATTGTGACTTTTATGCCTTTTCTCATAATTCCTTTAGCATTGATTAAATTGAGTACTTTTTCCATTTTTTAATTTAAATGTAAATTACCTGCTAGTTTTTAAGGAATTTGAGTAAAACAGAAAAAAACAATCGGGCTGCCTTTTCTTGTATCTAATATATACCATAAATACGAGTCTCGAGTCTAGAAAATGATGCATGACTCATAAATTTTGGACGATTTAGCAAAAGAAATCTCGCAATAATAAATTTGTTATCCCTCAATTAGGATAGACTTTTAAGCATTTTGTTTTTTTAAAAAAATATTTGAAACAAAAAAAACACATTAATATTCATAGGAAATCTATTTTGAAGCACTGAAAATTACAAACACATAAAACCTGACGTAACTTCTTTTATGTTTTCTTATTATTGTTACAAATTTTTTCATAACAAGTAGAGAAAGTAGAACCATATGGTAAGAATAAATATCATATAATAATTATTTACAAAGTTCTCAAGTCAATGCTCTTCTAATTCTCGAATTTTAAGAGAGAGAGAGTCAGAAATTTTTCCAGTGCAATTTTGAGTTCATATTTGCAATAAATAAGACAAGAAATATATGGACTTTCTTTATAATAAAGAATTTAAAATAAATATTACTAAAAAAGTTCGTAAAAATTATATTAAATCATAAATGATGTAAATTCAATGTTGCCCTTCGATAATCCATTTCATTTTCAGTTAGGGTGTAGAGGAAATAATATTACAATATGTTGTTCAAAGTCTGAAAAGTATGTTCCAGATATATTATATTTATAGACTTCCTGTCTCTATTTTTAAATAATTTAAATATAAAATCTTTTTTGTAATTGTTGTTAGAATGACCATAGAAATATATTTCTTATAAATTGTACTAATACATTCCTTTTAAATGTGCTTTCCTAATTTTAAAACTTATTGTATTTTCTATTGTAACATATTTACACATTCTCTGATTGCATCTCGGGAAAAAACGTTGATCCTTTCGTCTGCGAGAAAATCCATTCTGATCCTAAGTCTGACGTCTTGTAATACAAAATAGAAAAAATAATAAAATCTCAAGTTTGGAAACAAAAGTTATTTCCACTGACATCAAGGGATGTTAGTGAATCGTGTAACTTTTCTTCTTTGCAATAAAGGTTTCTCCGTTGAATAAATAGATTTACACATAAATTTGAAGCATTTGCTAGAATCAGTTGCCTGAATGTTACAACTGTATTACTTGTAAAGAGCACATCTTTTCATACGAAATCACTTTCCCGGATGTTCTAAATAAAAAAATTTATTTTTCACATTGTCCCCCCTTTTTTTATTATATAAAAATATTTTAAATTATTTTGACATCGGTGAAAACATGTTTTCACCCAAATGTAGTTGTTTTTTTGCTTTTATAAAATTTATGTTAAAAAACATCTGAATAAATCTGCTGTGTTACTCAAAAAATTTTTTATAAGTGTTAAAAGCAAATTTTATGGAATTAGTTGGTCATACTTACCCCCTTTTTTATAGATTATATGTTACGAAAAAACATTGGAAACTTCCAATGGCACCGAAACTCCCAAATTTATTTTATATCTTGTGAGATAAACGCAAATATAGAACTTAAATGAACAATTGCATACATTGTATTTGTTTCATCGATCTCTTTAATTTGTTTTATCTCGCGTAATTTCTTGTCAGCCATACTTTTTAGAAAGTAATGTGGCAAACGTGAAAATAAAATGTCAGGCAAAGTTTATAGTGGAACACAAAAATGGGATTTTATTAATTTTGGTTGATTAACCCTCTCGCTGCGCATCCCGCGATTACCACGAGCAACCATAGGCGTAACACACATAGCACTACGCAGCGAGAGGGTTAATTTACTCCCAAAAAAATCTTAAATGTTTATCGAATTTAAACCATAAGGTTTTTAAACTTCTCTAATGTAATCCATCTCATTACAGAAAAGTAGTTTGTTTTTAAAACAAAAAAATTTCTTTAAATTAAAAACTAGAATCATTTTAGGGTATTATTCTTGTTATTGTACCCAGATAGTTGTTTTTCTCCAACTATGGTTTCGAATGTTCTTACAGAATAAGAATAAAAATACGTTTACTCACCTGTCTTCAGAAAACTTGTATCCTGTGATTCTCCCTATCGCAGACGATGATACTACCTCCGCTAGTGACGGCCAATCCTTCGAGTCCCTTGAACTCTCCGTCTCCTGCACCCCAACCACCAAAGGACCTGAGAAAAGTGCCATCCGGCTGGAAAACCTGGACTCGGTTGTTGCCTCCGTCACCAACAATAATATAACCCTGGTCATCGACGGCCACTCCTTTGGGGAATTTGAAGTGACCTTCTTCGGATCCTTCTGAGCCGAAGGTGGTGAGGCTTCTGCCGTTTACATCGAATATTTGCACCCGGTGGTTGTTGGTGTCCGAAACCACCACACGGTTAGTGTTGGTCACCGCGATGTAGTGAGGGTGCTCAAGTTGACCTGGACGACTGCCAATACTGCCGAACTTACCGACGAAAGTACCATCGGATTGAAACACCTGTAATAAATGAAATAACAGGAAAACAATGAAAATAAATCAACATTGTTAAATACAATATCAAGAAATGCATGATAAAAATTCTAAAATACCAGTTACGAAGAAAAATATTTCGTCTTCTTATTTCTTGTATGAAAATTAAATAATTTGCTTTCAAAAAATAAATTATTATTAATTTTTTTTCTTTTAATACAAAAATGTTTTTATACATTTGTTACTGAAAATCAAGCTCCTATACCAGAGAATTATCCTGCTCCAAAATGATTTCGTTTTTCAAAACAGGTTACATTTAAGAAACATAATGGTTAAATGTGTGCCTTATGTAGAAGATATTAAACTTAGTATTAAGATTTAGAAAGATTTGTTTTTTCTTATGTTCTATAGGTATCTCTTACATCGTTTTCTAATAAATGATTCTGGCAGCAACACATGATTTATTTAAAGCATAACATAGATCACCCTATGTAATAATTATTTTATAGTCGCAAAAAAATCTCGTAAAGTTTTTGAAAAAACCTGATTACGTATTTCAGAGTCATTAAATTTCTTAGAAGTACTAGTTACTTTTAAAATATTTCATTTGTCTCTCTCCTTTCTCTGAATTATCTCTAACACATGTAATAATTCTCTATTTCAGTTTTCTCTGATTCGTGATGGTCCTGATCCCTCCAAGGCTCCACGTGATGCTCAATTTTTTCCTTGTACACGCCTAACAAGAAATACAATTTTAACAGCTACTCTAAATTTCCTAACAATGCGTCGCGTCAGCACATTTCGTGATGAAATTATGCAACATTGCATCAGCCATCGAATCTGACCAATTAGCGTGTTAAAGCCCAGAAGTCATATAATTAAGGAAATTTCCATAAGCTTCCTGTATCAGAAGTATAAAAGCGGAGATCTCTTGGAAAGAAAGGTAAGAAAGCTTTTGTTGATTGCAAACTACCTAGGTATTTTTGTTGCAGCATATTTGTGTAAAGTATCGCGAAGAATCTCAAACAAAGTTATACTTGTAATGGTGATGACTCAATTAACATCTCCAAGATAAATTTAACGAATTTAATACGTTTTGAAGTAAAATATATTTTGACGGATATATATATTATAATGGTTGAGTAAGATTGAAATGATTTGTCAAATCAATTAGAGGTCATTTCTGTTAAATGAATCGTTCTGTTAATGAATTGTCTAAGAGTAAAAAGTGCCGCCTAATTACTCACAGACTAATTACCTTAGATAGTGACTAACTTGTTGCATAATGTATTGTCTAAAATTGAAGTTTAACTCGTTTTGGTTTTGCAAATGCCAAACATCAACCCTGAATAAACGGAAATTGTTACACAACTTGAGATTGCGTAGGCATGAGAAAATTGATGCTTAGCCAAAAAGTATAGTGCGCCACCGTTTTTTTTCTTCTTGTTTGAAATCATTACCCCTTTAATGATATTTATTTTCCAAACTACACGAAGTTTTTTTTTTCTTTTTGAAGTTTTGTTGCTACGTACAAATATGCAGGTGCGTTTGAGAGCTTATATTCTCTTAAAAAACAATATCTTGAATTTTTTAATGTTATGTTGAACCTATGGATTTTTTTAATAATCTACTTTAAATAGAAGCAATCATAATTGCTAGCATTTATTTATATATACATTTAAAAAACATAATTACTAGCATTTTAAGGAATAAAAAAAATTCTACCTCCTCTCCCCTTCCCTTTTCGAAGTTTCTTTTGCCTTTCAAACTTTCAGATCATTAAAATATTTAAGAATACATTCAAAATTTGGAAGAATGCAATAAACTAAAAACTTTACTTTTATTTACACTTTTAGATGCACTTTAGTAATAACAATAATCCAGATTTGATAAAACAATTAGAAATTCGGGAAATTACCCTAACAAACTGAAAATTGATGATACATTTAAAAAAGTCCAAAGATAGATTTCATTAATATTTTTTCCTTTATCTGTATGCAGAAGAAAATTTCTTATAATTTAAATAAACGAACTTTCCTTTTAAGTAGTTTTATTGATAAGTAAATATTTATGTCTTAAAAATTTATTGCGCGTTTCAAGATTCTAAAAAAAGTTCAAATTCTTTTTAGAAGATTTAATATGTTAACATTTTATTAAAAGTTAAGTCTTTAGAACTTTTGGATGACATACAGAGTTCTAAATATAAGCAAAATGAATGATGATCTTTGAGTTTCAGACAGATGTGCAATCTTTTTAAATGTCATAATCCTTTACGTAACTACCTGCATCCAAGCTTCTCAAAAGTTTTCATTGGATCTAGTTTTAACAAAGAATCTTTTTTTTAACACTACGCCCGTTTGTCTTTTTTTTTTTTTTTTTGTATTCGAAGATTTTAAACGTCAGTTCAGTAGTAAAGGATTGCAATGCAAAACAAAAAAACTTTTTGTTATTATTTTCTTCTCTGATGCCAGATGTAATGCTTATTCTTTTACTGATCTCGAAATTTAAAATAACCATAAAGCTAAATAATCTTTTATTAATAAATGTTAACAATTTTCATTTTTTCCGTAAATTAATAAAAGGTCAGTAATAAAAGCATATTTGAGATTAATTTTAATATTTTCTTTATCTTAAATATGTAAATTATCTAAAGGAGAGATGTATAATAGAATTTACTTATTTCTTCCTATGATTGAGATGATAGAACCTTCTATTTATTTTGATGGCGTTATGTATGTGAAAAATAATTGCTTATGACAAAAGCTATACATCTAAATAAACACATTCAAAACAAATTTTAACATTCTTGATTCTATCAATACCTTTAAAAATATATATATTATCTAAAATAAATAAAAAGGACTTCTTATCAAATAAATAACAAAAAATAAATATTTCAAAGCTTCACATATAAACATAAAGAACAGATATTTTTTATATAGATTACATCTCCTTAAAGAAATAGAACAATAATTTGAAAAACATTTTTAAACATAGAATATTCCAATATCAATACCATATTATAAGTATTAACTCTATTTATAAAAGAGAAAAGCGATACCCTTACCGCGCAAGATCTGTGGAAATATTAAACCGACAGACTTGAAATTTAGCACATAAGTTTCTATTGCTGAATAGAGATCTTAACATATCTCTATTCAGAAACTGTCTTTCATAAATATTGCGGGGAGTTATGGGAGCGTTACGGACTTTTACAGAACTAATTTTTGCATTAGACCTACAGACTTGAAATTTTGTAAGAATGTTTCTTTTGTTGCGATAAGATTCGCTAAGAGCAAGTTTTGAGGAAATATACTCCCGAAGTGGGTTAAGAAAAGTGAAAAGATAAATATACTCCAGTTTTAAAAATTCACGTCCTGTCTTTTTTTAAATCGAAAAGCGAAGGCTAGAAGAAAGTTTTTCAATACAAGTAGTAAAATATCAAGAATTTAAAAACAATGTATGTCAATACAACCTCATGATATATCCCCTGAAGCGGGCGAGTTACGACTAGTATTTTCATAAGCTATAAATGTCTGCTTTCATTATTTTTCCCGTATAAATATGTTGCGAAGTTTTGAATTAATCTCATAAATTTTAAATATAAATCGAGAATCGATTTCATACTACAGAACAAAATTGTGAGCTTTTGAAATTTAATTTATAATTATATATTATATATATACCGGGTGTCCCATAAGTCCATAAACACTTTAAAAATGCATCAAAATTTAAAGAGTTGGTATATCTGAATACGGTTTGTCGTTAAGTCGTTCTCGTAAAGGAGGATTTTGGCTCTGTATAGAAATAAGTACCAGATATCTGTGAAAACAATTTATTTGAAGGTAGCACACATTTGCAATCATTACACAACGCTAGCGTATTTGTTCTATGTGTCCTCCATCACCACAAATTACACTTCACAAGCCAGTTCATTACAGCATGTAGCATTTCCGGCTGGATGCAGGGAAATTCATGGCGCGAATAGCATCCTTCAACTCCACCAAAGAAGATGGGTTATTGCGATTAATTCGGGACTTAACATAACCCTAGAGCCAAAAATCAGTGGGTGTCAAGTCCGCTGAGCGAGATGGCCATTCATGTGTAAAGTGACGGCTGAGTACTCGTTCGTCAGTGAACGTTTTTTTCAGGAATTGCTTCACTTAGGTGCATCTTCTAGCATGAATATCACCATCCCCATGCCAAGGACATTATGTTCCTACAAGCACGGAATCACTTATCTCGTAGCATTTATAGGTAACGTTTTCCGTTGAATAAACATGTCTTCCAGCCTAATCTTGCACAAGGCTCTTCAAAGAAAATGAGACTCGCAACAATTTTCGGCATTTTATAGGACTCTGATTTGCATATTTTTCTGAGATTTGCTCGAATACAGCACCATATATCGTAGAACAATGTAGCTAATTTATTTTTTCAACAAAAAAAAAAATCCTCCTTTACGAGAATGGCTTTTCCGCAAACCGTATTCGAATCTATCCATTCTTTAAATTTTTATGTATTTTTAAAATATTTACTGACTCATGGGACCACAGGTATATGCTATAACAGACGCATTAATATGACGTCATTCTTTCTATTTGAAAAAAATCCGACTACAAATTGTGTTCATTATAAATAGTAGAACATTTTTACTACATACGATGATTTCTTTGCCATGTATAATTTACACGTTCGTCACAATAGATTATATTTGTCTAAAGTTAGTTTTTAGAACTCTACTTTTATTTACATCAATAGAGGGAAACTTCGGTAAATCATTAATTACCAGCATACGCCTATATGCTTAGTTGTTATACCGGTATGTGATATTTAAAAAAAAAAGTGTGATAGAAGCGGAAAAGAAGTGCACCCACCTGTATTCGGTGATTCTCCTTATCACAGACATAGATGAAGCCCAAGCTGTCTGTAGCTATACCCCACGGGTAGCTGAACCGACCATCTGTCCGGCCTTCGCACCCGAAGGCCCTGAGAAACCGGCCCGTCGGATCGAAGAGCTGGATGCGGTTGTTGTAGCGGTCCGAGACGATGAACTGGCCGATCCGGTTCACTGAGACTCCGGCTAGGCAGTCGAACTCCCCTTCGCCACTGCCATAAGTCCCAAACTCAAATAAGAACTTGCCGATAGAATCGAACACCTGAGAGGCGAAAGAAAATAGAAACGGTGGTGGCCTTTTCTCTCTGACATTTGTCTCAATTCTCTCACATATGCACTTTCATATACACTGCACTGCCGATTGGTATGTCACTGTCTTTAATGTAATGTGAGATCAAAAGAAACATGTATTGTTTTAAAATAAGTGTTTCAAAAACACTGAAGGAAAATTGTTTCACATTTAAGTAAGGATCATAACTCATGAAAGTTTTGGAATAGGAATCTTTTGACGGAATAAGAACGAAAATCTGTCTTATATTCCATGATGGCATAATTTGTTTTTGTTATTGGGGCATTATTTTTTAATTATTTATACATTTTATTAAGAGAGAGACCTATGCTAAACTTAATTGAGTTTTGTCTACTTAAAGCACGTTTGTAGAGGATAATTTAAAAAAGAAATATTAGGTGATTAATGTGTAGATATTTGATCATTATATTACTTTTAAATTATTTATATTATAGTATAATCGAGTTAATTATCCTCTACAAACTCAATTTGCTCAATACTTAATAATTTGCAGAGTTTTTTTCTGAAAAAAATTCTTCTTTATATGGAACAGAATAAATTGTGCATTTATTTATTTTAAAAATATTTTTATAAAAAAAATATTGATATTTGTCAAGTAAGTTGGATTGAGAGATTTTAACAATACAATTTAAATTTTTTTGAGTTTGCTAATATCTTCATTACATTTTTTCAAAAGGTTATATAAACAAATTATCTTCTTCTGAAAAAGATTATGTATATGTATATAAATAATTGATGTGAATAAGAAATAAACAAATCAATGTATTGTTTTTAAATTATTTACAATAGAATTGCTTTTATATTTAATGCACTTTTCCAGCAGTTTAAAGAAAGTGTTTGGATTTCGGGAGATTCAAAATTCCTCTATCTGTCCTTTTATAATCAAATTATTGATGCAATATCATTTTGCTTAAAATCATAAATGCCAATGAAATTTTTGCTCAATTACTTTTATGAGTGTGTATATGTCCAAATGCCACTGACAGCAATATTTCTTACGATATTACACATCCATGATGCGTGTGTATGTGTCCAAGTTTTATCCGAGACAAAAGCGCAATTAAACTGCATTATAAAAGAAATGATAACTGCCAGCAGAATCTCTTGCAAAACGCAAGCGGTAAAGGCACGAGAAAACTAAATAGATAAAAGAAGAAGCAGTGATGTAGAATGCATAGAGAATTTTATATAAAGCTAAGAAAGTTAGACCAGATTAATTTTTAACATACTTTATTCCACCACGGTTTTTATTTTCTGTGCTCTTGCACACATACACACAAACCATAAGCATATAAAGCAAGCATTGATATTAAGCAAAACAAAAACACAAGTAAAAAGGTAAACTTATCAGTAAAGGCGTTACAACATACAGTTTTATAGCATAAATATTTCATACAGGCATAAAATTGTAAAAAAGATGAGAAATGAAATCAAAATTAGCAAGTTTATTCATAATAAGTATAAAATGCTTAAGTAAAAAAATCTATTCATATTCTCATTAATGATAAAATAAATAGCCTGTATGACATGTGATGTAAGGCGTTTTTTGATGATGATTGAAATATTTTTCAACCATGCACTATAAATGTTTTTTCACAAACAGAAATAATATATCCTAGACAATCCAGCAACTTTTTAAATATGATTTTATCACATTTGAATAGATGAAAAGTCACGCATCATTAAAAATTAAATTTAATTCTATAAAATTCTATACAGCTAGACAGTTCCGCTATATTTTTTTATAAGATGTTCGAACCATCTAGGAGATTTTTCATAGATGAATCCTTTTAAATCACACAAGCACGCTTATACTTTTCTTTTTTTATCATGAATGTGATTGCTCATATTTCTTTTGATCATTTTCTTGCTCATTAAGATGTCTTTACATCAGTGGTTTAGCACATTTTCGAAACTTAGAGGTAAAAACTTTATTGAGAGAATTTTCTATAAATATCTCTCTCTTCTCCTCTATAAATAACTTCTAATAGCTATTGTTTTTTGTTCCTCTTCAAATAGTGTTCGTTATATTAGTTTACAAAAATAAAAATTTTAAAATAAATTTCTCAAGCGTATGATTTCTCTGTTGATTTCGAAACGATACTTCAGAATATTACCTTCAAATACACTAAAAAACATTTATTTAAATAAACAGAACTATCCTCATTGTCAAATATGTAAGCATTTATTGCACATTCAAAGTAACTGAATTTTTTTTTAATTCTATAGCTAAATTTTATTTATTCGAAATTACTCTAGATGAATTAATGTTTTGCTTCTCTGACTGCTGAGGTTGATTTTTTTGGAATTATTTGGATGGGAGTCTTTTCTTGTCATTTTATTATCTATCTCCAGGTTCAAATTTTAAGCGTACACTCGAATTGGAAAATTATATTTCGATTAGAAATTTTTTTTTATTAATTTTTTCTATTGTCTACATAATTTTAAATTTGGCCTTTAAAAAACTTATGTTTTTCTCACTAATAGTTGATGCTATTACTTATTGAGTACACAATTTTTACTGAAAACTATAACAATTAACCAAGAGTTTTTTTTAAGTTAACGTAATTACGAAATAAACTATTTCATATACTTTTCAAGTTTGTGTTTTTACGTAATGCATCATGATGACATTTGCGTTTTGGTAACCCAAATGCTTTAGAGTAAATTTGCATAAATTAAGAAATTTCTAACAATAAATTTAAGTTTTTAATATTAAGATCAACGTGTGTGTTTGTGGACAGATATAATAAGAACCGTGTTGAATTTAAATATATGTATATTTAAAATTACAAGCATTTAATATAATTGCAACTAAGGTTTAAAAAATAACTTTGTATATATATATATATATAAACACTATTTCTTTCCTTAAATCCTACATTATTGAGAGTTTTTAATATAATTCCTCTTAGGTTTCAAAGTAGGAAAAATGTCTGTAAAATGTTTTTTATCACATGTAATAAAAAATTTCTTATGATATAATCCTTATAAGATTTTAATTATAAACTATTAAATGGCTTACTTGTATTCTGTGATTGCTGCTGTCGGCTACGACTACTGAGTTATCTGGACCGACTGCAACTCCCCTCGGCCAAGTGAAATGTCCAGGCTCCGATCCCCTCGAACCGATCTTTAGTAGCATTCGTCGCTTTTGCATGTAATTGCTTCTGGGATTCGAGAAGCCATAGGAGTTTGACAGAACTGGATCTCTACCAGATGGTTCCTCCTCAGAGGACTCACTATCACTTTTATGGAACAAAGAATGAGAACTGCGACTGCGCGGTACAACCCGATTAGCCGCATTGCTGCCATATTTATTGTTCAAATACTTGGCCCAACAGCTGTTACTGTTACTAGTTGGTGTATCTGCAGCGGTGGATCTAGTTCTTGGAAAATCTTCCGACGTTCTCTGGGATCGAGATCTATAAGATGGAATTGGATCTGGAGATTGATCATCGTCCTCATCTACCCCTGAATTGGAATCGAAACCAAGACCAAGTTCATGAGAGCTCTTGCTTCTAGCAAGAAATGGTCTGCGCCTAAACCGGCTTGAACTAGTATCGTTACCACTACGTTCTGAAGACACTTGATCTTCAGATGCGTTCGATGTCACCAATGGAGTCGTCGTTCTACTGAGGCTGTGATAATTGGTCGAAGAAGATGCAGAGCTACTGTCTGTCGTATCCGTATCATCCGACCTCTTCCGACTCCTGTGACTTCTTTTGTCGATGGAAGATCTACGTTTTGAAGAATCATTAGCAAGTTTGGAGTCGTAATCCTCTTCTTCATCGTCATCATCGTCAGAAACCTGATGAGCTTCAACAGCATCATCAGAATCTTCCTCACTATCACTTATCTGGGATTTGGAATTGGTATGCTCATTGCTTTGAGGTAACGTAGTCGAAGGTTTTCCAGAAATTGTACTGGATGGATTCACTTTATTTTCAAATACAGGATCAGCAGATTCTTCTTCACTCTCTTCGCTTTCGGTACTGCTAGAATCACTGCTTTCTTCTTCTTCATCTTCATCATCGTCTTCGTCTTCTTCACTGTCTAAAGCAGTATTTGCTTTAGGCTCATTTGGAGTTGTTGTAGCAGGCTCTTGGCTTGTTCCCTCTTCTTCGTCATCTTCTTCGCTTTCTTCCTCGGACTCACTTTCATCTTCATTGTCTGTTTCATGCATTTCCAACAATCGAGGTTCTGGTTCAGGAAGGCGTCTCTGGCGGCTGAAAAAGGAGGATTGGATTGGTTTGGGGGGCTCTTGAGCAGGTTGATAAGTATCTTCTGCATCATCTGATTCTTCACTGTCTTCTTCTTCATCGTTGTGATGAACGGGGGTAGCTGCACGCGGAGGTAATTTCTTGTCCAAGGGTTTTCGCGAAGTTTCGCCGACATCTAGGGATGTGGTCTTGACCAGCGGCGAACGAGAGTACCTGAAAAAAAGAAAAATAATTCCTCAAATGAATACTTTTAGTGTAGAAATGTAGAGAATTGTAAATTTTGTGTGATGAATTATTTGTGTCCTTCTCCCAAACCTGATTCGTTCCATTATTTGTTAATTTTAGTCAATTAGATCGGTTAATTTTTATTTGTGTATTTTTTTCTTATTAATAGGTTAAGGATGAACTGGGAGAGTTTACTGCTTTTTGCAGCAAGGAGATGTATGTATATATATTGGTGGAAATAATAGGATAACCGTTAAACGAAAAAAATATCAAAGTCATTTTAATTTTTGCTGTACAAGTTTCATTTAAAAGCTGATTTCAGATAAAATTAAATGTTTATAAGAATATGTAATTTTAAAAAGGAAGCAAAATTACTAATTTTTGATAATAATTATTAATTATTTTGATATACAACCAGATTTTAAAGAAGAAAATTAATAAATGAGGCCCAAAAAACTTTCTGCTTTCATTGCGTTTATAATTTTTAAATATCGATTTAAATATTTATATATAGGGCTAATTAACTTAACAAGGTTCTTGCCAAGAAAGTTTTCTATGGTTTTTAGACACTTTTTTATACTTAATAAGAAACATTGGTATTTCTTATTTTTTTTATTATTATCATGTGGTTCAATACATCCTTTTCAAGAAAAGGAATTTTTTTATTTATATGAACTACCTTAACACAAAATGTAAATCGTAATAAAAGAACCAAAATGCTTGTAATTAACTAACTGACGAATAAATTTCTTAGCAAAATTGTGATCTTTTATTACGCTCTAGGAGTTTTTAAGAAGAAATAAGAATAAATTCTATTTTGAGTACTAGGGCAAGAATATTAATACTTTAAACAGCACTCATTTAGCCATACTTAGCTGAAAATGTTGAATTATTTGGTGTTATTCGCTCTTAACACACATTTAATATCAAAAGAACTTTAAACATATTTCAGCTAAAAAATTTCCTATCATCCAACAGAAAGTTTACCATTTATTCTTACTACTAATTATTACATTTGAATAAATTCAGTTGATTTTCATTTAAAATTACACTACCCGAAAAAAAAATAATTTTTTTTTAATTTAAAACTCAAATGACACAGGATATTATTTAAAAATCAATCATAAGCTCTATGAAGAATTTTATTTATAGAAAAAGAAATTTCTTCAGATTTTAATGAATAACTAACACCCAATTCAATTCTCTTACACCAATTTTACCGTCAATTGTAATAATCCTTCGAAATCTACTGCATTCAATTTTCCTAAAATTTAAGAAACTATTAAAAGAAATTGGAGGTTATTTTTACTATCATTGTTAATTGTTAATAGTTGTTATACACTTCGGGGTGGAGAAAGAATGTTAAAAGTGTCCCAGTAGATATAGAACTATGGGGGCTCTCAGGGCGTGGACTTACCCCGGAGATTGGACAGAAATATCTTCTAGACTACTATTACAGGAGAAGAACACGTTAGCAGTAGAATCAGAACTACAACAGGAGTCGTCATTACTTGTGGGTTCGAGGGAGGAGATGGTGGGCAGAAAGGAAGTTCTGCGGCAGAGTGGGGAGTAGCGAGAAGTGGGGCTCCTGGCATCTTCCGTAGGACTGGGTATCCTGGTTGACTCAATGCTCCGGAACCTATTGTAGTTCGGCCTTTCTTGACCCGTAATATCCAACGTAAAACGCCTTGTAGGTGTAGTTGGCCTACTACTAGAGAGGAAATTTGGAGAGTACCGACCGATATCTTGTTTGGTATCCTGCTCGCTAACCATTGAGCTAGGTCTGTCATACCGGGTGTCACTCTGGTGGCGGGTGTAAATGTGCCTGCGCGGAGGAGGAGTGTAATTATCCCGAAGCCCCACCAAATCCTTACTATTCCCCACTTCTGTGTCTTTTTTATCTAACTCAACGTCAGATACTTGCCTGGATTGAATCCTGGGTGGCTCGACGGTTGAATCATCAAAGCTGGTGGTACCACTTAGGCGTCTTCGGTTTGGAGAACTTTCTACTGCTACTTCTTGTGGGGATTCCGTGGCTGAGGGAGCTCTTGTAGAATCGGTAGTGCTGCTTTTTCGAGATGTGACAGTATCCTTTTGAGAACTAGTTGGTGTTGTGGAAGAACTAGCTTGTTGATTTTCTCTCTTTTGACGATCAATGTCATCTTCGCTTTGTTGACGAGTTGTCGGTCTTTTCGTTTGAGTTACAGTTGGTGTAACTGGAGCAGGTGTTGGTGCTGGAGTCGATGCGGGCTTCTCTTTCTCTGAAAGTTTCTGTTTCACTTCATTTTCATGAAGCCTTTCCAAAACTTTCGGTGAATCTAGTAATTTAACTACTCCACTAAGCGGACCTTTGCTGGCATCATCAAGATCGAATATTCTTTCTCTCTGTTGTTGCGGTTCGTCAGCGAATCGAACAGTCCTTCCTTGATGGGGCTCGGAATCTGCCTCTTCGAAATCCCGAGAATATCGATTGCGATGACTGTAATCGTCAGAACTATCCCGCCACCGAGAGCTCAACGCGGTATCTTCTCTGGAATATCGATTTGATACTCTGTCTTGATAATCATAATCTCGTGATCTTTCACTGTATCGACGGTAGCCACCATCTGTATCTCGACGATTGCGACCTGACAATGGTGATGTAGGACGCCCACTATCCCGATCATTGTCCATACGTTGATTGATGTCAGAAAACGATCTATTGTCACAACGACGAGCAAACTGTGCAGCCAAACGATGATCACTCTGACTTCGCATCAAGGCATTTGAGTTAGGCATCAGAGTTTGTTGAGTAGGAACTGGATTCATTGGTGCGTTTATTTTTAGCTCTCCAAAATCTGCAATATTTCTATGCAAAACATCAGGATCAGCTCGAGGTTGAAACTTAATTTTCCGAGTAAAATCTGAGTTATCAATATCAAAAGTGCGCAAGAAATCAAGCATCTTAAGAAATATTTGTTTGTATTCTAAAAGTTCCACATCTGACCACTCATAGTCATCTTTCACATATTTATCTACAAGCTCGCAATTGCTAGATATATTGTTAACTTCAATTTCTAAATCTTCTTTTAGTTTAGCTATAGATTTCATTTCAGATTGAGTGTAAGTTTCTAAATCGTGCTTTAATTTGTCCTCAGTGACTTTTAAATCCTTAGAGTATCTTTTCACTATATCATCAATCTCTTCTTTCACTTGCTTGCAATTTAGTTGCAATTTGTCTGCGTTTTTCTTTGTTTGAGTCAAAGCTTCTGAAAGCTTATGAAGACCTCTTCTCACTTGGTTGTTTATCCTATTGATTTCACGTCTCAGAATATCCACATGAGCCTCTTTGCAGTCAGTACAAATCTTTTTATCGCAATGAGCACATCTTTCAACATTCGATTTTTCACTACAAACATTGCATCTTTCCATCAGAGACGGCGGGGGTTCTGGTTCCTCTCCTGTTATATCTCTGTGAAGCTCTAGAAAACGCATAAGCGTAACATTGGTTGGAAACTGCTGTATTCCTTGGTAAGGTATTCTGTGTTCTGCACGACATTCTGGACACTTGATTTGACGACGGGCGTAATCTATAAGTCCATCAAGACAAGGTTCCATGCAAAAAGTGTGTTGACATGGCAACAGTTTTGGATTGCGATATCTGTCCAAACAAATGGCGCACGTGAGAAGCTGATCCAACTGACTCCAAGCGGAAGCCATTTTTGCTATTCAGTTTCGATGGTTAATATCGAAATCAAATCTTCATGAATATCCAAATATCTAAACAAATTGCAGATAAATTTTTGTCTTTGAATTTTTATTCGAAAACACGTTAGTTCATATTGTTCTTTAGCTCGAAGAGACTAAGATATGCTTGTCGAATTTTAGCAGATTATTTTTTAAGTCTACAGATAAGTGATTTCAAGTAAAAACCTATAGTAAAAGTACTTTTCTTGAGGATACTCAAGGAGACCAGAGCATCGATTTTTCTCGCAATAAGTCAGAGGAATAATCACACATTAGTATCACACACTGTTGTTACAAATAATGCAAGTTATACGAAGCGTTAGTTCTCTCATAAAAGCTTATGTTAATTTTAGAGAGCACATTGAAAACAAGCAGTTACGATACTCTTGGACATCGCCTTCGAACTGTTTAACAAGTCCTTCAACTTTCACTTCATCGTTGCAATGTGAATTTAAAATTTTCTCTTGTACATTCTATTCAATGTTCACAAGGCCAAAACTTGAGGTAACCCTTTTTTCCATCGAATGTTTGTTTATTTGTTCCCTTGTTTCTGGCTCCTTTTAATGAAACTGAAAAAAAGAATATATATATATATATAAATATATATATATATGAATGTTACCACTAGATAAAGATGCACTATATAAAGGGTTATTTATTAAAGAAAATAACATAACTTCAAAAATATCTTATTATGCAATGATATTAGACGGGTCATTACAATGGTATAAAAAATGAGTGCGAATAAATGTTCTAAAAAATAAAGTATTTCCAATTAAACTGAAAAAAAATTAATGTTGAGTGCTTCGAAAAGTTTTTTAAGTAAAAAGGAATCCATGAGAGGAAAAGAAAAAAATCTTTACTTCCTATACACTCTCCTTATTACCCTAATAATACTATTCTGAACTAGTGACAATTACATAACGAGTATGGACCTCAACTAAAAATAACTGATATTTGCAAAAACTTTAGGTGATAAACGGGTACTTACAAGATATACCGTCAACCAATTTCACCAAATCAAAATATTTTGCCAATTGAAAAGATGCTATTAAATGCTGTCTTATCATTATTGTGTTTGAACATCGTATGACAACAATTTTCTATTATTGGCTGCGTATCGTAGCATTGGACGATGCTTTTTGATTTCATGCAACTTGTCAACGGTATAATTCTTAAATACTAATAAACGTTACTTATCATAAGAGATACCTCTTTTCACAAATAACTGACAACTTTTACTATTTATCAAAATTTTATGAATTATACTCACAGTTATTAAAAAGAAAACGATTCCTGCAAAGCTCTGTCAGATTTTTCTGTTTGTCAATATGTTCATAGATAAACCAGAGGCTATTTTTATTCAAAGGGAATCTGTTCACAAGATATCCAGAAAGATAACTGACAGATATTTTACTTCCAAGACAACTGGAACCTTTCTGACAATCACTTCTCAAACCAGTGGAACGTATCAACTAGTTGCTCTGACTGTTCTTAGGGATAAATTCTTCCAACAATACTTGGGAGTTCTGCGTAAGCAGAACGAATGAGGAAACATTTAATCCGAAATCGTGACTCATAACAAAAGTAAAGAAATTGGCAGAGTGTTCGTAAGGCATTTCAAAGACAAATGTAACGAATGTAGAGAACACTCTTCTTGGTGTGCTATTTCATGTTTTCATAGCTTACTAAAGCTTCAGGTATTGACCGATAATATAAGTTCATTGACTAACTAAATATAAATCTGCAGGAAGAACTCTAAGAGAATGGCAGTATGACGTAGAGACAATCATATCATCTTGCAATCAGCTCGAGAGTGAAACAGACAGCTGCGCTTCTATTCTAGTGGGCGATTTTTGGCAATGTTTTGTTTTTCGCAAAGAACAAATATTTTGATAGCTACTGCACGGCTTGCTTTGAATGGTTACACAAGGGTTCAATTGCGAGCTGTGAAAATTTTGTACCTAATAAAATAAGCTAATGTCTCCGATCATTTTGTAAATTACACACATATGGCTTGCATGGGTTTTCAGTGTTTATTGTTTCACAATAAACACTGAAAATTGTACACAATATTGTTTACAATACAAAATTGCGCACAATATTGTTTTGGCAATGTTTTGTTTTTCAGTGTTAATTGTTCTATTACTTGTCAGGTTTGCAAGTCATAGAATCCATTGTTCTTGGTTCGTATTTATGTGCACTTTAAATTCTAAAAAGTTTATGTATTAACCATGATATACCCAGAAACGTTATAATAAATCGTCTTTTATACAGCATCACGTAAGATGTTACTTAAAATATGAAATCTTTATTATTTAGTTCGACAAAGAAACAATGATATCACAATATAATTCTAAATATAAACCGGGGTTTTTTTCTTAAATAAGTGATAATGGCCACTAACATTATGTATAACAACATCGAGGGTAAAGAAGAGTTATAACTATATTAGTAAGAACAGTTTTTCGCAAGATTTTATTTGGGATTGGGTGCTTTGTAACAAAAGGGCAAATTCTGAATTTTTTAACATAATTTAGAATTATTGAAGAATAAAGATTTTAAATAAAATTAGGTTTGAACTTTTACCTCAATTCTGATAATATTAACAACATAACTGTAAATATAAATAACGGAATAAACATTATACACCTTTAAAAATGAAGACCTTATACATTTTATAGTTCATGTAATATAAAAAATTCAAATAAATGTATAATATGGAACAGATTCTTACTAATATGATTTATAAGAAAATTTAAAAATTCTTTGTGGACTGACAGAACGTTTAAAAAGAAAATTACATGCATGATTGATGTGAACAAATGTAAAAAATACGAAGTTACACTACATGGATTTTTTCTTTGTTATTCTTACATAAATAAGAAATCAAAAGGAACATTATAGTTTTTTAAATAATTATAGACTATCATTATTTTAAAAAACAAAGGAAAAGTTACCCAAAATCTATAAAAACAATAATTAATATTTATAATTAAAACCGATTTATAAATATTGGAAAAGAAATGTACTAAATTTTTTGTTACGCTTGATCTTTTTTTTTTTTCTTTTTTCGCTTTTTCTGTTACAATAAATTAAACATAATTTATGTTCATAATTGCAAAATTCTCCTACACTTATTTTAAAACAATTCATTAAAATAATTTAGTCATAATATAATAAATTTTTGATTTATTTTAAATGTACTAGGATTGAAAATAAGTATTTATGTAGCAGTTATGTCAGAAAAGATGATCTCGTAGCCTTTCTGAAAATCAATAACAAATAATATATTCATTCTATTGATTTGATTTATTGCATTTATATTTGAAAAGAGGATTTGATTGCGGAAATCAAGAATCTGCTATAAATGAATCATTTGTATTGATCATTAACACATTCCCCTTCTTTCATCATGAAATACAATGGAGGTACGATACATATGGTAATGGAATTACAATGGGTGCGTTATATACTCGCAGTTATTATCTTTTAAATAGTAATTGTCTTATGAAAAAGAATTTTTGATTTCTCATATCCATACTGCCATTGTATCAGGTATCGAAACAAATTTCCACTTTATAAATTACTATTTAAAATTTGAACCATATCAACAATAAAATGGAATTTCATGAAAGTAATTTGCCTTACCTTTAAATGTTTGCTTAATCTTTCAAATATTTCCCACAAGCTATATGCAATAGCAATTTTTCAATGTTAATCTTTCTCATCAATCAAAATAAGCTATCGCTTTGTCGGGTTCAATAAACTCTTCTGTTTAGTAAGTATACGAGACCGTAGTTAAAATAAACCTTTCCAGACATATGCCGATGAACAACGTCTGATCTCCGTGAGAGAAGTTCACTGAATGATTGCCCTTAAAGTCATTAGCCCATCACTTTTTTAAATAAAAAAAAATATTGCTGATGAGGCCAGTTACCAATGCCAAAGTCAACCCTTCGTCCGGAAATAAACAGCTGCATTTTTCAAGGTGCACGTCTCCATTATGGCCCCTCTCCGAAAATAGATGGCCTAATTTTTGCTCTCACTATTTATAAAAGAAAAAGAGACACAAAAGACTTTGACAACCCCTTTAATTGCTCTTCAATCTCTTTCCCATTCTTTTCAAAATGTTTGAACTAGCAAACATGCAACACGAGACTTATCTCAAAACAGACAAATTTCGGAGGGTTCATGAAAATGTGACGCCTTTTGAATATTCACATTTTATTAAACTCTTTAAGATCCTTTACATACTTAAATATTTTTATTGGTACATATCTTGCAGAACTTAGGTTCTGAATAGATTTTAATCTTGATTTAACATATTCACAAACACACCCACACACACATTAAATTCCTAAACAGTATTTTATCTAAAAAACAAAATGTGTAAAATATCTAATCACCTAATTAAATTTTATATGAAAAGTCACAAAAGTCTTTTGGTTTCGTCCTTTACTCACCTGACACATGACTCTCTAAGCTTCCACACCACTTTAGCGAAAGACTTTAGACCCTCAATAGATTTAACGTGAATCAGTTCCTCTCTACATTGTGGTGTTTAGGACTCAAGATCACGAATCGATAGAAAAAACGCTATCCACAAGTTCACAATCATGATCACACGGATACCATGGTCAAATGAAGCACAGAGTCATTTATATTTGTTTTGAAAAATGTTACAAAAATAAATATAATCTAATTTATTTATTTTACAAATTCCTAACATAAGCGCATAAGCTTTTAGTTCATGGGCTCTACAATACTTTTTACAATATTCACACAACTAGTAAATACACAATACAATTGTTCAAATAATCCTAGATCATAGGCTGACCGGAATCACACAAAACACAGTTTAGAAAGTCTACCATTCCAATTCTTCCAATACATAAATAAATAATAATGTATCCGGACGAATTAGCATAATATGTGCTGAAAACAAACTTTTAAATCAAGCCTAAAAACCCAACAACTACACTGCTGGCAATTCAAAATGCAATACTATGAAAGAAGCACCAAATGGTGTGAAATTTTCCTTTTCCGTACAACCCGAAGGGATATGTTACTAATTAATTTTCAGTAACGATTCTCATCATGAGCGACTGTAGTCATAACAAGAATTTTATGAAGGGAGAGCAGATTGCCCTTTCGAAGAACTGGAATTACTTTTTCATTTGATTGTTTAGCCTAAGCAGCTTCAGAATAGAAGAATAGGGGCGTCATACAAGTATGTTTTTCAGTTCAACCGAGGAAGAAGGGCTGTCGATATTAAATGTGGATGATACTTCAAAGAAATCAGAGATCATGTCAAACATAATCAAGCAAAAGTAATGAGTATCTGTAATCGATGAATGGGTTTCGGGAGGGATTGGCCTACTGAGTGCACTATTCTCGTCGCACCAGTAGCCGTAATGCAGGCATATTGTGTGCATGGCTCTGTAGGAACCATAACAAGTAAATGCAATTTGTTGTACAACAAACCACGCGTATTATTTAACGTCGTTTGGAACACAGCGGAATGTTCTCAAGAAGTTCCGTCTCCAAACCAAGACGATTGCATCTGCAAAGGTGCATTGAACGATGGGCATAAGTAATTAAATGGCACGACGACATTGTCTTTACAGACGAATCATGATTTTGTTGGCCACAACATATTAATACGTAGACTGGAAACTCTGCGAAGCGAAATTTCTTTTATATTGCCTTATGGATAGCCATACTGGTCCTGCACCCAGTGTTATGGTTTGGGGTGGTAGGGGTCTCAAATCCCGCACTTCCACCCCAACCAGCACTGGCTTCGACCCCATTCCGTCATGGCTATGTGCGGCCATACCATGCACGCAATACTCTTCCCCCAACAGATAGAATTACTGCATTAAAATGCCTCCCCCCGATTTATCGTCTATGGAAAACATCCAGTGGATGTTTACAGAATGACTAACCTAGCATACACCTCCCACTGCTGAGCCAGATTAAAACTGACTAATGTAGGGAAGGAGACAACATGGGTTACCATGCCCTAAAAAGACACCCATAGTCCTTTTCTTTCTATACGTGTGGCAGAGGTTAATAAGCGCCATGACAACAACATTCAGCTCTTATTTTATCATCTTCCGCACCTGGCAGAAGATTGCGCTTTCAATCATTTCATTTGTACTGAATAAAATCTCTAATAAATCTGACTTTGATATATCTTATCCATCTTGGTATTGTATTTTGGATGAAGAGTAGTGTTTAAATAATAGCAATAGATTTAGCTTCTTCGTGAACTTCTGTTCTTTTTCAATTCCACGAAAGTTCTCTGTATACCAAAGTTTTAAGACATAATCTAAATCACATGTTCAGGTCAAATAAAAAAAATTTTAATTTTCATCAAAAATATTTTGCTTAATGAAAATATCTGATTGTATTCGATTAATCCGGAGCATAACTAGTCTCTGTTTATATCAGTAATTTCTATTTAGTTGCTCTTTCGTTTTTATATTTAATCAACTTTCAGTGTCTCATATTTTAAAAGAATTTATTTCACAACTTTCATTATTTTAAAATCATTAATTCATCTTCAATGCTTAAAAATGTTAATTATTCCAATAAAATATTAATTGTATTAATTGTTTTAAAATATGTATGAAACTTTAATTTTTTATTACACATCAAAAAGTTTTATGTTTTTATGATGCTTAATATAGTCGGAAAATGTAATACATTCAAATTGCTTTTAATCAGAAACGTGGAAGCAGTGATAAAATAAGTACTAAATGCACATTCATGGATTAAATCGTTAAAAAAAGTTCTTTTCCAAACAGAGAACAGTCTCTCTAATGCAATTCTCTGTTTTAATAAAAGGACTATAAAATCCTCAATTTACGTTTGAATATATTCGCCATTAACTTCACATGAAATCTATACCAATAGCATCATTTGTAAATTCTGAATTAAAATACCATATGCGACACTAATATTCTTCAGTCAAGAGAAATAAACTTGAAGAACTGCCTTTATAAACTAAAAAGAAGGTATCCTAGGAAAATTTCAGACAAAACTAACTTAAGGGTATAGGCGAAACAAAATAGAAGTTATGTTCTTTAAATCGTTCTGTCAGTACTTTTCAAGCTACTCTGTAAAATAAAACGTAAAAGAAAAGAAACGAAAAAATACTTTGTAAAGTTGAATAATTTCGAATTTTGAAATTCTCGGTTAAGTTATCAAATAAGAGCTTTAAATGTGTATGTTGTAAATTTAAATGAACTAATTGCTTAGAAAAAAATTATATTCTTTAAATTTATTTTTGCTTATAAATAAGCTAGTTCTGAACGAAAAATATTCTTTCCTAGCATTATATGTTTGAAAAAGAAAAGGGGGGGGAAACCTCGAAACCCTCTAACTATATTTCAGTTTTCAATATTTTGCTTAAAATAAGCTTATTTTTACGTTTTATATATATTTGAAATTTACAAAGAATTTTTTAATAATAAAAAAACAGTTTTTATTTACTTTATATTTATTTTTAATTTTACTTCATATTCACTTGTAATTTTTATTAATTTATTTATTTTATTTTATTCCGAATATTCTAAAGTGTAAATAATATAAATAGTTTGCATTTAAAGAAATGATATTATGAGACAATTTTTATTATTTTTCTTTATATTCCTGTTCGTTTTGGTTAATGGCGTGTTGTCTTCTAAAGAAAAAAATGCTAAAGAAGAAAAATTCTACAAAAAAAGTTTTTATTTCTATTTTGGAAAATTACTTCTGCATTTCTAAAATTAAGTGTTACATGGATTCATATATTTCAACTATCATATAATTTAGATATTGATTTATATATATATAAATGTTTGCCATTCTATCAAAAAAACTAATTTTCTAAAATTTTACAGTGTAAAAGTTTTATTTCAATGAGTTCCTCATTGTCTTGGAATTCTAAGTTAAAATTGGTAACATTCCAACAAGAAACAATAGGTAAGTGTTCATTTTAGCCTTTTTTTAAAACTTTCTAATAAAGATGTAATCAATGTTTTAAATTTTGGTTTTAAATAAATTTTAATCGAATAATTTTATTAGATTATTTTAAGGGAAAAAATTTTAGTTTCTTCATTAAAAAATGTTTTTTTCCTTCATTCAAAGTAATATTTTATTTAAATAGAGAGATTGAAACTTAATTTAGGTTATATAAAATATATTTCACAGAGACAGCATATAAAAACAGTATAAAATAATATTTTTTTAAAAGGCTTAAGAGCCCATTCGATTTTACATTATTTTTATTTTACCACTACTTATTACATAATATTCAAAAAGCTTAATCAATGATGTTTAATTTATAAAATATTTTTTAAAAAATAATGAACAACGAGAAGTATTTTAAGAAAATGAATTAAAAAATAAATTAATTTATTAAGGCAGTTATAAAAATTTCAAAAGAAATTATTTAAATATTGGAGTTTTCTCACTTATTATCAATAACAATAAGTAACTGAATGAATGGTTTAAAACAAAAAGAAAAAAAGAGTTAAATATTACTTTGGAAAACACACAAGTATCTTAACTATTGAATAACTATGTTAAAAGTAAAATTACGTTCAGATTCTTTAATGCAGTATTTGTAACTGGCTTTCCATCAAATTGAACCTAAGCCAGTTTTTTCTGTTTTCTCTTTTACACCCACATATTCTTTTCACATTATCCAAATGTAGGTGCATTATGAATCCTCATTAAATTCTTAAAACCCCGTAACAAAGTTGATTAAGAACTATTACATAGTGATCTTGCTACTAGGAATCACCTTTTGGTACTTCTAAAACTCATGAAGCGTCACTGAGAAAATATTAATCTTAATACTTAAGAGGGTAAGAATACTGAGTTAGAAAATTCCTGCTTGATTAAAATATGATTTTCTTAAAAATTCGGTGGTTTGACTGATTTTCGAGAAACGATTGGTATATAGTAGTTTTGTCTAGCACTTGGCGATGTTCGCCGTATATTCGCATGGACCAAATGTGCCTCTGAAATTTCAACTAGAGATAAAAAGGAAAAAATTGCAAGAGATTTCTAATAATTTTGTGTGAAGAAGTCAAATAAAGTTGAAATTATCTCGATAAAAAAACGTTTAAATTGATCAAGTTAAGTGCGATTTCTCAAAGTAGTTTTCAGAGATGGTTATAACAAACATGTTCAATATGTGTTCTAAATCTGGTTTAAAAGTATCTGACCAAGTTCGGAACCGTGATTTTGCAAAAGCATACAAATGAATAATTTTTTTCACACATATTTAGTATCAATTAAATTAGGATATACAAATAAAATTGTTCTGAAAATATTATTACAATAAAAAAAACTTTTAAATGAATTTTTTTGGCAAAGGAATAAAGAAAAAGCTGCATATTTTCACGTCATTCTCCTTTCATGGAAAATACTTCTATAATAATGATATTTTGCCTAAGACTTATGTAAAGAGCTTGGAGCAGAAGTTTTGAAATATATAATTTAAACGTAGATTTATTCATGTTTTAATATACCAGAGAAGAGAAATTTATATAAAAAAATACCCGATATATTATTTCAGTTAGTAGTAACTCTAAAACGAATGTGAATTTTTCAAAACTCCTAGTTCAGGCACTTCAAAGAAGTCTTAGCTATACGTAGGAAAAATATCATTAGTATAAAGGTTTTCCTTAAAAAGGCAAATATTTTGAAAATATGTCATTTTTTTGCCAAAAAAAACTTCATTTAAAATTTTTTTATCGCGAAAATATTCTTAAAAATAATTTATGCTTATTCTAATTCAAGTGACAATAAATATTAAGTTATTATTCAGCTGTACGTTTTACAAAAATTATGATTCCAAATGTAGTCAGTAACAATAGTAACGACAAAACAGGGATTTTCGATCCAGTATATTCGAAGGAATTAGTTTTTATTTTGTGTGTTGTTTTATTTAAAAATATCAAATGATGTCAGGCTGAAATTATTTTCTTTTGTAATTAATTCTCTCGACTGAATTTCACATCCTCTATTTCCCATTTTTCTGTGTCTACGTTGACTTTTATAAGTGGTTGTAAATTTTTTATTTAATTGCTTTGAACCATTTATGAATCAATCGATCATTGTAATCATAGACGAAAGAGATTTTTGTCCATAAATTTCAGTTTCTAATTCAAAATAAAAAAATTATCTCTTTAACAGTTATCCAAATTATAAATATACAAATGTTTGGTGATCGCATCAATAAATTAAACTAATAACTGGAAAATTGTAAAAAATTTAGCTTTGTATAATTTTTTTCACAAGTATTCAAACAATACACTGTATTCTTAATACACATTTAAAGGGTCAATTTTATTCTGATCATTGACCCAGAATAAAAAAAAAATTAAGAAATCTGTTTCGTTTTAAGGAAAATTCCTTAACATTTATTGAACATCAATGGACTTTTGTTGTATTAAACCAGTAATTAAGGGATACGCCATCATTGAATGTAATTATTTTGATATTTTAATCCGAAGGTAATTTGTATACTTACGTATTATACCGTTGAACAAAGTTCTTCAAATCAAAAGACGCTACCAAATTCTGTGGTTTACAGCCAATAGTGGAAGCCATTCTCTCACTCGTTCGAAGTCAGCAATATTAAGGATAAAAGAATTTGGTGACATTTTTTGACTTGGTGATGTCCTTCCGTGTGGCAAAATTGATCGACGTTATAGAAAGTAAATACCAATAATTTTGCAAATCAATTTTCAATTTGAAATGGAATTTGTATTTTTACTGCAGTCCAGATCCCTCCGCTGTCAATATATAAACCATTTTTGAATATGTTTTCAAACATTCGGATGCTGATTATATTTATATAAATAAGCCACGATAAATTGTAGAAAAATTTGAACTAAAAAAAGCGGTTTGGTACTGTTTGGTTAGCAGGGAGTAAGTCATAAATTGCCAAATATTGTTACTGGTCTCAGACGAAACATCGCCAACCGTAATTGTTTCTCGTTATTCTCCTCACTGATTTTAGTAGTATTTCAGTTGCACTAGAAAGAAATAACAGTTATTAACTATAATTTGAGCAAATTTGGGGTCCCATCACCAAAAGTATCGTTTTCACGAGATTCACAGATGGTTAACCAGACAATACTAATTTTTGTTTCTGATTGAATTTCATTCCTTTTTACCCTTTATTTCCTTTTTTCTCGAAATTTACTTTAAGGTATCCGACTACGTTCGGAACAAAGATTTTGCAAAAGTGCATAAATGGATAATTTCCATGATATTTAGTGTCACTTAGATTAGAATATATGCATAAAATTGTTTTAAGGACATTTTGACAAAAAAAATTTATTTAAATATAATATTTTGGCAAAAAGTTAACTTGGAATAATTTTTTTCCAAATGTTCTCCTTTTGTGAAAAATGCTTCTATTATAATAATATTTTGCCTGTATATAGCTCAGACCTCTCTATAGAGGCTCAACTAGAATTTTTGAAATATATAACTTAGAAGTGAGTTTATTCATATTTTACGACAACAGAGGGGAGCAATTTTAAGAAAAAAACGCCAATAATTATTTAAATTGGTGGTAACTCTGAAAATAATGTGAATTTTTCAAAATTTCTAGTTGATCCTCTGTAGAGAAGTTTGAGCTATATACAGGCAAAATATTTTTATAATAGAACCATTTTTTACAAAAGGAGAACATTTGGAAAAAAGATTATTCTAAGTTAATTTTTTGCCAAAATATTATATTTAAATAAATATTTTTGTCAAAATGTCCTTAAAACAATTTTATGCATGTATTCTAATCTGAGTGACACTAAATATCATGAAAATTATCCATTTATGCACTTTTTTGAAATCATGGTTCCGAACGTAGTCGGATACCTTAAAAATATGTTAAGGAATAGTTACATTTTACTTTAATTGGTTATGAGGAAAAATGGCAGACATTTTGAAAATTTGCAAGAAAACTTTTATAACCTATGCGAAATTTATTTTTTACGAGTGTTATACATAAAAGCGCTTTTGAATATTTTTTTCAATAAATTTGGAAACTGTTATAAACTCTATTGTTATATTCATCTATATTTAATGTAAAGAACTAATGAAATTTAGTTCAAAAATAATAAGATTTTAAGGATTTTTAAACATATTAACCATTAACTCCCTGCTATAAGTTTTAAGTTGATATATTGGGGTAATTAAAACCTGTATATTGTACATACAAAAATCTACAATTAAAAAAATGTATGCGCATGCTTTCCGACATTGTAATAAAAATAAAAAAGTACTCTCTTGAGAATCAAAAATTACGAACACAGAGCACAATCAAAAAATAATAATAATAACATACCGTAACCAACAAAGCAGTACAAAAAAAATCAAATTTGATTTATTTTAGAATGGGAAAAAAATATATTTTTGAATGAAAAAAATTGATAATTTTTGGGGGTTGATACAGGAAAAAAATTCTTCAGTAAACATAAGGAGGAAGTTTATTCTTATTAATATTTAAGAAAATAATAATGCTTTCTTCTTTAACAATAATCGAAGGTAATTCAATTTCGACCCTAAAAAGTTATATAAGTATTGAAATCTGATTTCAAAATTAAGTTTGCTACATAACCTTTATTTTAAATGATAACATTTAAGATACTCAGTTTATGTTTGCCAGAAAAAGGAATAATGTTTAACATATAACTGAACTATACTGTCATCTAAACCAGTAGTCCCCATCCCCGGGCCGCGGCCTGGTACTGATCCGTAGATCAAATGATACTGGGCCACCCAAGGAGCATTAAATTATTTCCATTTTAATTACTTTGCTGTATTTCTCTCAGGTTTGCACGACTTTCCATGGAAATCACTTTATATTCCATGTTAAATCACTTTATATTCATTTTGTGGAATAAAAGTATTTTATTCTGAAGGCATATTTAAAAACAAATTAAAATTATCAAATCAAACCACAATCTAAATTAAAAACAATCAACATTCCCCCTCTTTCAGCAGGCCATGGTAAAACTATCAAACTTTGACCGGTCCGTGGAGATAAAAAGGTTGGGAAGCACTGATCTAAACGATTATTTTGATTATTTACATGAAAAATTGTTCATTGTATATAAATAATTGCTATATATAAATATAGCAATTATATAAGAGCTATATATAAATAATTTGCTCATATGCAAATTTTAATGTTTATAATAAATGGCTATTGTGCGTTTATGCATATGACGCCTAATTAAAATTAAAAAACAGTTTTGTAAGGTATTTTAATTTAAAGTTTCAGTTTTATTTCTTGAAGGAATTTGTGAGTGTTATATCAACCTGAGCGATATATTCTCTTTATAGCACAAACGAAAATTAGAAAATTTGTTCTCTGAATCATAGGACATGAATATAAGTTCTTTCAATTGCATTATAATATGTTAAATGTGAATTGTATATATATAAGCAAATTCTTAAGTTTAATACTGTTACAATATTATTATTTTTATTACTAATACCTTACAATTAAAAAAACAATTGATTCAAAAATTATGAAACTTAAGAAAGAACCAATCAATATTTTAACCCTAACACATGTAAAGCATAATTCAATACATCGAGAATATGAAATACCAAAATAAGAATTTCTAAAAAAGATAAATGTAGGATTAATACGAAAAAAAAAGATTATCAGAAGGCCTTTAGTCTAATATTGTGAAAAAATTATGTTAAGAGAAATAAATACATTAAATTACACTTGTCAAATATAATAAATAATTTTTTATTTTTTGCTACATTTCTTCAATTATATATTGCGGAGTGCGAGAGTAGACTGAGAAATTTTTAACTGTAACCACTGTAATCCCTTTGTCCTCAAGCAGTGCTCGTAGCTTAAATATAATTACGTATAATAACAACAATAATTTTATAATAAATTTTATTTCATTAATTATAGCTTCTTATAAAAAATATTTAAATTTAGTGTTAGCAAAAAATTCAGTCTTCGGTATTTACTTATTTTACATCGGATTACGTGTATCACAAATTTCTGAAATATATAAACCGAAATCTTTTGTTATAAAAGATATTTTAAGAGCAAAAAGTTGCAAATTACAAGAAAGAGAGAAATAATTGTGATAAGTTTTCCGCATTAATATTTTATTAGAAATTCAAAATTTAACGCACTGCTTAAAAGGTTTATCTTTTCCACTGAATATAATAAAAATACGAATTTATATCAAATTAATAAATTTGGGTCAATTCCAAATAAACCATAAGCAACCATGACTTGTTTTAATATTTTTAAAGTGTCAAACATGAACTATGAAAATTGAGAATAAATAAAAAAAATTTATGGAATTGGAAATATAAAATATACTTGCAACAAATAAAGAATTAAGCGTTATATTTTTTTTAAAAAAATGCAATAATATATTTTATTTTTTATCTGAATATGATATTTTAAAAAGTCTCATACATTTTAAAGTAAAATAAACTTAAGAAAGTGTCGCTTTATAGCTGGTTTTTTCAAAAAGTTACATGGAAAAACTCCAAAATAGTGAAAATACTAAAAGCATGAAATGGTATTTCCAAAAACTATGAAACTTTTTTTATTTTTATTCGTACATAAATTAGATATCTACTAAACATTCGTATGAATACTCAAATATATAGGGCAAAATTTCTTCTTAAATGAAATACTTTTAATAATTAGATTGATCTTTGATTTTTATATAGGGGAAACTTCACAAAAAAGGCTTCGAGAAAAAAATGTTACAGATTTTAGAAACTGCGATAATATATAACCAATAAAAACATCCCAAAAGTAATTTTATATTATAACGAATCTTTTTTTAGTGTAAAAAAAATTCTGTCAGATAAGCATGATTTATACCGTTTATGTATGCCACAAAAACGGAGTATAGAGGATTTGACAAAGCATCACATTTATAAGCACTTTTCGCCCCGAAATCATCAAAGAAAAGATCAAACTATATTTAAAATGCAATATAAATGAACATTAAATAAAATAATACAAGAAAGCATATTCAATAATTTTGGGAAATGTTTAGAAAATTACAGCCCAAATCAATCAAAAACTCATAAATCTCGATACTCACATTGTTGATTCTTCCGTGCGGTTGCTATCCTATTCGAACACTCTCTACTTCTAGAGGGTTGAGTGAGGCAAGCACCCTTCTTGGGGTTTTCCGCGTCTCAGGCAGGCATCCAATGTCAGTCGCTAAATCGGGACGATTCTCTAAAAATATCGCCTGCCCTCTCTTGCCGCTACTACAACCAAAGTTCATATCACTCCCTCGCTTCTCTGGCTGCCATCACGTGGTTGCTGATGCCGAGATTTCTTCAAATAAAACTTGCTAACGAGTCCGAAAATTAATTTGTTATTTTTCAGACCACCTCCTTACCCCCCTCATTGATAATCGCTTCCGCATCCCATCTGGTACTAGGGAACATCTGACGCGGAACACGATGCAAAACTGTGTTTACTTAAGAACTTACGTACGTGTGAAACAGAAGTAGAACACGACGACTGTGGCCAATATTTGAAGACGGTGTCTGAAATTAAAATGTGACAAAAAAATTTAAAATTACGATGAACTATTTTTAATTTTTTTTTAGCGGAAAAAATGAGAACGGTGACGTCTTGCGCAGACTGTTTCGAAAACTAGAGACCTACGTGAACCGGGTACAGGACTCAATGCCAAGGATTCAAGTCGAGTCGGCACTTTTTCATGCGTGAGATCTGTATAGAACCTTTCTTGAATAAAAAGGTTTTAATTTGAACTTTTTTTCTAGCGGGAATTATGCAGTTTGTATCAAAGGATTTGCCAAAGTATATTTAACTTTTCGAGAATATTTAAACTGACTGCTTATGATAACTTTATAAAAGCAAAAAAAAGAAGTAGGAAAGGGGGTTATTTTAAAGCAAGAAAATGCATAGATAGAACTCATGAAGCGATGCTTATTTTGAAAAAGAAGAAGAAATGTAAAAACATTTTGTTAATTTCTAAATTTAGATTTTGAAAAATATTTTTCTTTGCAGAATGGCATTAAAATTTATTAAACTCAAGTAAAAATTAAAATTAAATCTGAAAACTTGCATTTCGTTTCATGTGATGTTTATAACTAAATGCATACAAAAAAAGATTCAATTTATATGGACTTATAATAGTTCCCTGATTTAAAACATTGTCAAACTTGAAATAAACATTTTATAAATTCTCTATTATTATCTTATAAATATGAGAAAATATTTTTTTTAAAATTGAAACTCTTTAGGCTCCAATGAAAAGGTTTAACAAGAGGTTACATATTCAATTCATTAATAAATTTAATAGCATACAAAACAGTATAACTCTAATTGACGACAACATAAAACTGGCATAGTTTTTTTTCTCTAAAAATGTTAAGGTGGAAAATAATTTTTTTTAAAAAATAGTTTAAATTCTCTGATGCGAAAATGGAGACTTAAAATTTTTTATAATTCATAATTATCTTTTGGTTTAATTTCGATACCATGAGTATAGATCTCCAGAATAGGAAGTTTTACATTAATTTTCTATTATCACTGTGTTTTCTCATTCAGGCATTCGTGTACACTTCTGAGAAAAGAGCCAAAGTATAAGAAACGCTTATTTGTAAGGAAAAATTGAGTTAATGAAGGTGTTCTAAAATCTTTTGGGTTATTTTTGTTTCGTCAAAGCAAAAAAGTGTTTATGAATTGAACCGAGTAAATGTATCAGGAAATTGTGTTAAATATTGTAGTGGAAATTTTATGAATATTGTTGTTGAATAATTTAAAATTTATGATTTTAAAAAATATTAATTTTGTGTAGAAACACACACACACATAAAATTTTAAAAAATTTAAGTTTGATTATAGGTATATTGCAACCATATTGATGTATGTTTTAATTATACTTGATTCTTAGGGTCAGAATACTTGTGTGTTAAAGTTTATAAACACATTACTTTTAATAGTACATAAACAGCAACCAAAATTTATAAACTAAACTTCTCGTAACATATGGATGGTTTTACGAGTATTGTTCAGTGTTGTCTTTGTCTTTTCAGAATGCCTTAAAATGGATTAAATATTTCATTTTCAGACAATGACTCTTCTTTTTAAGAATTAATGGTTGTAAAGTGTTCTAAAATCAAAATAAGGAAAATTGCATATCTAATAACACCTAAAAGCTGCTAAAACAGTTTAAACAGCATTTTTTTTTTGTTACTATCTTTCTTCACGCGTTTATCTTTTTGTTTTATTTTGAACTGTCTCCATTGACTAACTCATGTGTAAATCTGTAAATTAATTAACTTAAATTTTAAATTAACTTCACGACTCTAGAACCGAAAGTACATAAGCCATGAATATGAATTAAAATAGTCAAAAATTCTCACAAAAAATTTATTTGAAAACAATATATTTTAATATGCGTACATAATTCCTTAGAACATACACTGCTGGACAATTGCTAAGGACGGATCACAAATTGCTATGTAGCATAACATTAAACGAGACATGAGGCCTAGTAGAATAAAATATAGTTACCCCACTGTTCAGACATTAGAATAAAGAATATTTATTGTTCTGGAAAGTACAAAAGCTGTGAAACATCTGAAAGAAAAAAAATGTTCATTTGATCTGCGTACGGAGAAATGGAACAATGCATCTAAAAGTCAGCAGGCACCTTAAAGAAAGGTATCAGTACGGGATATGTCCACCGTGGAGTGTGATGCAACATTCCACACGTCGTACCATACTTTGCACAACATTATCCAGCAGCTGTTGAGGCAATTTAACCCATTCCTCTGTGAGTGCACGGATGAGGGCGTTCTTGTTTGTCGGAGGATAGTTTCGACCAGCAACTTGCCTCCCCAAAGCATCCCACACATTTTCAATGGGGTTTAGATCTGGAGAACGCGCTGGCCATACGAGACGTTGAATACCCTCGCTGTCTAGACAATCCTGAACAACGAGTGTTCGATGACATGTTGCGTTGTCGTCCATAAAAACAAATTTATCACTGACAGCACCACGGAAAAGACGAACATGAGGAAGTAGAACTTCATCAATGTATCGTTGGCCCGTCATAGTCCCATTCGCAACCACATGTAGGCGCGTGCGGCCATTGATCATGATGCCAGCCCACACCATGATACTGCATGTCGGATATCGGTCCTTTTCCTGGATATTTTCTGGATGATAAGCAGTACCACTCTCGCGCCAGATCAGTTGGCGTCTACAATCCGATGACAGACTGAACCTACTCTCATCTGAGAATAGTACGCATGCCCAGTCCTGTTCAGTCCAATTGTGATGCTCACGACACCATTGAAAACGGGCAGTACGGGGCTGTCTGGTCAATGGGATACACACAACAGGTCTGCGTGCGTATAGTCCTCCACCCCTCAAACGTCTGGCAACAGTTTTTCGGGAGATCTGCTTTCCTGAGGCAGCAAGAAACTGATTTGTCACCTGCTGAGCTGTGGTGCGCCTGTTCCTTTTTGCTGATAGGACGATATATCTGTCTTCTGCAGGCGTCGTACTTCTAACACGACCTCCCCCGTCTTGTCTACTACACATTCCAGTAGTTTTAAATGACTTCCACAGCCGTGAAACAACGCTGTGAGCGATGTCAAACTCCCTGGCAACATCTGTTATTTTTCTCCCTTCTTCGATCTTTCCAATAATTCGGCCACGCATAAAATCATCTATGTGATGTCGGGAAGACATGCCAAAAATTTTAAGTTCGTCTATTAAATCTTTCCTGTAAAACTTTGACTTGAAACAACAACTGTCCACACGCGTCAAAACCTTTAAAGCTCTTATGAACGCTATCACGTGATGAACAGATGTGGAAAAAAATTTGCATACTCATACTTCTTCTTACTAATATCCTGCACTTATTCTAATTTTCCACATTTTGCTTCCTTTCATTTTGTGGTTGCTATGGATGATAGTGTTGTCCGTCCTTAGCAATTGTCCAGCAGTGCATATTATGAAATGTTTAACACATAGTCCTTTTTTTAAAAAATTATTCTGGCGTTTATTAAAAACTAAGTCATAATGTCTTAAATTTTACTGAAATTTCTGTGATCCCCGAAATTAATTAAGCGATTTTAACAGATCCTGAATTTTTCTCAAAGATGATACAGTGTATTCTGTGAAAAAAATTATCTGAATTAAGTGAATTTTTAAGTTCTCTAGTGAAGGGTCTGGAGGTAGAGTTATATTTACGTCACACTGTAAAGTTGCACGAAGACCATTGGTGACGGATCACGTAATTTTGCACCATGGTCAAGGGACGGAAGGATGTGGAAATATGATAAAATTTATATTCACAGGAGTGCTATTCTTGATATTGTAACTCTAGTTCACTGTTAATTGAAAATAACAAATAAAATATGTTCTAAGCTGTCTTTTTTGTGTGTATGTTCACAGGAAGTAAAGCTTTTTTACTGTTTTTGACACACAATGTATATTCACATTCAAAATTACGAGGTCTGTCGCCAAAAGGCCTAGTGTAGCTTCAAAAACAGCGAAGTTAATAAACATTCACTCTATAATTTGTTGCTTGAAAAAAGAAAGGAATTTGAAAAAAAAGCCTGTACAAAAATTCGTCAATGTGCAACGCTGATTTCAACGAAGCTCATTCACTTAGAAAATAATAGTTTGCAATGAGCAAATATAAAAACATAACAATAACCGTATCTAAAAAAATACATTTCGTTTAATTTTATATAGGCTAAAAATATTATTTAACAGCATATGTATTAGTTTTCAGTGAATCAGATTATTATGATAACCGGTATACAAGTGTATTTCTTTTATCGAAAAAGTTAAAAAAATCCGTTTGGTTTGATTACTAAGACTTTTCTTCGCCTCTACATTGGATGTCCGGAGTAAGACGTTAAGCGTGGAAGAAACTAAACGACTCAATCTTTATGTGGAGAGTTCTTTCTATTTCTGACGTAAATAATCGCTGTATATCAAGAGGACAACGCTGAGTCATCTTTCTCTAAAGAATTCTTTAAATGTTTTTTTAAAAGTAGAGAGATCTGTGCACACACACACACATTTGTGTGTTGCTGGTCATTCATTACATAAATATATCGTTGTTAGCTTCACCATGAGAGGCCTTTTATTATCGTCTTCGAAAAAATATCGTTTCCTATGGAGTACTTTCTGTAATGATGTCTGTTTCACATCTGTACATAGAATATTTTTCAATTGAGATAGAGTACAACTCTATAGTGAGAATTGGTTCACACAACACGGCGAAATGTGTTCAATGTTGAGAGAAAAGGCATTCGTTTCGCTGTGGGTAATTTTCGGATTTATCGACTTGTAGCTGTATCTGAAATTGTCTTTCATGACCTTTATTATAAGAACACAGACCAAAACATGCATATTTTTAAATGATTGTATTGATAAAATTGGCGGACTTCTCTATCCGTCAAAGTTAGCTCTCGCTAGGAAGTCTTACCGCGTAGTAGCGAATTGTATTATACTCGTGGACGTTCTGCAGATTCTTAAGAGTAAGTTTCGGCCAATTTGCTTCTCAGAAATATCATTTTGATGATGTTAAATAATCATATTGAACACACCGATATTTCTTAATCTTGTTTCCACTGTTAATAATAATAATCGGGAATCAATTTGCCTTATATCCAGTTTGATACCTCTGACTTCGTTTGCATCAGGGGCGAGTGGTCATGGTCACGAATGCTAGCCGGTAATGTTTCCGTCCAGTTGTGGGCTTCAGCCCCGATACCACAAAACATCCATCGTGTGGAGGGTCTGCTGCATGTTAAATCTGTCGAGTTTCAAAGTCCTGATGTTGATGTGGTATCGAAGTTTGGAGAGAGGGTTGGCGTAGTTCCCATCACTTGACAAAATTACAAGGCCGTCACCAACAATCTTCGTGTTGCTTCTGAGAGCGAGATTAGTGAACAAAAAGGAAAATGTAATTGCGCAAGAAATGTGTTGAAATATTGACTTTATTTCTATTGATCAAACTTCCTATCGACGTGTTGGGGTAAATAGTACAGAGTTTTTAGCACATACTAAAAAAAATTTCTTCATGTTTTCAATGATCACATTCGTGCAACTGCACATAACTATGAATTTCACGAATTTATTAATGACCACATGCGAAAAAATATTAGTGAACAAACTTCATCAACATTCACGTCACACAAACAAATAAGCGACTGAAGAAGGGAAAATAAACGAACATTCGAAAATACTGCAATAGGAAACATTATAAGTCAAATGTATTATATTTAAAATTCTGCAAATGATGTATTCCGGAGGGAGGGGGAGGAGTAAATGTTATATTAACACGCCCTATAAAGCAAAACGAAGGCTTTCTGAACTTCAATCAAGTGACAAGGTCAACACCTACCTCTCCTAACTTCCTCACTAAGCTTCCTCACTGAGCCTCCATAAACTTAACGGGCATCGGCCCCCTCTACATGGTGGGTCTTCAGCGGACACAGGACCCGGACTCGCAACACTCCAGACACGAGTTTGACCATAACCACTATGATCATAAGCACTAATTCGAATTTTTCACAGTATATTATATCTTTCCTCCAGCTTCGTTGCAATAAGCGCATAGTATTAAATTAGTACATCAAGATAAAACAGTTTTTTCTTTTAATGTATTTTTTTTAAATACCAAAATATACTGTGTGTATGTGTGTTTTTTTCTTGAAAAAAAATATTTAAAAATATTTTAACTCAAGGGTTTTCAAGTTCTAGTGATATTTTCTTTTCTTTTTGATCCAATACAAAATCTGAAAAAATTTCAAGAATCAAAATTTTAATAAAGAGATAATTTCAAACAGACTGACACAGAAATTAGAGAGAGAGAACATTTAAAATAAGCATCTATACTTCAGTTTAAAAAATGCGGCGAAAATTTCTAAGTCATTAGTTATTCACGATGCTTTTCACTTTTTGTTTTGATTTCAGTAAATTTTTACATTATCCTTGACTTATTTACTTCCATTCTACCTTGAGCATTATTGTCAACCATTCTTCTGAAAAAACAACATACGTTTCTCATGTTCTGTATTCAAAAATATTGTTTATTTATGCTCAGTTAAATTTATATATATAATTGAGAGAAATGTTGTGATTATTTCGCACAAAATTTTAGATATCCATGAGAATGAACATTAATAGAACTTGTTAAAAGAAAGAATTTTTTAATTTGCATTTTTTTTGTCGATATATTTTCATCATAGCTAAGACATTATATACCTGAACATCATAGACTTTAGTTCCAGTTCTGTTCATTAGATTGACTCAATTTGTAATTTTTCCTTCCGATATTAGTAAATCGTAGTTTTCTAGAAAATGCTGTTTTTTTTCTAAGTTTAAAAATTGCTAAGCTATTTCTGAATTTTTTTCAATATTTACAGCAATAAGCGAGTAAAGGGGTATTTCAAATCACACTCTTAAGTAATACAAGGGCTATCAGCGACGAACCTCGTAATTTCGAACCAAGGTCAAGTGACGAGGACATCTCAGCTCTGGTACCTAAGCCCCCTCCAAACTATCACACCACTCCAAAGGGAGGACTTCGAGGCCATGACAGGTTTTATGTGCATCAGCCAATTTACACGGCGTTTCTTCAAAGTCACAAGACTCGAATTCATGCCCCGTTGACCGCAAACTCTTGACCATAACCAATAGGTGACCATGGCCACGAGCTTCTAAGTAAAAATTTCGTGTAATTTTGACACACGATCATATGACGACACCAAAAATAGGATTTCGCCTTCCTGCTTTCTACATAACGCAAGCATTTTGAGGGTCAATAAACACATTGTTCGAACACCCCCTCTAACGAGCCTTCTTATCTTTAGAGAACGGGCCCTCAGGATGGGACTGAAAATCAATGTGAGAATAAGACCAAATACATATCTTGCACTAAATCATGTTTTAACAATTCCTATTTTAAAAATGAAGAGTATAATTTTGAGGTTCTTGATAGTTTCCCTTATTTAAGTTCGGAAATTAACAATAGAAACGATTGTACTACTGAAATCCAAAAGAGAATTACTATGGCTAATAGATAGAATAATGGAATGCGAAAATATATGCAATCGAATTTAATCAAAAGCAATATATATATATTTAAATATATAAAATCAATCATCAACAAATCAATCACAATAATCAATTAAAAAATTGAAATATACGAATCTTATAATACTAAATCCTATTTCAAAATATCAATGGCGAATATAGAAGATAAAATTCCATCGTTTTCAAACAAAATTAAAAATTATAAAATAAAAATTTTATAAAAATTTATAAAATATCCAAGTGCAACCTCGGGCTTATGACCGATAAGTGGGATTAAACTAGTTTGATGGCACCAACCTTCCCCCTATTGCAACTTGGTAGGTTAATCGGAAAATATCCAAATCCCAAAAGTTTTAAAAATTAAAAAGTTACGATTAAACCATTAAACTTGAAAAATTAAACTATTCGCCATCACATTCTGAAAGATATTATAACGTTAAAATATTAAAATTCTAAACAAATTAGTGCATAATATAAGTAAACCATCGAACACCAAAGATGATGCACCTATCTTTAAAATAGTTGTATAGGTAGAAAAAAATAGTTATATAGGTAGAAAAAAATAGTTGTATAGGTAGAAAAAATAGTTGTATATAGGTAGAAAAAATAGTTGTATAGGTAGAAAAAATATCTGAAATCCGAAAGTTCAAATTAAAAAATATCTAAAATCAAAAAGTTCAATCCAAAAAATATCTGAAATTCTAAAGTTCAAACCAAAAAATATCCAAAATCCGAAAGTTCAAATTAAAAAAACCAAAAGTTCAAATTAAAAATTCCGAAAGTTCAGGTTAAAAAATCCGAAAGTTCAAATTAAAAAATCCGAAAGTTAAAGTTAAAAAATCTGAAAGTTCAAATTAAAAAATCCAAAAGTTCAAATTAAAAAATCCGAAAGTTCAAATTAAATAATATCTAAAAACCAAAATTTCAAATCAAAAACCCAGCACATTCACAAATGAATAGCGTAAATCATTAAAAACTCACCAAAGAGCGTCCTATCAATAATTCAATCCATAGTTATTGAACTTCTCACATTTAATACAACAACCACCACTCCTACATTTTGCTCATAACTCCCACTAATGCCATGTCAATCCAAATGATTCACAACCTAACATTAGAGCTTAACTATTTGGTATTAGATGCAAATCAGATTGCATGTAAAAAAAAAAAACTTGCTTGATTGGTCATAAGCGTTTGATTGGTCATAAATAATTTTAAAGTGTAGTCGTGTAAATATTGGTCTATGTGTGTATTAAAATGTAACCTGTGTGTGGAATGCACATATACTTCACGGCTGGACCACTAACAAGCTGACTTTGTAGACCTCATGTTGTGTGGTGGATTTGTGCAATTATGAGTTTTAAAAAAATATTTTTAAGAAATATTTTTGATCTATATATTTTCTCAAGAAGTTGATGGGATAATCATTCTGTATGAAACAAAATATAAATTTCTGGATATTCTTGAATTTATCAATATTGTGTATAGTTAAATTATTATTTCTCTCTCTCTCATCAAAAAATTTAAAATTATATTTCTAAATATTGATATATGTAGACAACTATTGAAGTTCGGTATCTTTATGACATTGAATTTAAATGCTTCCCTTTTATCATATACATTGCTATATAATTTGTTGTCAATAATATTTAAATCTAAATCTAAAAATTCAACTTTGTTCGAGTCAAAATTTGTCTGCATTAATTTTCGGTATTCCGGATAAGAATTAATATATATATATGGGTCCTATTGTATAAAAATATTTTAAGATCAATATTAACTTATGCATGCGAAACTTGATCTATGTCTCGAACAGTCGAGAACATGATAAGTACATACGAAAGGAAGATTTTAAGATTTATTTTTGGTGGAATTCAGAAAAATGGCACATGACGAAGAAGATCAAATTTCGAGCTCTATCACTAATATAAAGAATCTAACATCGTTAACTTCATTAAAATACAGCGAATTAAATGGGTAGGTCACGTTGTCATAATGAACGAAGACCACACTATTAAAAAAGTCTTCAATGCCCAACCAATTGGCACAGGAAGAAAGGGCAGGCCAAATCTTAGATGGATTGTTGACCTAGAAAAAATCTCCAAGTTTTGAGAACTAAGAATTGGAGAACACATTAGCAGGAAGACGACTGGTCTGGAAAAAGCTTCTTGAGAAGGTCAAGGCCCAGCCAGGGCTTTCGAAACACTGAGGAAGGAAGGAATTAAAGTTAACAGTCAGGTAGGTTTTAGTACGTTATAATTCCTAACTTTTTTTCTCCTAAACAGTTAAAAAGATTCCTGTGAAATACACATATCATATAAATCTTTTTCTCTCCATTTTTCAAAAAAATTAACTTTAAAAGTTCCTTTTGGGGATGAGGGGAAATTTAAAAGTAATAGCAATCCTATCAAATTTATTAGTGTCTTTTATCTATTTTATACTTACAAGAATCTTATTATTAAAATGTATTTTTGTAGCACAAAACTCAAGCTGACGCATCAAGTCAAAAGAAAAATGAATTACAATTTTTTTAAAAATTAAGTACAGGTTCTGCACATTCATTAAAAAAATCCTTCTGCAACCTTTCATCTGATAATAACTTTGCTAAAGTAAACTTTAGCCGAATTTCGTCTCCAAACAGGCGCTATTGGCGTCATTGAAGCAATTCGCAGACTCATCTCGGTAGTACGAAACGACTTCCCGCGCATTTCCATCACTTGAAAAGTAATGATATTTTTCCTACCATCCACTTTGCGTCCGCTTTGACGTCTCGGAGACTGACATTGAGGATGGCCACTGCAGATCCGGCTCCGCTAAGATTTAACTCTTGGCGAGGGCTCAAGGCTAGGAAAACCCCGACCTACTTCCGCCCATTTTCGTTGTGCAGATATAAATAAAACTTCTCAGAGTAAGGGGATGGAGGTTTTTGGCCTTCCCTTCTACAATACTCTTGCAATAGCTCCGGGAAATATCTCCCAAACCCTGCGTCAGGTGCAACCTATTCGGATTAGCACTACCTTGCCAGTGGAAATTGACAGTAGAAACGCAAATTGAAAAACGCGGTTATTCACTGTATGTGCAATAAGCAGTGACTCAAGCATGTAACAAATGGCACAACTCAATTATTTAGTAAGAGATTATACGGGTTTTAATTTCAATGAATAATTGCATTGCAAAGCAATTAGGAAAGCTCAGGATCACTTGCAATGGAGCAGAGATTCATTATGACCAAGAGCTGCATGGAAGCTTGTTGATTCATGGAATTCACTCTTGATTTTCTGTTCCTTATTTGAGAACACCAAAAGGATCCTTTCGGGTGAAATAATGCTAAACAGATTTAGTTCTTAATAATCAAATATTCATTAAATTATTTTTAAAGTCACTCTAAGAAGCAACACAGAGCTTATTGAAGGTGAACCCCATTATTTTGAGTCACGGTCAAGTGACGCGAGAATGACTCCTGAGCTGCATTTCACCCTCAAAACTACTAAAAAGCGCCAACGTGAGGATTTTGATCATCTATAAATTTCATATCTATCTGCACAATAAGCTCCCAAAGTGGTTGCTACGTGAAGGGGTGCGTGATTAGTTTAAATTAAGTTTGGGGTGCGTGGACAACTTTAGGGGGTTCGTAAAAAGCCTGACACAAAGTAAAATGTTCATAATACATTTACATTACTGAGAAGTTAAAATAAATAAGTCGTGTTTTTTACGTGTTAAAAATTTGAGAGTATAAAAAGTGAAAAATTTAGAGATGTGACGGATCTATTCGCGATCCTTCCACTAATCCTCTTCGGAAATCTTTGAGATATCAATTCGCGTTATTCACAACCAATCCTTGGTAAGGATAAATCATGGTATGTAAATTAAGTTTACTATATATGGTTGAAGTTTTCTAGCTAGAATAAGGTAGTAGGAGTAGATGCAAACCAGAAATCAGATGAGATTGTTACTGACAGTTTTCATTATTGAATTATTCTGTGACGATTGATCACTAAGATTAGATTAATGTTAGAATAAATCGAATAGATTAAATCCTATATAAAGTAAGGATCGAATTTGATAGTGTCCTAATCTTTCGTGTATTTCGTCGTTGTTCCGCTTTCGCGGTTAGCAAAGAGACATTCTGGGATGTTCTTCCCCTTGGAAGAACATCCCTCGAAGTATAAGCGTGAGCTAGAGACGTAGGATTAACGAAAGAACTAGGATCAAACATTATCTTAATATGACTTTTTAAGATATTCAACTTAAACCTTTAACAAATTAAATTATAATAATTAATATGAGAGAATCTACGATGGTAAAATACGCAACACACTATATATATATATATATATATATATATATATATATATATATATATATATATATATATATATATATATATATAAAGACTTAATATAATTCTCAGACCACTATCAATAAGTGAACCGCCTAATCTCCGATTCTAATATTAAATAATCAATCCTACCTTATTAAAGCTTGGAGCAACGATCAATCTTGTTATGTGCTTAATCTTGTCTTGTATGCACTGGTGTGCAACTTGGCCGTTTCATATATTTGATCCCTAATAACTTATATTCACGTCACGCAAAACTCATTCAGACTTGAACCACGAACTGTAATAACCATCAACTGCCACAAACTAACATCAATTGCCAAACATTACCTTACATTGCCATCCCGCTTACTCTAAGATCCGATATTTAAAAGTTTGTTCATTTGCATCTTTTATTCACACTTCACTTCCTGGATTTGGTTGGAAAAGAGTTGCCATTAATTCTGGCCCAAGAAACCCAAAGGATATGTTAAAGAAAAGACGCGTGAGCCGTTACAGTTCTCTTACAGTTATTAATTAAATTTGTGTCGTTATATTGTGTGATCAATAAATATATTAATTGGATTATAGCGAGTGTTTCTTCCCTACCTCCTACATATCTAGGTGCTCAAAAGAAAGGTGCAGACCTCCCACAGAGTAAAATATAGATAGATAGACAAAATACAGAAGCCTAGTGGCTGAGTGGAAGCGTATCACGCTTCCAAGCCACAGGTTCGGGGTTCAAACCCGGGGCTGGGCAAGGTCGACTCAGCCTTTCATTCCTTTAGTGGGCATAAAAGTGTACCAAGCTTGCTTGGGAACTAAACACTTGGGTTTTCACGTCAGACTGACTACCTGACCGGAACTGCTTATGCCCATCAGAGCCCAATGTCATGAAAACTGAGATGGACTCAGTAGACCTCGGCCCTCGCGGGCTTTTGCGCATCTTGGTTTAGTAGATAAAATATACAAATAATGACAAGCGTCGCTCGATAGAAGGTGAGATGATCGAGGCTGCGGCTGATTATGCATGTTTTAAAAGAAATGGAGAACCTCGCTATTGTATGCAATAACTTATTTAAACCTCAGTATTATAAAAAAAAATTGTAGATCTAGTCTACAGTTTGCTTTTGTTTAGAGCAGGATCCCGAGATATGAATGCAACAAATTTTCCTTTATTTTGAACAAAAATCTGTATTATTCTTTGTATTGATAAGAAGATAAACTGTGCAAGTATTAAATACAATTGATGTCTTGCGCAAAATTTTACTAACCCAACTCCTATTTTTTTTAAAGTTAATTTATATTATAAAATAGTCTCTTATATAATATTTATCAATATCATTTTCATTTATCTTTTCAAAGTCATCAGAGTTAAATTTGTAAATTTTTCTATTATGTATTTAAATAGAGATGATTCACTTGGGGTTCATGACCAAAATTTTGGTATAAAGGGGGTCCATGGGCACAGTAAGTTTGGGAACCACTTCTCTACTCGATGGCTCTTTAGTGACAATGAGATTCACATTCACGACTACAGAGATACGACGGTTTTGAGTTCACTCTCTTGGCCGCTCGGCAACCACAACCAGTTAAATATTGATAAGATTTTTTAAAAAAATTTGACAGTAGTAAATTAGAAGCAAACGTAGTTGCAAATAACCAGAAAACCAATGAAGTTAGCATGTGTTCGCGCATCAGGATTATGTATTCTCTGTTTGAGACGAAAATATATATCATTATTACTATCTAATGGAAGAAATTCACAAAATACAGGAAACAGTAAATTATACTTTAAACTAATATATTTATAACAAGCTAAAAAGGCCCAATTCATAAAAAGAGGAATCAATGAAAGGAAAATCTAAATATATCCGTACTTCACCAAATGTATAAAAATTTACATCACAAACATATCTAAGATTTTTTTTTATAAACATCGAACACTTCAACATGCATTTCTTAAAAAAAGAACATTCGCAACATTCTAATCAAAAAGTACGATTTTCTCTTCCCATTCTCTCAATGAATTTTAAGTCAACATTATTTTAAAGCTCGTAAAGATTTTTGGAAACAGATCTCGTAATTTTGAACCACGTTCAAGGGATGAGAAACACACCTGCTTGTTAGTTGGTACCTTGAGGAAATAAATGTTTTAGTATTCTCTGGTAAAACTGTACTATAATAGAACGTCGCGCTATAAAGCAACTCGAGGGCTATTTGAGACGCACCTCTTTTGTTTTGAACCTCAGTTAAGTGACGTAGAAGACATCTGAGCTGGCATTTCTCTTTTCAAACAATTACACCGACGTAAGGACTTTGGACCACAGCAGATTTAAATGCATAAGCCCGTCTACAGGGTGGAACTTCAGTGGCACTAAAAAACTCATGGAAAAGCGCTGGTCAAGAGTCCAAGACCATGAACCTACCTCGACTACTAAGTTGGTACTTTAAGGCTACACAGTACCCTAAAAATTTCATTTTTACCGAAAAATGTTTTTGGCATGTTTTGGTGTCCCGTATCATTGAGATGCTTGCCACGAAATTTCAGATCTGTTAGCAAATTAGTTTTTTTAAGATATTTGAAGCTTCATGAGCTATGGTTTTGGTTTCGGTTTCCTTTTAAAGCATTTTTTTACACTTAAGTTGAATTAATTAAAAATATTTTTGAGCTTTTAGTTTGAAATGGTTATTGATTCCAATTTTCATTACTAAAATCATTTCTGCTTGATAATGTTTTGAGTTTTTTGAGTTCTCATAATTAATTCATAAAGATTAATTTCATGGCCAATTTTTGCTTTAAAAATAGTTTATATAATTTAAAAGCTTTATCATTAATTTTTTCCTGTTGATAAAATGTCATGGCAAATGCTTTCTGGGTTTCTGTGAGAAACAATATTTCGAAGAGATGGAATACTACTGAAAATGATGTATCTAAAAATCAGTCCTCAGCTGATTTTGCAATTAGGCTTCCGAATACAAGTATTCTGAATTCAAATGCTGCAGATATAACTGAATATATCCTTGATGTACCGAACTACATTATACTAAACATATTGTAGTACTATATTTTAGTATTTTAAAGTCGTCTGACAAGAGCTAAAACTTCCTAAACTGCCCCAATTTAAAATTTAAAAAAAATTAAATTTTATGAGCAAACCTGACTAATTTTAGCTTAAGTTAATATCATTATTATTTTGTACATAAATGCTTCGTGTTTCAAAAGTTTTGTGAAATATTAGGTTAAGATAGAGCTGAATAAACTGACGTCTTTTAACAAATGCTATCAATATTATGCAAAAATATATTTTGAATTAAAAATATAATTTTCAGTCATATTTAATAAAAATAGTGTTTTAATGTAGAACATACATTGGAAAATAACATATTAAAAAATTAGAGTTTTACGGGCATTATAAGTTTTTGTTTTATGACTTTACAAACTTTAAATGCGTTTTTCTCAGACTTTTAATTTTGAAGTCTAATCCCTAAGGCTTTTTTCCTGTTCAAGATAGAGCCTTGAATTTTTTGTATATACTCCCAAATGTATGTTCTATAAAAGTTAGTATGGATTTAGGGCTGAGAGCTCTAGTTATTTTTCTAAAAAATGCTAAAGTTGATATCTTAAAAATTTTCGTGTTTTTTCCAGGTTTTTCTAGAAAAATAGTTATTAAAATTCAACAAGGGAATATATTTTCAAATCCATACTAAATATTGTTTGTAATAATCTAAGAATCATAAATAACTTAAAATTACTAAAAAATTTTAAAAATTGAGTATTTTATAAAAGTTTGAAAAAACATAAAAAATTCCTAATTTTTTAAAATTGTAAAATAATGGCTGATCAAACTGACTTTTTGTTTACAGAATCAGCTTAATAATATAATCTAAATATAAAACACCAATTATTTTTACTGTAACTGTCTCCAAAAAAAATTTTTGAAAAAGGGTACCGTGTAGCCTTAACCACTCAAACATGCTGCTCCACTTCGACATCGCTAGCTACAAAGTGCTCCAATATTACCACTACTAGCTGTTTCATCCTACGACGGACCTAGTGTGAAAATATATAAATTATAGTTTTAAAAAAAACTAAAAAACACGCTTTTATAGTGTGAATCGAACTAAAAAGTAAAAAATAATTCTTAATACAAGAATAAAATGATTAACGAGAAAATTAATGACATTGGGGTAAAAGCGTGAGGTATGTGCTTTGTACTACATTTTTACACTAACTCAGCATTTCGGAGTTGAACTAGTAAGAAATTACAATACTTATAATATGGAACACACACCCCACGCTTTTTTTTACCTCAATGACATTATAATTTTCTCATTAATCATTTTATTCTTATATTAAGAATTATTTTTTTACTTTTTAGTTCGATTCACACACACACTATAAAAGCGTGTTTTTTAATTTTTTAAAAAACTATAATTTATTTTTCATTTTTTAGTCCGATCTACAATAAAAGCCTGTTTTATTTAGTTTTTAAAATTATCATTTATTCTTTGTTGAACTTATCCTTGAGTTTGATATTTGGAGCTGGAATTACGTGGCTGCTGGAATTAGTCTTGCTCTTCAATGGATATTAATTAATGGGTCTGAAGGGAACTTATTCTCTCCGTTTACAGGACCCTAGATGAGTCCCATATATCGTTGTATTTCAAAGATTCCATCTCTATAGATTCAGGTCTAACTAATAAAAGTGTGTAAGAAGAAATATTAAATGTCAATCGTATTATCACCTTTTAAGCGTATTGCTATAATGTTAACTCATATAATCACTTCTAAACGTATTGCTTTATAAAAATTAAAAATATTTAGCGGTTAGAACATAAATTATTTTTTTTCACATGCATGTGTGTGTCTTCCTTTTTTTTCTTTTTTTATTTCCATTTTCAGAAAAACTAGACTTATGTTATGGCTAACTCACCCACCCTCTCCTTTTTCACATAAAGAACACTTTTTTTTTGTATTAATAACGAGCGTTTTCATTTTTAATGTTGCACTGTAATAAGGGGTAGGATCTTTTAGTCGCCATATCTGGAATTAGTCGCCAAATCTGGAAATGGTATAATGAATTAGTCGCCAAATCTTAAAAATCCTTATTTTTGAGGATCCTAATCAGGACAATGGAACAAAATTATGAAATTATTATATTGTCATCGGTCCTTGACAAGTGTGCAAAATTTCGAATTAATCTGATCTTTTAAAGTGGACAAAGATTCCATTACATACAAGTGAAACATATAAAAGCGTAAAGAGATTTCATTGTTTTGACGACTTATAGTTCAGAGATTTGATGATCAAATTCCTGATCCGAATACCATCTTTGTCATTTAGCCCTCGTTCAAAATAAAGAATCGGTTATGAAGGATAAGTTTTTGTGATCTATAAAATTAATATTAAAATAGTGAAATTTGTTTCAGCGTAGATCTTGTCCAAATGAGCAATCGTTTCTTACATGAAACACAACTTCAAATACCAAATTTAAATACGCCTGCACACACACACACAAGTCTTTTAAAGCTCTATTAATTTTACCCAGCATTGTCCATGAGTTTATGAAAAGTTATGGTGTTTAATTTCGACATTCGGCGTGGAAAGACAACAAACACGTCTTTATATTTCATGTATTTTAAGTATAATTTTATTACATCTTGGAATAAGGGATAATATTTTTTCGTGAAATAATGGAAAATTTATGCGTATTTCATTGCATGGGGCATGTTGTATTATAACTGAATAATAACATTCAAACACTCTAGCAATTAGAACCACCATTTTTTGTTTATTTCACAATCTTTTCTTGGTGTGTATTTTCCCGTTAAGGTAACAGAACACCTTCGAAGAAAATTTTTTGAATTAACCTGAATTTTGCCTGTAAATGCATATTGTATGACCTTATGGGGCTCTAAAATTAGAAAAATACCCAAGAAAAGTTTTGTTAGTGTACATTTTTAGAGTCAAAGGGGTATTTTATAAAAAAAAATAAACAAAAATAAAACTTTACGCAAAACATGATAACTGAAAATAAAATAAATATATTGACATTTTGTAAATTGAATAATATAGCATACAATCTTATCTAGGGAATAGACTCTTATTTTGGTAATATAACTATTACGTGGGAAGTTATTGTGTTTCGAACTTCTATACGTTGAAATTTTCTTAAAAGCTATTGTAATTTTTACTTTATTGCTATATAAAAAACTTTCTACTCAACACAAAATCTTAAGAATGGTCTATTCCCTATATAAGTATTTAAAAAACATACATATAAAATTTTTATTTCATTCAAGCATAACTTTTTGAGATATTGTGTTTTTCGGTAAGAAAAAATGTAAAAAAACTCATTTTGAGAAAACGACAAAAATAACATTAAACTATTCTGATTACAAGAAAAACACTTAATTTCTTATTAAAATGCACCAGATTTATAATTCTCCCCATCTTTGACTTCTAAAACACTAATTTTTTTCTTTTTAAGTGCTCTTATAATTTTCCTGTTTTTCTTTGTTTTGGGGTCTGCATTATGAATTGATTCACGGATTCTGCATTTATCTAAATGTTTATATCCCCGTAAGGTAAACACCCCAGGGTTTTCTATATTCATTTTATTAAAAACTTTTAGACACCCATTTAATCTTTTATTGAAGTGTATAATAGCATTATACGACCCAAATTTAATTGTTTTGAGTGAAACAAAAACTTCCTTCGGTACTTTTTGCCGAACTATTCCATTAAAACACTCGTTGGCATTTTGCGTGCGTCCATGCAAGCACTTGCTTAATATCTGTTTGTAGCATAGTTCTAAATATACTGGTTTAATTTTATTTAAAACATCATTTGATATACCAGCATATTTTGTGGAACATTGTGTTCCATTTGCCATCCCCCGCTGAAAATAACACCAGCTTTCTTTCCCTATTGGGCATTGACCATGCATCGGTTTCTTATTACTTGATGCACAGTGATATAACGCAGCAATTACATTTTGCTGCATGGCATTTAAGTTACCGACATTGCTGTGAACAGAAATTCCGTAATAGTTTTGAAGTATGTCAATAAAATTATCAGTTAATTTGCCTTTACCAGACAGTCCTTTAGTTTTAGTTTTCACAGACGCTAACCAACTCTCTTTTGTACATGGCCAATGCACTCAAACTTGGTCACACTGTTTAATCCATAAGTGTCTTTTACACTCATGAAAGCTTTTGAGTCGCCATCCCCATAATATTGAGTGTAATGCAGTCTGCGGTTTTTTTCAGATCGAAGAAATATTCGGGAAGCCCCCACAATTTCCATTTATGAAGAGCCTGTGAAATTACACTGACATATGTGGTCGGCTTTTGACGACTCATGTTCAAAGTTTCTTGGCATAGTCTGAAGTCTCTTACATGTTGGATAGTAAGACGACATATATATAACTTCTATGTCTAACACCTTACCAGTATCAACTGATATTGCAGCAACACAGCCTTTCATAGATGTATAGCCTCTTCACTGTCATGTGCCATCCACCGATATGCCACATTTTACAATATCGGATGAGAGATTTTGTTTTTTCTCCACAATTTCAGTAGCAGCTTTTATCATGGATTCCTCAGCTACTTCCTGAACCACTTTTAAAAGCTTTGCATCCTGATTTTTGTAAGCAGTTTTGGTTAGTCGAGGCAAATTTAATGTTGAGCATAATTTAAATGCCCCAGCAAAACCTTTGCCTATCTGCCGCATATCATATACTAGCCTGGTATTTATGACAGGTGCACTACAACTTTTTTTGATGAAGCAAAAGCAAAAAAAAGTCACAACACTTACATTTTAGTGTAAAATGGGAGCACAATCCATATATGGAATCCTCGAATAGTTCTACTTTTTCAGCAAAATGTTTTGGGCAGCAAAGTTGAGCAAAAGCTTCCACAATAAGTTCAAGGTCAACGATTCTGTTACCAAACACAGGACCAGGCAATTATTTCTTCTGCAGTTGACCATTTCCCAACAGCTGACAGTACATTCAGGAACTGCTAAAGTGCTATTATTTTTCGAAGTGTTTGTGAATTTATTACCATAAAATTGCCGCTTGCGCTTTTTAGCAATACTTTTAACTATTTTTAAGTTAAAATAAAACAATCAAATAAACTTTTTTACGCTGTCAATTCTTTCAGCGTGAAAATCAAACGCATATGTAAACAAAGTCAAAACAACAAACTTGCTGCCATGTTTTACACATAAAAAAGGAAAAATGTATTATGTATTTCCAAATACATTTATATTTATTCTTAAATGTTCTATTTTAATTTCTGACTAAATATTTGTATATTAATTATAATATTTCATGTCATATACTATGAAAGAGAAACGTAAACAAACAACTCGGCCACTTCCGGTTAGCAGAAACTATTTCGGGTCCGAGAAATTTATGATTAAGTAATATTGAAAAAACTGTAACTCGGCTTCTAATTACGATAGAAACAAAATTTAAACAGATTTACAAAGATAAAAGATTGAACTTTAATATAAGACCAAAAACGAAAAATCGATATTTTGACCAAAAATTGAGTTTTAGAGGTGTTCTGTCATCTTAATACAAAAATAAAATAGTCGCTTATAGGCCTCTCCGGAGAGACTTTGAAAGTTATATCCCATTTTATTTTCCATGTAATATTAATGCCCTACTTTTCTCACAAATAATTTCTGGGCATATTTTTTGTCAAAAGCTATTTTTAAAGTTTCTGTAGAAGAACATAAAAGCAAAAATTTTTGTTTCCACATCATGCATTGATTCTTACGGCTAATTGACTGGGTGTTGATGATTAACCAAACAAGAAGCATGAACATATAAACTTCAAAAACATTTTCCATTTTAAATAGAAAAAAGTAGTTAATTTAAATGACAACTATTAAATAATTTGCTATTATTAAATCTCATGTTTTTATGTTATATGTATTCTCCTTTTAGAGAATAAATGAAACATTAAGAGTAGGTTTTTAAAAGTATTCAATTAGTTAAATAAATCATCACACACACATTTTTAACCAGATTTTTTAAAAGATTTTCTTGCTTTTTGATATTCTTCAAATTCACCGCAACCTTCAAAATGCTTGATTGTTTGTTCTTTCATAATGTATTCTGACAATAACTTTATCTTTTGATTAAAAATAGATAAAATTGTGCGTGCGTGCGTGCGTGTGCGTGCGTGCGGGCATGCTAAAAAACCAAAAAATATATTTTATTAACAATGCAAGTTTTTTATTATAATTACAAACAATTAATCATTTTACATTCACATACATGCTAATCAATATAACAAAAGCTAAACTTTTTTTAAATTAGCTCACAAATCAAAGAACGTTCTTTCATTTATATATTCCTTTTTATTCAATTATTAATCTGTGAATTTATATATCAGAAGAAATCTAAATAAATCTCTCTCTCTAGATACCTTTTGGAGGAAAAACTATTCAACTTAAAACTAATATTCAGAGGTTTCTTTTTGTGAAACTTATTGTTTACGAAATTAATATAAACTTATTATTTCGTACGGCTCATCTATCCGAATATAAAAAGTTTTTTATTGTATCCACTTAATATTGACAAAATTTTTAATTAATCCATTTTGACGGATATCTGTACAGTACTTTGCTTACATGATTTCCTGAGGTTAAAAACTTTTCACAAGGCAAAAATGATTTTTGTTTTTCTGCTTCACTAACAACAAGGAATTATCCAAGGTGATTATTTCCCAATATATTTAAAGGACATAAACAAACAAAGACTTTCCTGGCACACGCAAGTACAAATGTCTTCTGTCTCTTGACAAAATTTTTTTGAAAGGATTAGGTTGTCCCCCATACTCTTTTTTTATGTCATGCCTGTCGTTGTCAAGTTAAATGTAAACAATCTTTTTTTTCTCAAGGGTTATCAATATTTCGTTTGTTTTATTCGAGACTAAACTAAGACTTATATTTAGGAGGAATATGCCGCTTAAAATGTGTTGTACTTTTTTTTTGAATTAATAAAAGAAAAAATGTAAGTCTCATCATTTGATTGCCTTGGCATCATTTTCTCCTAGAACATCTTTTGATACCTACAACAATTCTTACAATTTTGATATATAACTTAAAAATTCCTCTTTTTGTTGAAAAGTTGCCTTTTAATATCATCTCCAATTCCCATTAAAAAATTTTTAACTCGGAAAGCTTCTGAAAATCGGTTTTTGTCTTTTTTTAAAAAATGTAAAGAATTTTTTAAACGTACACTCATTGCTATAAAAATTTTCGTACCAAGAAAAGTTACAATTTTACATATGTAAGTACTACTTTGATATAAGTAAGTGATTAGAAAATCAATGGAAAAAGATCATTTATTGCTGAAAAAAGTACAAATGAACGGAAGTTTTAGTATTCTGCTGGACCTTCCTCTAGAGCGAATGCACGTGCGGACTTTGAAGCATGCAAGTTCCGTATGATGTCCTGAGACATCTTTTTTCACAATTGCTGTAAAGGCGCCTCTAGTTTGACCAAACTCTCGGGCTGTCCAACTTGACGTCCCAAATTATCCCAGATAGGCTCAATTGGTGAAAAGTCTGGAGATTGAGTAGGCCAGGGAAAGGTGGTAATCTTGTGCTATGTGTAGCCGAACATTGTCTTGTTGAAAAATGGAGCCTGAAATCTTGCCTGAGAGCCCTGCCATGAGTGGCAACACATGTAGTTGAAGAATGTCATGGACGTACCGCTGGGCTGTCATTGTGCCATGAATCAATATTAGGGGTAACCGTGTATCGTAAGCAGTGGCATCCCATAACATCACACCAGCTTTGGGAGTGGTGTGTCGCTATAAATCGAAGGCAGGATTGAGGCGTTCACCATTGGGCCTCCACACACAAACACGATTGTAATCACATCTCAAATTGAATCTAGACAACCCGGTTTCATTCCGTTACAGTCCAATCCTGTCGTGTGCGTACCACTCCAAACGGAGGCATCGGTGGGTGGGTATCATTAGTAGCACACGTAATGGACCCCGCGATACCAGATGTCCTTCAGCCTGGCGCCTTGCGATGGTTCGGGAAGACACATGAGCCCGTAGTGAAGCTGCAGCCAATGTCCGTACTGCGGCCAATGAGGCAGTTAGCTCTACGCGTGCGTGTCTTATGATGTGACGGTCTTCTCGACGACTGATCCTTCGATGGCGTCCTGAATAGGGTCGCGGTGTAAATGACATCTCTTCTGTCCACTAGTATAGACCCCTCCTCACACTCAAATCAAGATGGCCTATTTGACGAGCTACTCGCCAAGCTGACCACTCAGCTTCCATCATCCTGATGATTCTTCCCCTCTCGAATTCCGACAGCTGCCCATATTGTCTTCGATGGCAGCGTAACGGCATATCTACCTCAGCGTTTCCTTTTCAAAAGATTAAATACATTCAAACAAGCTCTGCTTACCTTTTTTATACTCCAAATAGAACAAAATTCAACGTTCTTTAGTAACATTACGGAATGTGCAATCACGCTGCATTTTTAATCTTTTGCGTATCTGCCCGACAAGTGCCTTCATGCTAAATTTCGTAAAGATCCCACAATTATTTTTTGGTGCGCAAATTTTTATGCCAATGGGTATATTCAGAATGTCTTTTGAGTTTTAATACGAAATTTTTCAAAAAAAATATTTATCTCAACACGTTTAATTATATTGCCTTATAGGAGCTTAACTTCTTTAAGTACGTGAACTTGAAGTACCCAAGGGTTCTTTCATTTCACAAATAAGAATTTTTATCCTTAGAATAAGCATTGGTAGAATGTCCTAGCGATCCTCTTTTCTGTCAACAGATGTACTTACATTTCTCTCTTTTTCCCCCTTCTCCTTTATTATGACTAAATGGTCAAATTTATTTTATATCATAGTAACAGGATCACTGTAATTACATCTTTACAGTCAATCCTTTCATAAATTCATGTGACGTCATATTCACATGACAAATGCAATCACGTGTTTACAGCCACTGCTTCGCTGATTACATCTTTTGCTTTTCGCAGAAACTTTCTTTCAAAAAATACATATTTGTCAACAATAATAACGCACATAGGCAAACAAAAAATGCATTTGATTTAAAATTACACGTATAATATGAGAATTTTTTTTTAATTTCAAAAAACATTTTGGAGTATCTGATTGCTTGAGCATTTTTAGCCAATTATCAAATTTGAAACTGCTATATTTTCCATGTAGAACAGCAAGCACTAGTCTAATGTCAGTTTTGAATTCAATGGAGAACACGTAATTACATTTATCATGTGACCGTCATGATTGTAGCTCATTACAGATATGTGCTTGTAAGAACTATTTACATAATGAACTTGGTTTCTAGTAAATTAAAGAGTGTTTGGCGTAACGTGGTAAGATAAAACTCTTACTTTAAAAAAACATTTAAATTTATTATGAAAATCAATTTGAAATATTTATGAATTATGTCTGAAAGAAAAAGAAAGGATCTGTATACATGTACTAGCTGGTATACCCATTCTTCGCACGGGTGAATTGAAAAATTACTCAATACACATGGAAGGATAAAAAAGTTTTTAATGAATTAGTTTTACGTGAATTGCAAGTTAAACAAAAAAGAAGCTTTTTACATATCTCATCTGAACAAAAGAACCATATTTGTTAAGTCTGTAGATCGGGAAAAAATGATTTTTTTTATTTATAACGCCCCGCAACTCTCTTATGGGTCGATTTTTGAAAAACCTTCCTAAGCTAATTTCTGCTCAGCAAAAGTAACACATTGTTGCACATTTTGAATAATGAACGCTTAAAATAGTGTAAATAATTTATATCTGAATGTGCAATACGTTCATATTACTTTCTGTTGTATTTATTTTATGTTAAAATTGTAATATTCACAAGCAACGCCGTTCCTTACATTATAATGGCGATTCAATAGAAACATAGAGAAATGTTGGCGATAGAGCCAAGTTAGCATCCTTTTTGGCTACCATGTTGGTAACTTGGCGATGGATTGAAGGGTGCAGAAGTTAATGTGCTATAGAGCCACCTGGTTGCGAGCAGCAACAAAGAGAGTAGCACAAAAACCTTCTCCACCAAAAAATACATGTACATGCCAATTTTCATAGTGATCGGTTGAACGGTGTTAGAGTGATGCGATTTCATATTTACAAGCATCCATTTATATATATGTATAAGGCATTTAATATGTAACGCTGTCGCCCATCCTGTATAGTGGTTAAGGACACTGTGCCGTTGAGCTTGGGTTCAAATTCTGGAGATGACATGGATGTTTGTAAATGTAAAGCGTTTTCACGGCATGGGGGTACTTCAAATAGCCGTCGAGCCGCAAGTCCTCTCGTGAGGTTGGTGGAAGGGAAATAGAGGTGGGTGGCCCCTGACCACCCCTCAAAATTAGGGTGAAACTGAGTTAAATCCTTATGTCACCTGTATGGTGCTCAAAGCTACGGCTAACGACAGGCGTCACTTAGCCCTTTGCCACGATGAATTTCGTGGGCCTTGATCTGGCCTTTGCCGATCAGGGGCCGTTAGTAACAACAAAAATATATAACGTTAGTAATTTTATAAAGATGTATCAAATATCAATTGCAATTTATTACATAAAGATTATGATACGAGTTTACCATTTGTCCGCCGTTTACCATACGAGTTTACCATATGAGTCGTGTTTACCATTCGTCTGGGCTTCAAAAGTTTCAATCATATTTACGTGTAACTTTTGACGAAAAATTTAGGATCGATACTTTGCAATCAGTGTTGTTAATTATTTATCAATGAACTTTTCATCATTTTTTTCTTGTTGTGATCTTGTAACTTTACTTGTTAACTTTAAAAATTAAACACTAACAAATGTCAAACATTAGTTTGGAAAATATGAACGGAAATGTACTCAACAAAATTCAACTAGCTTTCCATGCGATACTTACGAACAATAAACACTGAATTTTCTCGGGGTTAGAAAATTGAATCCACCTTGAATGGCTAAGTGTAATAAGCACGCGTCTGCGATCCGTTGGTGGCAAAAAAAAAAGAGTTCAGGGACTTCCAGAGGCCACTGTCTCAATGCAAAGCAATCTGGAATACCCCCTTCTGTCTTTACCTTGTGGAAGTACAGCGAAGAAGCGATTCTTTACAAGAAGTCTATTGTTCTAGGAATTGGCTCTGGGCTCTTGCGATCTAGATCCCAAAAGTTTGAAAACAAAACGGAATTTAGAGCACAGGTAACATAAAAGTGAAGTGAGGCGTTTAAATGGGTGAAAAACAATGCAGGAAATGTGTTGTTAAGGTCCAGGAATGGCAGATCAACAAGTATAAAATGGTTCGTTAAATCTGTAAGCTCTCTCTTTGATGGATAGAAACGTGCTGTTCAAATAAATCAGGATTTTAAACTGGAATATTTCTATCCTGTACTTGATTTTAAAAGGAGCAACACTGGAGGATCTTTAATGTTATATGGTGAAGATTACAACTTATATTTTTTTGCGCTTCGTCAAAACAAATGTATTTATTCATTTTTGAATTGTTAAGAATATAGAAAAATAAATAACAGTTATTCTGAAATATTATGAATTAATGGTATTAAATCGTACATTTTTTTTCAAAGAAGCTTATATATAATATTCACAAAATATTAATTAACTGAATGAAATTTCAGTATATCATAGAACAGTAGCGCGCACAGAAATTTTTCAAGTGTGTGGGGGGCAGGGTCTGAAGTCCATCATTCTTGTATCAAGCTCTTTTTGATTTTGTCGATTTTCAGGAACAAAAAACAGTAAAACACTAATTATTGAATGAATAATTAACATTAATTAATAAAATCAATCATTAATAACAAATATTTAATTAAATTTTCCTATATACTAAGAATTATAATCAATCGGGAAAAAAATCAAGGGCTTTGGGGGGTCCGGAGGCCTAGCCCCCCCCCCTTGTGTGCGCCACTATCATAGAATCTTTAAGCCAAAAAGAGTGAGTGTTACACTATTGTCGCATTGTAAAGCAACACGAGGGGTGTTGGTGACCTCCGTCAACTGACGAGGATGACGTCAGAGTTGGAACCCTTCTCCAAACTACCACACCACGTCTCCATGGGTGGCCTTTGAGCTCGTCAAATTTATTGTGTATCATCCCTCTCTACACGATGGGTCTTCAGTGGAACCAAGATTCGAACCCGTGACACGCCAGACATGAGTTCGTGACCGTAATCACTAGGTTACCAAGGCCACATCTTTAAGCCAAATTTCAGCCACATATAACATCCACTTCTATTCCTAAAAGTTTAAATATCTAACTCAACCTGCGAACCAGCAGGCTTTTTTAAGTAGCCCGGTCATGGCTCATTGCTCAGAGAAATTCATTTTTTTAAGAACAATTTATTAAAAGTTTGGTAGGAAATTCTTTCAATCAAGAAATCAAACGTATCAGTTTTGCTTTTTGTTGTCGATGTCGTGTGGGTTCAAATTGATATATTATTTTTACTATTTGTGACTTTAATGATGATTAAAGATAACAGTGGTGTAGCAATCATTTTATGGGGGAACTAATTTTTAACTATCCCTCATGCAAGCAAAAAATATTCGAAGAAAATAGGTTGTTTCAAAACGATTGGGAAGGTGACTATTTTGAAGTGAAAAACAATCATGGATCAGTAATAGTTTGATCTGTCGAGAAAATGTGTGTTGTATTTAAAAAAAATACCAATAAACACGAATCGTTCAATGATAATTTGCCTCGATGATCTCTTTTAAAAGATGATAAATAGGCTTTCTTGAATAATTTTTGCAACAGCAACAAAATGTTTTGTCAGTGGTAATATCACAGCGGTAACAAAGGCGTCCTACGAAATTTGTTATTACATTGGTAATCATATGAAACCATTTATAAATGCAGAATTTGTGAAGGAGTGCTACTTAAATGCTTTCAATTTAGTGAAATTCAGTAACAAAAGTAAAAATATATAAATAAATAATAATAAATAAAAGAAAAATAAGATTTTCAATATTTTGATTAATTTTCCACATTTTAAATTTCCTATGTTATCTTGGCCTTAAAGCATTTCCTTCGCCCCCCTCCCCACTCTTCCCTACTAATCTTCGTGTTGCGGCCCGGGTAAAATAGCTATCATATGTATGTGGCCCAATAGAAAAAAAGGTTGAGTATCCCTTATCTAACCCAAAGCTAATTAAATATTGAAATTATATCACTAATCATATTCATTCCTTTGCCTTATTTGCCTCAGTTGTAAAAATTATACCGATTCTATAGTCTGAAATATATGTGTGTGTGTGTGTGTTTGTGTAACTTTAACTCTAATATGGTAACATTCTTCGATTTTAGACTTGCATCTTATTAACAATAATGTAGTCAGTAACATTTTTGACAAAAGAGATTCTTTTAAATTCCATATAATTAAAATTCCTTTATGGAATAGTAACTTGCATTTATTAATTTACATAAATATGATTTTGAATTTTTTATTTAGAAATGATAACTTAACTACCCACAAAATAGATAAATTCAATAATATTAAAAAAAAATTTCAATGTTGCTTAGATCCTGAATCCCCTTTTAATTTCTTAAGAACTTATATTCATCACAAACACATTAACCGCCATGATACTTCTTATTCCAAATCCACCACACAACAATAGGATTTCAAAGTCAGCATGTTAGTGGTCTTTCTGTGAATATTTTATCGTAACACTCATATCACAGTTTACATCTCTTCCACACACATCCTGAACATCCTACACATTTTTGACAACCAAACAAATCAGAACCCAGCAAATTTACATTTTTGTCAATCAACGAATTCAAAACCTACCATATTTAATTGTTATATCTTTTGGTATCAATCTTTGCTGACTGGTTTAAAAGTTAGTTTAAAACTTAGTTCAAAGGATGCGTTTTTGTATATTCGAATTTTTTAACTTGGTGAATAATTGATTTTCCTTCATTTCAAGACGCTTGATTCTAATGGAAAAAGCTCTGTGAGTAAAGAAATTTTGTTCAATTCTTTTTTGAAAATACTTTTCTTACGTAATTGTTTTAGGATTTTTCTATTTTTCTACTTTTCTTACATAATTGTTTTGGGATTTTTCTGCATTAAGAGTTTGTTGCAGAGTAATGGTTAGTGGTTTTATCATGCTCTCTGTGAGTTTTTACATACTTTGATTTGTTGTTTATTTTATTGGGTTTTTCCTACCGAGTTGCAAAGGGGGAAGGTTGGAGCCTTCAAACTAGTTTAACCCCACTTATTCGGTCCTAAGTCCGAAATTGCTTTCTGACTCGCTAGGTTCTTTTTTGTAATTCCTTTTTTGTATTTTTCTATAAATTCGATCTTCATGTTTAGCTTTTATATTTTATTACATTATTTCTTATGTTCATTAACTATTATTTCTTGTTTTTGATATATTATACAAATTTCTTTTATATATATATATATATATATATATATATATATATATATATATATATATATATATATATATATATATATATATATTTATATATATATATATATATATATATATATATATATATATATACTGCTGGACAATTGCTAAGGACGGATCACAAATTGCTATGTAGCATAACATTAAGCGAGACATGAGGCCTAGTAGGATAAAATATAGTTGCCACACTGTTCAGACATTAGAATAAAGAATATTTATTGATCTGGAAAATACAAAAGCTGTGAAACATCTGAAAGAAAAAAAATGTTCATTTGATCTGCGTACGGAGAAATGGAACAATGCATCTAAAAGTCAGCAGGCACCTTAAAGAAAGGTATCAGTACGGGATATGTCCACCGTGGAGTGTGATGCAACATTCCACACGTCGTACCATACTTTGCACAACATTATCCAGCAGCTGTTGAGGCAATTTATCCCATTCCTCTGTGAGTGTACGGATGAGGGTGTTCTTGTTTGTCGGAGGATAGTTTCGACCAGCAACTTGCCTCCCCAAAGCATCCCACACATTTTCAATGGGGTTTAGATCTGGAGAACGCTCTGGCCATACGAGGCGTTGAATACCCTCGCTGTCTAGACAATCCTGAACAGCGAGTGTTCGATGACATGTTGCGTTGTCGTCCATAAAAACAAATTTATCACCGACAGCACCACGGAAAAGACGAACATGAGGAAGTAGAACTTCATCAATGTATCGTTGGCCCGTCATAGTCCCATTCGCAACCACATGTAGGCGCGTGCGGCCATTGATCATGATGCCGGCCCACACCATGATACTGCTTGTCGGATATCGGTCCTTTTCCTGGATATTTTCTGGACGATAAGCAGTACCACTCTCGCGCCAGATCAGTTGGCGTCTACAATCCGATGACAGACTGAACCTACTCTCATCTGAGAATAGTACACATGCCCTCTCCTGTTCAGTCCAATTGTGATGCTTACGACACCATTGCAAACGGGCAGTACGGTGCTGTCTGGTCAATGGGACACACACAACAGGTCTGCGTGCGTATAGTCCTCTTCCCCTCAAACGTCTGGCAACAGTTTTTCGGGAGATCTGCTTTTCTGAGGCAGCAAGAAACTGATTTGCCACCTGCTGAGCTGTGATGCGCCTGTTCCTTTATGCTGATAGGACGATATATCTGTCTTCTGCAGGCGTCGTACTTTTAACACGACCTCGCCCGTGCCGTCTACTACACATTCCAGTAGTTTTAAATGACTTCCACAGCCGTGAAACAACGCTGTGAGCGATGTCGAACTCCCTGGCAACATCTGTTATTTTTCGCCTTTCTTCGATCTTTCCAATAATTCGGCCACGCATAAAATCATCTATGTGATGTCGGGAAGACATGCCAAAATTTTTAAGTTCGTCTATTAAATCTTTCCTGTAAAACTTTGACTTGAAACAACAACTGTCCACACGCGTCAAAACCTTTAAAGCTCTTATGAACGCTATCACGTGATGAACAGACGTGGAAAAAATTTGCATACTCATACTTCTTCTTACTAATATCCCGCACTTATTCTAATTTTCCACATTTTGCTTCCTTTCATTTTGTGGTTGCTATGGATGATAGTGTTATCCGTCCTTAGCAATTGTCCAGCAGTGTATATATATATATATATATATATATATATATATATATATATATATATGGATGCTTGTTTTTATGACCTCGCTTCACTCCAACATTGTTCAACCGATCACTATGAAAATTTGCATGTATATGTAATTTTTCTGGAGAAGTTTTTTGGGCTATCCTCCTTGTTGCAGCTTCCCACCAGGTGGAACTACAGCATATCAACTTCAGCACCGTTAGTTCCATCAATCGTCAAGTTGCCAAAAGAGTTGCCAAAAATGATGCCAACTTTGCTCTATCGCCAACATTTCGTTGTTTCCATTGAATCGCCATTATAATGTAAGGAACAGCGTTGCTTGCAAATGTTACTTTAACATAAAATAAATGCAACAGAAAGTAATATTAACGTATTACACATCCAGATATAAATTATTTACACTATTTTAATCATTAATTTCACAAAATTTGTAACAATATGTTACTTTTGCTGAGCAGAAATTAGCTTAGGAAGGTTTTTCAAAAATCGATCCACAAGGGAGTTAAAGGGGCGTTATAAATAAAAAAATCCTTTTTAGTAGCTATTAGACCCCTACAGACTTAAAATTTAACAAATAGGATTTTTTGTTCACCTGACATATGCAGTTTGCAATTCACTTATAATTAACTCATTAAAAACTTCTTTATCTTTTAATATGTACTGTTTAATTTTTCAATTCACCCATAGCAAGAACGGATATACCAGCTAGTAAGTTACAAAATTTAGTTTTTAAAAAAATGATAAGCACTTGAATTTTTGTTAAAAATTGTAATCTTCAAGCTTTCTCTTTTTTTATGTTTTTAACTTTTTGTAAATAACATCATAATGCCTTCACGACTTTTAAATGGCTCCGCGGAGACGCCAACGGAATGCATAAAAGTTCAGTGGCAGTGAGAAAAAGAAAGAGTTTTAAAATATGAAGACAAACATACAGGGGAAATATTTTTGGCAATTTGAGAAAAGCGTACAATATTTTTTAAACTAAAAAATAGCAGAGATACATGTTGTAAAGAAAAAAGAAATGAAAACATCACTTAAGCATGCGTACTTCAAAAAAAAGTTCATAGTTATAAATCAAAAGCTTTGTTACTACGTATTTCTTTGTAGGTGCATAACCTTGACAACCAAGTACATTGTCAAAAACTAATTTTCGTTTTCTTTACCTCCTCTTAAGCTACATCGCTTACATTTCAACACTTTAGTTAAGCTTCCAAATTAATACAGTCGAAAGCCCCTTTCCTTCTTTTTGCAATTTACATTTGTAAGCTTAGGAATAAATACAGAACTACAACACAAAAAAACATTACGGCATTGTTATAAGCAAAATAATAATTTATGATCTAATTTCTTTCATGTATTCTTTATTTAGGAAAAAAAATGAGTAATTTTTCGTTCCGAAAACAATTTTTCTTTTAAGCACGGAACATCTTTTATAAAATACAACAAAAGGCATTTTGCAATTGCATTGCACTGAAACTGTAAGGCTGACAATTGGCAAAAAAAATCCTATATAATTTGAAATTCAATTAGACGAAAGTACTGTTGCGTTTTCGAGGGTTCGAAATGATTGAAGCCGAAGAGCGGGATCCAAAACAATTTTATTCTTTGCCAAAACAGTCCTCCACAAATTGTAGAACAGTTCGAGAAATTCACGTACAATCGATGAAAATACTGATAACACAGATGCAATACACTAACAAAAACAATAGTAAACACTCAGCACAAAAATAATAACTCAATAAAAGCAATAACACACGCACTATGCAATCGTCTCTCTCAAGCAGAGAGGTATCACTTGCATGAAAGCTGAGATCTGACTAACTGACTAGCCGGCCCGGGCCCTTTTATACCTTTCGGTCAGAAACCTCTCGCACTTGCCAGAATAATCTAGAAATAGAAAGGTCTAGAAAAATCCGGAGCGTACGAGAAAAGCTCAATACAGTAATACATTCAATACAATAGGGTTACAATGGGGATATTAGGAGCAGGGTTGCCATGGTCGCCAAGCTTATCGCCCACATTTGGCGATATATCGCCAAATTTGGCGCCAAAAATTAAGTCGCCAAATCCGTCGCCAACTTGGCGCTAGCTGCAATATTTGGCGAGTTTACCATTTAAACCAATGTTAAAGCATGGGGGCCGTGCAATGCAGTGGAAATGATATTACAGGTAAACAGGGTTGAAATCACATTAGATACGACAAATTAAACTGTAAAATGAACACAAATGAGTAGAAACAATTAGAATAAGACTAAATTCGTAACATTGCCCCCTCTCAAGAACTGCACGTCCCGGGCAGTACAACCCTTCATCAGACGTTAACATAATAATAAAGCAATTGATTAAAAACAATTAAATGAATATGCAATAATAAACATGTAATACATAGTACAAAATAAACACCTAATGCATAGTACAAAATAAACACGTAATGCATAGTAGAAAATAAACACTTACAAAACAATAAACAAAATTATTTACAAGATTATTTACACACTAACTTATTTATACAAGACCATGGTCGAAATAAATTACACGATAATTGACACACTAAGAATTATGGCCATAATATGGAGCAAGCCTGTCGTAATGAACGACTCTAGGCTTCGAATTCGTTGACTTACGGATCCGGATTACGACGTCGTTTATTATCTTTAAAATTGTATAAGGACCGTCCCAATGCGATTGTAGCTTAGGAGAAAGTCCTTTGCGTCGAGTCGGGTTGTAGAACCACACCTTGTCACCTTCCTTGAATTGATGTCCTGTGGCTTTTGTGTCGTACCGAGTCTTCATTTTCTCCGTCCTCAGGTTGATTCGTTCTCGAGCCAAATTGTGTACATCTTCAAAACGTGCCTGGAGATTCTGCACGTACTCCTCAGGCGATGAAGGTGTATCCGGAGGGCGACCAAACAGCAGGTCACAAGGGAGACGAAGATCCCGGCCAAAAAGCATCTGGGATGGTGAATATCCGGTAGTCTCGTGAACGGCGCTGCGGTACGCTAGCAGAAAGAGAGGAACTTTCTGGTCCCAGTCTTGTTGGTTCTTGGAGACCATCAGTGAGAGGTTATTCAGGATGGTACGATTAAACCTCTCCACCATGCCATCTGACTGTGGGTGCAAAGGTGTGGTCTTGGTCTTGTCAATTCCGAGTAGTTCACAGACCCCCTTCAATACCGCAGAGACGAAATTTCTTCCCTGATCGGAATGAAGTTGAAGAGGTACCCCATATCTCGATATCCAGTGCTGCACTACAGCCTCCGCTACGGTGGGGGCTTCCTGATCCGGAATGGGGTACACTTCGGGCCATTTCGTGAAGTAGTCCATGACAACAAGTAGGTACTTATTACCAGACGCAGTCCTTGGCAGAGGTCCCAGGATATCGAAAGCGATACGTTCGAAGGGTGCTCCAACATTGTAGCGATGCAGCTTCCCTCGGCTACGTATCTTTGGCCCCTTCCGAGCTGCACAGGCATCACAGGACTTGCACCACTGTTCCACGTCAGCTCTCACTTTACCCCAGAAGAATCGCTCTCGAACTCGGTGCAAAGTTTTCATGACGCCGAAATGACCTCCTGTTGGGCTGCCATGCAATTCTTTGAGTACCTCTGGGATACGAGATCGAGGAAGTACTAATTGCCACCTGAATGTCTTTCCATCCTCTGATTCGAATTTTCGGTATAGAACACCATTCCTGAGATGTAGAGAATTCCAGAGGGCCCAATACTGCTTAGTTGTAGGACTATAAGCCGAGATGTCCTGCCAACTTGGTTTATTGCTGGAGGACTCCATAAACTCTATAAGGGGTTTAATATCAGGATCCGCCATCTGGTCTTCTCGAACTTTCTCGTCACTCCAGGGATCGAGTGGCGTCGCTGTTGAAGTTGTTATCTGGCGTATAGCATAGCCATATTTGGTCTCTACTCTGGAACAATGACGACAATTTTCTGGGCATGGTCTTCTTGAAAGGGCATCAGCATTTCCATGCGAGGAGCCTTTACGATGTCTGATGTCAAAGTAATACTCGTTGAGCCGTTGTATCCATCTGGCTACCTGGCCTTCAGTATTTCTAAAATTCATTAGCCAGGTTAAAGAGGCATGATCGGTACGTAGAAGAAATTTTTGGCCATAGAGATAGTGATGGAAATGCTCGATGGCTTTCACAATAGCCAGTAGCTCTTTTCGAGTGACACAATAATTTCTTTCCGGTTTCGATAAACACTTACTCCAATAAGCTACGACTCGTTCCTGGCCATCTATTTCCTGAGATAATACTGCTCCGACACTCTCATTACTGGCATCAGTGTCCAAGATAAATGGCTTGTCCGGTTGTGGATATATTAAGATCGGTGAAGACGTCAAAGCTTCTTTAAGCTGGAGGAAGGAATCTTCACATTCTTTTGTCCACTGAAACTTTTGTTTACTTTCTGTTAGCTTGTGCAAGGGTCTTGCGATGTTAGAGAACCCTTTCACAAACTTTCGGTAATAAGTACATAGTCCCAGGAAGCTTCGCAGCTCACGGAGGTTTTCAGGGCGTTTCCAATTCTTTACGGCGGACACTTTTTCGGGGTCCGTACGAACACCTTCTGCAGAGATGATGTGTCCCAGATAATTGACTTCTTTCTGGAAGAACTTGCATTTCGAAGGGTTTAGCTTCAAGTTAGCGTCGCTTAATTTTGATAACACCTTCCGGATATTTTGAAGATGTTCTTCAAACGTACGCCCTCCTATTATGACGTCATCCAGGTAAATAAGGCAAGCTTCAAAAGTCAGACCCTTTAGCACGGTCTCCATCAGGCGCTCGAAAGTAGCTGGCGCATTGCAGAGCCCGAACGGCATGACTTTGAACTGCCATAGTCCTTGGCCGGAAGTGAATGCTGTTTTTTCTCTATCTTCGGGATGGATCTCCACTTGCCAGTATCCGCTCTTTAAATCTAAAGTCGAGAACCATTTATGACCGGAAAGGGTATCCAGGGTGTCATCTATCCTTGGAAGAGGGTAGCTGTCCTTCTTGGTGACGTCGTTAAGTTTTCGATAGTCCACGCAAAATCTTGTGGAGCCATCTTTCTTACGAACCAAGACGATTGAGATGCCCACGGACTCGAGGACGGTTCTATGATGTCATTTTCCTGCATCTCTCGTAGTAGTGTTCCGACCTCTTCCTGTTTAGCGAACGGCAAGCGTCTTGGGTGCTGTTTAATCGGCGGATGGTCTGCTGTATCAATTCTGTGTTGTGTCACTGTAGTATGGCCAATATCGCTACTGTTTCTAGAAAACACGTCTTCAAATTCTTGAACAGTCTTTCTGCGGAGCTTTTCTGTTCGGGGACAATTCAACATTTTCTAGAAGGTCGGGAGTCAACTGTTGAGGCGAGTTGGATAGGAGCAAGCTCGAACTTTTGCAGACACACGTTACTGGACTGCAGGTTGCCAACACTTCACCTTTCTGGAACACTCTAGATTTTTCAGTTACGTTGCAAATTCTTACCGGGATAGTTTTTCTGGAAAGGTCCACTAGCGTCGAAGCTATTAGCAATCCATTCGCTTTATTTTCCGCAGATCCAATTAGGCCAGAGTTGAAACTCACATCGTTACCGATGTATCCAGGTACTATGATTTCAGTCCTTGGGGAATGGTAATATTCTCGTTAGCGGTTACCTGTCGAATAGATTCTGTCCTGTGTTCAATTTTGAATATAGTGACTTCTTCGTGTATGGAACGTAATTCGTTCTTGTTGAAGTCTAGAGTGAAACCATGCTCCTTTAGAAAGTCCAGTCCAAGAATGAAAGGGTCTGCAATATCTGCGACATACACAGCATGTTGGTAGGTAGTGTCTCCAAACTGGATCTTGACTTTTAATTTTCCGTGAATATCAATCTTTTCTCCCGTCACGGTCTGTAGCACCACGCGGGGTGGGGTCCAGATAAGTTTCTCTTTTAACTTTTGAGCCAGATCGTTCCGAATGATAGACACATTGGCTCCTGTATCGATGATCATGTTGCAGGGAAGCTCGTTAACATGTCCCATTATAAAATTCCATTCTCACCGTTACTCTTTGTCGAAATTTGACACACTGGAATGTGGGGCTTTCCAAAATCTGGCAACCTCCGCCCCACGAGATGGTCATTAATTAGTTTTCCGACACCTCCTTCTGGAAGGCGCTTATTAGTTTCAGCGCCTTGGCGTGCCCGGCAGCTTCTCTGCAGATGCCCTTCTCGACCGCAGGTCCAGCATTTAAGGGTCTTCTTCCCGTCTGCTTTCTGGGACATCAAAGACTCAACTCTATTCAAGAAGCTTCTCATCTGTCGCTCTAATCGCTCCACACCTGAGTTCGACGTGTCCGATTCGTTGACGGCTCGTATGGGGTGTCTGTCCTTTCGTGTTGCTTGCTGGGCTGCCTCGAATTTCATAGCAAACACTAGGGCCCCCTTTAAGTCCTTGAGATCCGCCATTCGGAGAGCTTTCTGGATTTCCGGATCACGCACCCCGTCGATGAAGTGTTGCAGCGCCAGGACTTCTCTTACTTCAGTCGGACAGTCAGAAAACGCCAAGTGAGAAAGCCTCTCGACGTCCGTCGCCAGTTCTTGGAGCGTTTCGGACACTTTCTGCTGCCGTGACTTCAGCTGGAGTCTGCTGTAATCCTTCACACATTTCTCTCCGAAGCGTAACTCCAGAGCATTAACGAGAGCGTCGAAATCCAGCCGCTGTGTTTCCGGCAAAGTTTGCAAAATGTCAGCAGCGTCGGCTCGAAGAGAAGCAGCTAACTGGCAGGCCTTGGTCTGGGAGTCCCACTGGTTTGCATCCGCCACTATGGAGAATTGGGTTTTATACACCTGCCAAGAGGACTTTCCGTCATATGTAGAAAGCTTGATGGAAGGCTTGGAAAAAGGAGCTTGAAACTTAAATTCATCCCCTTGACCAGTCATGACTTTCTGCTTCAATTTCTCTAGGTCACTCCTGAACGAGATGGAAACTTCTTCTACCTTTTCGAAAATTTTCGCCTCTAGTTTGCTCTCCATATCTTCGAATTTATTTTCAACCGACTCGATTCTTCCTTCCATTTCTTCAAATTTCTTGTCCATAGTCGTCAATTTGTCGCCAATGCCCTTCAAATCACTTTTCAACTCTTCCTTGTTCGCGGTCAGTTTGTTATTCAACTCGTCCATATTGGCGCTGATCTGCTCGTTTACGTTAGTAAGCTTGGTATTCACTTCGCCCATATTGGCGCTGATCTGCTCGTTTACGTTAGTAAGCTTGGTATTCACTTCGCCCATATTGGCATTCATGCTGGCGGTCAACTCCGATTTCATTTCGCCCATGTTGGCATTCATGCTGGCGGTCAACTCCGATTTCATTTCAGACAATTTTTCTAGAAGAGTCTGGAACTGGGCCTCCATCGCTCTTGTTGTTGGCATTCAACCCCACCTCTGACACCAATTGTTGCGTTTTCGAGGGTTCGAAATGATTGAAGCCGAAGAGCGGGATCCAAAACAATTTTATTCTTTGCCAAAACAGTCCTCCACAAATTGTAGAACAGTTCGAGAAATTCACGTACAATCGATGAAAATACTGATAACACAGATGCAATACACTAACAAAAACAATAGTAAACACTCAGCACAAAAATAATAACTCAATAAAAGCAATAACACACGCACTATGCAATCGTCTCTCTCAAGCAGAGAGGTATCACTTGCATGAAAGCTGAGATCTGACTAACTGACTAGCCGGCCCGGGCCCTTTTATACCTTTCGGTCAGAAACCTCTCGCACTTGCCAGAATAATCTAGAAATAGAAAGGTCTAGAAAAATCCGGAGCGTACGAGAAAAGCTCAATACAGTAATACATTCAATACAATAGGGTTACAATGGGGATATTAGGAGCAGGGTTGCCATGGTCGCCAAGCTTATCGCCCACATTTGGCGACATATCGCCACATTTGGCGATATATCGCCAAATTTGGCGCCAAAAATTAAGTCGCCAAATCCGTCGCCAACTTGGCGCTAGCTGCAATATTTGGCGAGTTTACCATTTAAACCAATGTTAAAGCATGGGGGCCGTGCAATGCAGTGGAAATGATATTACAGGTAAACAGGGTTGAAATCACATTAGATACGACAAATTAAACTGTAAAAATGAACACAAATGAGTAGAAACAATTAGAATAAGACTAAATTCGTAACAGTACAGATAGTTGAGCTAGCATTTCTTTCATCGAACTTTCACACCATACTATCCAAAACCTTCAATATCAGTTTAGTTTAATGTGCATTAAGAGGTCAGTCACCAGTAGCCCTTGTGTTGCTTGAGAGTGTGGTAGAAATTAAATTTTAAAAAAATGCTTTAAACAGGGCAATTGATATGGTCCTGCTACGAAGCTACACGGCGGATATTAATGACGAACCTCGTAATTTTTTGAACCACACTCAAGTGACGAGGACGACACCTGAACTAGCATCCTCACTTTCCTGACTTCCGCACCATAACAATGGTAGGACTCTGAACCTCGATAGATGTAACGGTCATCAGCCCTTTTATACGGCGGATCTTCAGCGGCATTAGGGCTCGAACTCATGACGCACTAGTGTAGCCACGGTAGAATGGTGGTCAAGATAACGGACTCGTGGCCGGCGTGTCAAGAGTTCGAGCCTAATGCCGCTGAAGACCCGTCATGTTGGCGAACGATACACGTTAAATCTGTCGAGAGCTCAAACATATCCCGTTAGTGTTGTGTGGTGTGGTAGTTAGGAGAGGGGGTGCCAGCTCAGGTGTTGTCCTCATCACTTGGCCGTGGTTCAAAATGACGAGGTCCGTCGCCAAAAGCCCTCGAGTAGCTGAACAGTGCGACGTAAATATTCATTCACTCATAACACGCTGGACCATAAACTCATGTTACCCATGTCTAAGTTCATGACCATAAGCCCAAGCTACCCATGCCTAAGTCCATGACCAAAACTCCTAGTTACCGTGGCTCACTCACTAGCTCCAGCAATGTCAATCATTCCACATGATTTGGTGAATTCAACGCCCCGGATCTGCATCTGAAGTCACTTTTTCCTTGCTTCTCTCGCATGTTTCATGGGCCTTTGTGCCATGAAACATGCAACGGCCATCAGGGTACAGTGAGCATAAAATATTTTAAAAAAGAATTATAAAACTAAAATCAGTTAATATTAAGAGAAGTAAAAATAAAATTCTGAAAAAGTTATAGGTTATTAAGTTTTTTTAAATATATATATATATATATATATATATATATATATATATATATATATATATATATATATATATATATATATATATATATATATATATATATACTAGCTGCAAGTACCGGCTTTGCCCGGGTTTAAAATAAGGTTTTCTGTAGAAGCTTACAAAACTGTTTATTTACATGCAATAAAAGTGTACATTTATCTTAAAGCAACGTGATAGACAACATTTTTGGCAGTTTCATTTGGAGTGTGTACAAAAAGATTTTCCTCTCTGCCCACTCTAGAGTAGGCCACATACAACTGCCCATGAGAAAAGCATGGTGTCTGCAAGTCTATACTCTCCCCCTTTTTCTCAGAGGCATGACTGTAGCAAAAAATGACAATGCATTCCTATGAATGAAGGAATGGAATGGAATGTAGTAAGTAATGTGATATTTAGAAGTATTGCAAATTACTTACGGCTTTTGTTTAGTAAAGTTTTCTCTAAAATGAACCCATGTCTCAGAACATGCACATGGAGCACTCTTTTTGGCTGGAGGAAGCCAGAGTGAGGTTGGGATGGAACGAAACCTGTTTAAGAACCTTCCCCATGTAATTTTGTGAATTTGTACCAAATTTCACGTTATTTGGTTGTCTGGATCTTGAGTTATAAGGAAACAGACAGACAAACAAATGTGTCATATGTATATATAGATATAGATTTAATTGAATTTTCTTGTGTATTACTTTTGTAAGCTTCATGGCATATTTTATGGTGTACCAGTCTTTTAAAGCTGACTGAGCCACAGCAACGTTTAGCTAGGTATAGCTAGTTATAACATAAAATTAAATCTTAAAAAGATATCAAAAATAAAAGAAGGCTCAATATTTTGATTAAATCAGTATAAACCTTTTCGTACAAACATAATATATATACTGTAAAATATTTAGTTTGCTTTTTGCCTTTCAGACAGACATCAAACAAAATTTTAAAAATTGTCAAAAACAGATAAAAAACATATTTATTGAAAATACGACTGATTAATTTTGCCAAAAACATCGCAATGTGTAAAAAAATATTGGTAGTACATAATCGCCAAAAAAAATGCAACTATTAAAATATAAAAAAACAAAAATTATATATTGAATTAATTAAGGATTAATGGAGGGAAAGATAAAACAGGCCAAGATAATACTCATAATAAATTCATATCGGTACGCTACCCATTTTTGGCATGATTTTAAAATCACGCCAAATTGGTCTTGTGCCCAGTCTAATGTTATAGTAATGTACAGAATTAAAGGTACTTATGTATTATTGCAACCTATTGGTGGCATTATACAAAATGAAGCACATGATTGCTAATTCAACGCATACAAAGTTGGGATTGCCAAAGTGGCGAGTTGTCTTGAACGTTGGCGACTGTGCAATAATACGTAAGTACTAATTAAAAAAATTATCCAAAGCACATATATATCCCGAGCATAAAAATAAATTGAAAAATTAAGTACAATACTAATATTAACTGACATAAAAAGAACTGAACTAACTCTATCAATGCAAAAGCATAATTTGAAAAAATAAGCTACTTACATATAACCGCAACCTATAGACGACATTATCTGAAACGCAGCACATCACTCACAATTCAGCATATATATGACATGCGAAATCGGGGTTGTCAACATGGCAAATTATTTTGAACATTGGAGATTGTTAGGATAGTACATAAGTAACAAAAATAACTTATCTTACGACTACCTGCTTCCTCAACATACTCATTTTTGGTATTATTTTTAAATCACGCCAAATTGGTATGTTGAGGCCAGTCTGTTATAGTAATGTACAGAATTAAAGATACTTATGTATTATCGCAACCTATTGGTGACATTATACAAAATGAAGCACATGATTGCCAATTCAACGCATACAAAGTTGGGATTGCCAAAGTGGCGAGTTGTCTTAAACGTTGGCGATTGTGCAATACACACACGTAAATACTAAATAAAAAAATTATCCAAAGTATATATGTATATCCCGATAATAAAAATAAATTGAAAAATGAAGTACAATACTAACATTAACTGACATAAAAAGAACTGAACTAACTTTATCAATGCAAAAGCATAATTTAAAAAAATAAGGTACTTACATATACCCGCAACCTATTGGCGACATTATATGAAACGAAGCACATGACTCACAATTCAGCATATATATGACATCCGAAAATGGGGTTGCCAACTTGGCAAGTTATTTTGAACGTTGGTGATTGTTAGGATAGTACATAAGTAACAAAAATATTTTATCTTACGACTACCTGCTTCCTCAACATACTCATTTTTGGCATGATTTTGAAATCACGCCAAATTGGTATGTTGCGGCCCGTCTAATGTTATAGTAATGAACAAAATTAAAGGTACTTATGTATTATCGCAACCTATTGGTGACATTATACAAAATGAAGCACATGATTGCCAATTCATCGCATACAAAGTTGGGATTGCCAAAGTGGCGAGTTGTCTTGAACGTTGGCGATTGTGCAATACGTAAATACTAAATAAAAAAATTATCCAAAGTATATATATATATATCCCGATAATAAAAATAAATTGAAAAATGAAGTACAATACTAACATTAACTGACATAAAAAGAACTGAACTAACTTTATCAATGCAAAAGCATAATTTGAAAAAATAAGGTACTTACATATAACCGCAACCTATATTGGTGACATTATATGAAACGAAGCACATGACTCACAATTCAGCATATATGTGACATGCGAAATCGGGGTTCCAACTTCGTAAGTTATTTTGAAAGTTGGAGATTGTTAGAATAGTACATAAGTACCAAAAATAATTTATCTCACGACTACCTGCTTCCTTAACAGGTATTTAAGCCATTTGTCTGTTTTGCTCATTCTCTGATGCCTATTCCAGTTTGATATGGAATTACTACCAACACTGCTTTCTCTTGGGCAGTATAATTACCCAAGTTTGATTTTCTGCAAGGCAATTTTATACACTGAAGCCAATAGTATACCCTTAAAGGTTAAAATAAAGACACATAAAATTGCAAAATATTATTACTTTCATACTATCTAAAACAGATAACGAAAACGGAAATACTATACTTATGTTAATCACGGTAATAAGAACTGAAATGCCATTATCAATAAGAAATTTTAGTTTGTCAAAATTATAACCTTCGCATTCTAAAGAAATAAATAAATTCTCCGAAAAAATACTGAAATTGTATGTTGTAATTTTTAAGCAAAACCACACACATAAACATCCCGCGATAATACCTAAATGTTGCCAAAACAACAAAACAAAATTTTAGTTGTTAAAAGAAAAATCCTTAAAAAAATGATTTATTCGAAAAATAATCCTAATTAAATATCAAAGAATAGAAAAATTGAATAAATATTCCAACCGATTAACATAGCTACAGTAAGAATATGTAATAATCTTGTGTGTGTGTGTGAAAAACTGCATGTAAAATATAAATTGTCCACTTAGTGAGAAACGTGACATGATATGATGTCATAACACTGGAAAATCAGTTAAAAATTAAATTTTAAAAAATTCGGAAAGAATTATGAACCCCAAACCTATTTAAGAACCTTCCTCGTGTAATTTTGTGCACGTGTACCAAATTTCTCGTTATTTGGTTGTCTGGATCTTGAGTTATGAGGGAACAGACAAACAGACAACAAATGCGTCTTATATATATATAGATATATATATATATATATATATATATATATATATATATTTATATATAAAAATCTTCTGTGCGTGTGTTTGTCACTAAACTCCTCCTAAACGGCTGGACCGATTTCGATGAAATTTTTTGTGTGGGTTCAAGTAAATTCGAGAATGGTTTAGATTCACAATTCGGTCGAATATCGCAATTAGTTAAAAATATATTAATTAAAAACTTTCAAAAAATACAACTCAACATTCACCTGCATTGTTGTAACAACACTATTGCAATAAAATAAAATTTCCTTTCAACTGAATGCTTTAACACGTGAGAAAAAAATCTTTTCAAATTTTGACATAAGTCGCCAAAAGGGTCGCTAAGTCGCCAACGTGGCTGTATTTGTAATTTTTTAAATTAGTTTTAATAAATTAATTTTTATTAATTATAATTAAATTATAGTATTGTCATACAAAATAATCATGTACATTACACTTCAGCTCAATGGAGCGCTTTAAAATGTATTTTATTAACGATTGGAAATTTCACCAAGATAAATAAATAAACAAACAAACAAATAAAATATGTATTGAAATCGTGTGCTAGTAGTAGGAATTGAAAAAGACGTAAGTTGGCGTCGAAAATTGATTTTCAGCCAAACCCGTCTGCATTTTTTGTTGTTACGAAAATGCAGACGATTCCCGCTTTTTAGCGTTTTTAATTAATATCTTTTTAAATAATCTTTATCTATGTAATTCTTCTGTGCGTGTGTATGTAACTGAACTCCTCCTAAACGGCTGGACCGATTTTGATGAAAGTTTTTGTCTGTTCCAGTGGACTCGAGAATGGTTTAGATTTATAATTCGGTTTAGAAATGTTTATTTAATTAATTTTTTATTTATAAATTGTTGATCTTGGAATGTTTTACATTGGATCCGGCAAACTGCGCTACGATCGCAGTATCGAATATTCAAAAACCTTTTATTTTGAATTTAAGATGTGTGTACAGGACAACGTCTGCCGGGTCCTCTAGTATATATATATATATATATATATATATATATATATATATATATATATATATATATATATATACTGCTGGACAATTGCTAAGGACGGATAACACTATCATCCATAGCAACCACAAAATGAAAGGAAGCAAAATGTGGAAAATTAGAATAAGTGCGGGATATTAGTAAGAAGAAGTATGAGTACGCAAATTTTTTTCCACGTCTGTTCATCACGTGATAGCGTTCATAAGAGCTTTAAAGGTTTTGACGCGTGTGGACAGTTGTTGTTTCAAGTCAAAGTTTTACAGGAAAGATTTAATAGACGAACTTAAAATTTTTGGCATGTCTTCCCGACATCACATAGATGATTTTCTGTGTGGCCGAATTATTGGAAAGATCGAAGAAGGGAGAAAAATAACAGATGTTGCCAGGGAGTTTGACATCGCTCACAGCGTTGTTTCATGGCTGTGGAAGTCATTTAAAACTACTGGAATGTGTAGTAGACGGCACGGGGGAGGTCGTGTTAGAAGTACGACGCCTGCAGAAGACAGATATATCGTCCTATCAGCAAAACGGAACAGGCGCACCACAGCTCAGCAGGTGGCAAATCAGTTTCTTGCTGCCTCAGGGAAGCAGATCTCCCGAAAAACTGTTGCCAGACGTTTGAGGGGAGGAGGACTATACGCACGCAGACCTGTTGTGTGTGTCCCATTGACCAGACAGCACCGTACTGCCCGTTTGCAATGGTGTCGTGAGCATCACAATTGGACTGAACAGAACTGGGCATGCGTACTATTCTCAGATGAGAGTAGGTTCAGTCTGTCATCGGATTGTAGACGCCAACTGATCTGGCGCGAGAGTGGTACTGCTTATCATCCAGAAAATATCCAGGAAAAGGACCGATATCCGACATGCAGTATCATGGTGTGGGCCGGCATCATGATCAATGCCGCACGCGCCTACATGTGGTTGCGAATGGGACTATGACGGGCCAACGATACATTGATGAAGTTCTACTTCCTCATGTTCGTCTTTTCCGTGGTGCTGTCGGTGATAAATTTGTTTTTATGGACGACAACACAACATGTCATCGAACACTCGTTGTTCAGGATTGTCTAGACAGCGAGGGTATTCAACGTCTCGTATGGCCAGCGCGTTCTCCAGATCTAAACCCCATTGAAAATGTGTGGGATGCTTTGGGGAGGCAAGTTGCTGGTCGAAACTATCCTCCGACAAACAAGAACACCCTCATCCGTGCACTCACAGAGGAATGGGATAAATTGCCTCAACAGCTGCTGGATAATGTTGTGCAAAGTATGGTACGACGTGTGGAATGTTGCATCACACTCCACGGTGGACATATCCCGTACTGGTACCTTTCTTTAAGGTGCCTGCTGACTTTTAGATGCATTGTTCCATTTCTCCGTACGCAGATCAAATGAACATTTTATTTTCTTTCAGATGTTTCACAGCTTTTGTACTTTCCAGAACAATAAAGATTCTTTATTCTAATGTCTGAACAGTGTGGCAACTATATTTTATCTACTAGGCCTCATGTCTCGCTTAATGTTATGCTACATAACAATTTGTGATCCGTCCTTAGCAATTGTCCAGCAGTGTATATTGCTTGCATAATGAAATAAGTTTCTTGTATAAAACAAGGGTTAACGATGCATTCATGAAATTTCTTTTTTCTTTAGCATACCTTTCGATGTATAAAGTATTTCTTTTTTAAGTTTTCTTTCGATTCTATGTCTATGTGTGAAAACTAAAGGTTATTCCACTGAAAAATTCCAGGTAAAATTTCTAAATAAATACATGATTGCATATCCAAGCCTTGTACAATGAGAATCTATTTTCTGCAAAGGCAGTCTTCAGACAGCATTTAAAAGTAATACATTGCGACAGCTTAGTAGCTTGTCAAAACACACTTGCAAATTACCACGAAAGCAACTAATAATAAGAAATTTAGTGAATAAATTTGAAAGGGAGAGGAGTCAATCACCTTCACTTCTAACTACTGCCACTTCCTTTTGTACCTTTGCCAACTTCGCCCCTGACCGTGCTGTATTTTGAGCTGAAGATAAGACTTCTTTCCCTGCTTGCCAAAAAACTTTTAAAAACTTCGCCAGGCGCCATAACAATGGTCGTTTTTTGTGTGTGTATGTAATCGTGTTTTCGAACAAACCGTTCTTTCAACCTTTAAAAAAAGGGAGGTTTGTAATAACGGCCACAAAAATGACTGGAGGGTTCCAGGTTGGGGGAGCAGGAGCAGCTTCAAAGTAAATATAAGAATTAAGAATATATATTTGGTGCGTTTCTTTGAAAATAATATTGAATTAGCTTATCATCTCAGAAATAAAATTGTTCGCTTAGGAACTGGGTAGAGAAAATAAAAAACAATAGATTTATATCCTCTCCATGCTTTTTAGTTCATATTTTCATCACCAAAGATATCTGGCTGCAGTAATATTTTCATAAGATCTCAAAAGATACACTTGATAACAAAAACCAGTACCTGGGTTTTGTCCAAAAAAATATATTCTAAAGTACGTATAAATTTATAAGTTTAGTTATTTCAACACATGTAGCCTTGTAATAAACTATGCAATAAATATTTTTAAAAACTTATCCTCTCCTTCAGCAAATTTAGAAGAAATAGAATTTTTTTTAAAGAAAACTATTTTTTTTTACAAAAGTTACTCATTGGAAAAGGAGCAAGGGAACATATATATATAAATTTTTAAAGAAATAGCTGTTTTGCTTTTATAAATATTAAAATTATATATCAGTTTTCTTAGGAAAGTCTTTAATGAAATAGAAGGAAACTGTTTTCTTTTTTAACACAAAGGTCTTTGTGACAATGAAAAATTAAGTAATCAAAATATACATTCACTCTTCTCTAGACCTGAACAAATAATTGAGTTTTTTAATAAAATTAAAGCTCAAAATGTATTCAAACCAAAAAATTTTTTGAAACTTTAAAGATAGTGTCCTAGCACTTTAATAGGGAATTACAAACAAATTTATTATTCACATACATTCAAGATGTTTTATAAATCAATAAATATATATTTTCATAAAAAAAATGTAACGATTAAAAATCAGAAGAATAATGACTAAATGTATGGTAAAATTAAAGCCATTTACATATAAGGAATCAATTTTTTCAAAAAAGAATACTGTGAATTTAAGTAATGGGAGATTCCTAAAAAAAGGAATGGATTAATTATTATGGTAATTCAATTTTGCCTTATGTATAGTCAAGAAAAAAAGATAATAGAATTATTCTGTCATAATTTGTATAAAAAAATATTATTTCGTGTGTAGTATAAAAAAGCATTATTAATTTATAAATTATTACTCAGCATAATGAAATCGATAAAATTCCACATCATTAAAAATGTTTATTTTCATAGAAATTAAATTATATTTTATCAAAAAGTTTGATCGAATGGATAATTTTTTTCTCATACTGATTGAATGTTGTGAATGAAATTTTTTGTTTTGAATTTATTTAATAAAGATATAATTATCAAATATTATGTTATTTAATTTATTTAATTAAGTTAAATTTCTTCCTACTATCCATTTGCTTCGAATGAATAATGGGGAATCCTAATTACACATAAAAAGGCTCGGCCATTTCTGCCCAACAAGTTTAAAAATAGATGTTGTCAATCAAGTGTTTTTTCTTGGTATACACTTTAAAAGAGTTCGTCGTGAAGTTCGCAAATATTTTATAAATAGTGTGTTAGATCTATATTTATTACACATAAAAATTTAAATCGTCACGCAATACTTGAAGAGAAAGATATTAGAATAAAAAGATCGCCTATAGTTAAAAAAATTTAATTTTAACGTGTTATTTAAAAGAAATTTGAAAATGAAAACTGCTGTGTGTGTGTTTGAACAAATGTGGAGGAAGTAGTTTAATTGGTTGTTTCTTTTCCACGATATTTCATTTAAAACAACAATTCAAAAGATTAGCACTAAATGTGAGGAAACAGAATATTATTAGAATAATTTTGAACATATATATATATAAATTTCTGCTGTACGGGGAAGGTTGGATCCACAAAGCATTGCTAATCCTAAATCACTGGCCTAATTCTGCGACAGCTTTAGAAATCATATGTCTCCAGTTTAGTCCAAAGACTTTTTGTATCTATATTTGTTGTGTCTGCTGAATTCCAATTTCTTACTTCTTTAGCACTGTAGGTTCTAATACTTCTTCACTTTTATTTTATTATACTATATATGTATATATATATATATATATAGTACAATGTGTAAAAGCCAAGAAATATTCAGCTTGAATATATGACAAAATTTATTTTAGATAAAAATATTCAAACTAATCAGAATTAGTTGATATGTACTAACACTGAAAATCTAAAATACTTTGAATGGTCTGCGAGGATAATTTCTAAAGTGTTAATAACCCTAAACAGGCTTAAGAGAGAGAAAAATTGTTGAAATGAAGGAAGTTTAGTACTCGTATATTAATTCTTATCCTTTCCAGAATTATAAAAATAATATATAATTATGTAATTACCTTCTGCTTTTAACTGTGGGTTACTTTAAAATTTCAGTTACTATTACATTACAGTAAATAAGAGAATTTTTTAATCTTAGAACATATTAATATTAATTAATTTTATTAAAAATTTGCAAACCTCGAAATTTTATTACTAATGCCATATTTGATTATTGCTTACAATGTGTCAAAACTAAGAATTGACTTTAAAATTTGAAATTGAAAGAACAAATATAAATATATTTCAATTATGAATATTTTATATCAAATACTTAAACGCACAAAAATTAGAAACTGCTAAAATTTTCTAAAATAAAATTTCAATTATTAACTAAAACGTAGTATAAAATTTATTTTTTTCAAAGCAAAATTATTTTTCATTGCCTTTTAAAATAAAATGGCTCTATATATTTGAAACGTTGTAAATAGTATGTAAATTGGTACATCATGCTTCTAACCCTTACCACACTCCCAGTGAGGATTTAAAATAATTAAACTCAGAATTCTGAGGAAAAATAATTAAATTTATCAAGCAGAAACTGGAATCAGGAGAGACCCGTCTCAACATAGGACTGTGATCTCTGGTTTCGTCTCTTTAAAATTTACGGCCTTAACTACTGAGTTTTCGCGATCGTCAGCATTATGAAACTGTTACTTTTAATCGCTGAGACTTTAAACAATAATTTTTGTACAACATTCTAATTTTCGTTAGTTTTTAATCCTATTATGTATTTATTTTGTTTAGATTGACCAGGGGTGGCCAACCCGTGGCTCGGCGAAGTTGTAGCAGTGGCACGCGAAAACTTACTGGAAAATTAAAACATTTAAAAAGGTAATAAACATATTTTTTTTTACAATTATTGAAATGCTGTTTGACAAAAAAAGTATATAACCCTAAAAATTTTATTTTAAATACGCTTAATTAATTGAAATGTAATAGAAAATTATCATATGGAGAATACTCTTCAGTGCTGCTGGCATTCCAAAGGAAAGGGAATTCGTGAGATTTTGAAATTTGAGGGAGCGTGTGTTTTAAAATTCCCGGAAGAAAACAGTAAACTGGCTAATGAGTGTTTGCTACTTAGGAATGAAGATTGACTATTGAATTTAGCTTTTATTTCTAATATTGAGGGACATTTAAATATTTTAATTTTAAGCTTGCAGAGAAACGATAGTATTTTTCCAACCTTAATTGGTCATATATCTTCTTTTGTGAACAAACCTTTGCTCTGCAAGAAAGTTTAACATATTTCACAGCAAGGCGTGAACTATCAACCAAAGGCGAGAATGCTCCGAGCTGTAATAGATTTAAAAATTTAACATCTAATTTTCTGGATTCATTCAGTTTTAGGCTTGATGATTTTGAAAGTGATAAAAAAATGCTGCTCTTTATATACAAATCTTTTTTCAATTTCTGTGCAAGACGTTAATTGTTACCCACCTGAAACCCAAATCAAAATTATTGACCTGCAGTACCAGGCTACACTGGAGAATACTTGAGGATAAAAGGATAGGGAACTTACACTTCAACTGCAAGTGAACCGAATTAATTATATTGAATTATATAGAAATTTGTACTGGCAAGCAGTTTTCTAAATTTCACGATTTGGCTGTCACATATGTTTATGAAAAAAATGCTTTCCATTATAAAAATTAAAAAATCAAAATATCGCTCAAGATTAGTTGATATACTCTTTCAACAACCTAATTTTATTTGCATCTTTAAGAGAGAGAGAGGACTAATCCTAATATAGTTTATTTAATAAAAAAATACTGATTAATATTTATTTAGAATTAATTGTTTCAAGTTACTCATTTTTATTTTGTACCTAGCCTGATTGTGAGAGCTTGTAAAAAATTTATTAACAATTAAATCTAGGTTTGTATTTATTTAATTATTTTTAAATTTACATTACTAAAATACTTGCATAAAAAATGTGATGTTTGCGAAAAACTTCCATAATAAGCCTATAAGTAATATTTTCCCATTTTCATAGTTTTCTATTTATTGGATAAGTAGGAAGTGGCACGAAAAAATATTTTATCAGACAGTGGCACTTTTCCTTAAAAAGTTGGACACCCCTGGATTAGTCTATATTTCTGATGCATAATGTGTGCATGATCTCATCTTTTAATTAAAGCAATGCTGAGAACATACATAAAATCGTACAGGTAAAAATTATTTGATACAATTATTCCACTGATACAGGCTCCATATGATTATAGAACAATACAGGCAATCATAATGTCAAATTCGGCTGGCTAAACGGAAACATTTGGAACTTTGCCTTATTTTTTTTTGCTAAGAAAAAGTCATTTATCAAAGCCTTTTTCATCCTCTGTTTTTAATTTTCGTTGGGAGGATTTCTTTTGGGGTCATTATGCAGCTTGAAGAATAGAATAAGGTACTAGAACTAGCAATATATTGTTTTTTAATTTGTTCATTAACAGTTTAAAGTTTCGCAGTTTCAACAGAAAGCAGAAAAAAAAACAGGAGATCTACTTCAACTTCTAAATAAATTAGTTTGATTAATGATCAGTCTAATGTTATTTAAATGATATTTTTTGCTGCTTTTAAGAGAGAGTTCTACTTTGTCTATTAAAAAAAACTTTTGGTGTTAATTTTCTTTTAATTACACATTGCTTAAAACGTTTTAAAAAATGTGGCTTTTTTTATCTTACACTTTTAAAAAACGTTTCCTATTTTTTAAATTTTTGTACACTTTTCAAATAAAAAAGAATTGATCATTTAAAATATTTTCTAAAATTTACCAAGTACTCATTTTTAATATTATTTGTCTAATAATACGAAACTTTTGTTTTGCTAAGGTTTTGAAAAAAAATATTTTTCTTGAATAATTGAGTTTGCTTAAAAACCACACTTTTTCTGAATGAAACATTCGACTAAAACCACTTGAAGATGACATAAAATTTGATTCAGTAGGATTTAAAATTACTTTTACAGAGCGTTATTAAAAATTTTTAAGTTTAATTATTTAAAAATTTACAAACCTGGAACTTTTTAATTAGTTCAACTTATATCTTTTAGAAATATATAAAATGATTATGGCTATAAAATGTCTTTCCAATTTTTATTTTCAAATGTTCAAAATATTTGAAAAAGAAACGTCATGTTAAGATCGAAATAGACCGAACGAGATTATAGTGAACTAGCTGCATGGCCCGGCGTTGCTCGGGCTTTCTCTACTTTTATAAAAATGTTCCCTTTCCTTCATAAAATCAGCACTTCTAATACTCTTTTTCAAAATGACTTTCACCCCACCCCCCTTTTTCCGCTTAGCCCGGCGTTGCTCGGCCTTTTTCCGAGTGTATAACTTAAAATTCTCTGTTTCGAAATTTTTTTGTTTCTTTTCTGTCAGACAGGTTTATTTCCCCCCGGCGTTGCTTGAACATTTTTAAATGCATAACACATTGTCATGGAAATTCCCTTCCCCTCTCGCTATGATATATCTTGAGTAAGTGAACAGTGGGACCTTAATATTCACTCACTCACTTTGCAACTTTTTAGGACCCGAAAACGAAAATGTACCTTTTTAAAAATAGTTGCATGTTCAGAAAAGTAGAAATTTTTATAATTACAAAATTTCACAACTGTATTAAATGTTGAATTAAAATTGTGAGCATTTTGTGAAATGTTCGGTAAACGGGAAAAAAAGTTTCATGCAATTATTTTTATAAATGAAGAAGTTATAAAAACTTTGAATTTGATAAGTAGTTATTAAATATTCAAAATTTGAGTATATTTTAACTGATGCACATATATTTAAAAAATGAAATACTATAAAGAATTAAAATTTATTTAAGTAATTCCCAGTTGAATAAAAATGTTACTTTGTCTTCAATTTTTTTAAAAATATTAAAACTACCTTTTATACTAATTATTATAATACTTATTATTACACTTTCTTGAAAGGTTTAGAATTATGCATTGACAGACTTGTAAAACCTTCGATATACATCCAGTATTAATTTTACTGTAGTTTTGTTATAGGTTTATGATATTCCTAACTATCCACCGTTCTTCAAGTTTAGTGAAATGGGTGTCCTACACTTGGCCTTTTTCAACTAAGTTTTTTTGTATTTCGATATTATCTTTTGAACTGTAAATTTGTTTTAATACTTTTTTATCCACTATAAATAGTATTTAGATTTTAAATTATCGCCTTGCTTAATGGAAACTATTATTACAACTTTGCATTCACAAATTGGAGAATCGATCTTACGTTGAATTTAAAAGACATTTGTTGAGTGTGAGGACCTCTTTCTTTCTGTTAATATTTAACTTACAAAATAATTTCACTAACGTCATTCAAACTATCAAATATCGTTTTTTTTCTCACGTTGTGTAAATCGAAAAGTACACCGAATCTTCGAATTCTGTGTAAACGACCTTAAATTACGATAACTGAAAACTATATAGCACGATGAAAACTAAACACAGTGAAAAGCTTTTTCTGAAAAACGGCGTAAATCAACCTTGGTTCAAAATGCATTCTTTTTCAGGTTGACTGATTCGAGACGTATTCGTTTTTACAAAGATTTTTATAGAATAATTGTCTGTGTAACGGATAATTGTCTGTGGCGTAACGGAGAACTTTTGGGCCCCCCTGCAAAGTCAGGTTTGGGGCCCCCATGTTGAACTTTACAAAGGGTAGGCATTTGCGTCAGTCAGGCTTTGGGCCCCTTTAGAACCCTGCCCCCCGCGATGCGGGGGTTGCGGAGGTGCACGTTACGCTACTGTGTGTTTTGTCTTTAGAATTTCAGCGAATTTTTACTTTAATTAATATTGCGCAGTCCGTAAATATTAAGGTTTAAAAATTGGCGAACGTAACATACTCGAACTTTTCTAAAATCATACGCAAATAAACAATGTTATTTTTTCGATTAAAATAGTATAAATAATTTATATCTGGAAGTGTAATACGTTAGTACTACTTTTTGTGTTGTATTTTTTTATGTTAAAATTGTAATCAGCCTCACTCTCTGCCAGTTCAAACTTTCGCAGTTCTTGGTGCCTGGCGTAGACAAAACAAAATACAAAGGTTAGCTTCACACATAAAAGATACATATTTGCTGTCGCGGGCTTTTTTGCAGATGGCAGAATTTTTTCGTACTTACTTGACAATTATTGTTATATTTTGAACACTTCACACAATATCTATAAATTATAGCCTGTGTGTTATTCTGATGTATAAGCTATACTATTGTAAAGTTTCATTAAAATCCATTCAGTTGTTTTTGCGTGAAAGACTCCCAAACATCCTCACAAACTTTCACGTTTATAATATATATTAGGATTATAGTTATGTGTCTTTAACGTTTTGGTAACGTTTGCAAGTCATCATTTTTTTTTATTATTCAACAAGATTTTCACAAACACAAACAGTTGCAAAAGGAAGTGGCAGTTTATTTCATGAAAAACGCAAACAAAAACTTTCTTCTTGCGGCGGCGAATTACGTCAAACAGAAATCGTTCCTTTTTCAAAGTGTAGCAACTTCAGTCTACTGTATTGTTTCGGACGTTGCAAAAGGCTATATAATTGAAGGTTGAGGTTTATTTATATAAACTGTGACGTAGCTTGTGTGCAAAGTTTCTTGGAAAATGTGGCGTTTCCCTTTCCAAAAAAAATGTGAATTCGTAAACAGAAGCTCTACTCTTAAACGTGAATTATGTGAGTCGAAAGAAGTGTTCCAATCTCTCATGGCTATCTATCTATCATACCTTCTGTTGCTCCTAGATGTTTCAAATACACACGAGAGCGTAGCTTTGAAAGTAGGTCAAGTTCATTCTGAGCTTCAAACACAGCGAATAAGCTCATTTTCAAATGTAAACAAAACGTAGCTTTTAAAATGGATGACCAAAAAGAAGGGAACCAGTTGAATAGATTAAAATTTTGCCCCTATGAAATTCATCCTTTCATAACCATATTTTTTTAAAATCAAATTCTCAACAACAAAAAATATAGAAGCTATATTTAAATTCAGCCAATCACATTTCGTCTTTCTTACGTATTCGTTTCGGCTTTAAGTTCCTGAGGCCAGTGGCGAACACAGAATACTTTCATGGGAGAGGTCTATATTTTAAAGAGTATTTAGATAAAAGCACCGAGACATTCTGTTTATGCTAAAAAATTAAAAATCTCGATGAGAGGGAGAGGGCTTTGAACCCCGTACAAATGATTTACATATATATACAAAATTATGCAATAAATCAGTTAATTATTTCAAATGAGCAACTTGCACAGCATACAGAATTCTACTGTTTTTTCCTCTGGATATATTAAATAAAAACAATACAAAAATAATTTATTTCAGATTAAAAAAATAATAATATATATTTCAAGTTAAATTTTATTTATAGTAGAGACATGTCAACATTAAGGTTTCAATCGATTATCGCGAAAAGAGGTTAGCGCATAGAATCGTTTTTAAATCCGGCTATTTAATTTCTTGTCAAAAGATAATAGGATTGTGAATAGGGATGTGCATATTATCGACTCAATAGCAGCTCGACAAAAATCATAAAATGGCACAGATATCTTTTGACTAAATTATCGAACATCAATCAATGATCAATTCTATGTTGTATACCAACACTCTCATGCATGCGATAAAGTAGCTATTATGATCAGCCAAGGTGAGGAAGGTTATGGGGAAAAGCTCTCAAGGGATATTAACAGTATGTGAACAATAAAAAATGTACCGTATAACATGCACTTTTAACGCAAAAAAAAGTAAGATCGAAATTTACGGGCGCGCGTTACAATCAGGGTGTAAAAAGAGCTTTAAAAATAAAAATAGTAATAAGATGGACATGTATAAGGATCTCGTATCCGCACCTAGAGATGTGGGAGAAAGGGAAGGAAGGCTAACCATGTTCAAATTTACTTAGTTTATTAGCAACACAAACAGCAACACAAGTTTGATCAATCAAAACCAAGAGATGCACCTAATTCAGAGGTGTCCAACATGCGGGCCGCATGTGGCATGCCGACTCTTTTAAAAAAAAAAAATTTAAAATATCAGATTTTTAAAATTTTCTCATTTTGAAATTTATTTGAGGGGAAATTTATATATATATATATATATATATATATATATATATATATATATATATATATATATATATATATATACAATGTATTTGCCTGTTACCTGTTCTTGTTTTAAAATAAATCCTTTTGATAATAGAAATGTCCTTTAGATTAAAATAGATTTATATTTTATAAAACAGTTACATTTGATTTTACTGTAGTAAATTACTTTTTTAATAAATTTCGAGCTGCATTATGCATATCCTTTAACTATGAATGGTACATGATTCTCTGTGTGCGCGACTTCTCCTTTTCTGCTTGGAGTGCACAAAAAGCAAGAGGTAGCCAGAAATGCTTTTTAAAGTTTTAAAAAATTATTCAGAATGGTTAAGATAAAGGACAACGTATACTTAATCGTTTGCGGATGACAGCACTGTCAAATTTCAATAATGAGTAACGAAGATCAATTCAATAGCAACACCGTAATTTTCAAGAAAATGGCAACTGTAATATTTTAAATATTATTTGATCATTGAATTATTACATAATAATTATATTATCTATCTCTGTATACATGAAAAATAAGGAAAACAATAATAATAATTCATTCTATTTTAAATTTTTACTCCAATAAATGTTTTTTTGATGCCAAATCTGATATAAAGGTACATATTTTTATGTGTGGCCCGCGAGATTATAATGTTTTTCCGAAGTGGCCCGCAAAGTCATTTGGATTCGACATCCCTGACCTAATTAAAGCAATATGTACACAATTCACGAGGTATGCGAGGTATGAGAAGACATTAATTACCAGTAACACTTACTTCAGTTTAAGTACAATGCCTTCTTAGCTATCTAATCTACATATATTAAATCCCCAGTGACAAATCGTCACCTTAATTATTACAATTATGAAATACTAAATATCGGCGTTACACTTTAAATTGGACTAATCACTGCCCCGCTAACACAGTCTATCCTATCTCTCTCCTTCTAACTTGAAAGCCTAGACTTTATATAGTAGACTTAATTTACATGTTCACGTTCTCTTCTTCAGAGGGAGTGTTCTAATAATATCGTTTTTAAGGACCAAAGATTCCCCAAGAAGATTTGTTAGTGAGAAGGTAGCGGATAGAGCCGTCACAAATATAGAAAAAAGTTAGACTTAGAAAAAAATCTAAAAATAAAAAAATTAAACTTAAGAATATACCTAAAAATTAAAAATTGCAGCTTGGAAGTATAAGTGTGCGTTATACGTCGGATTTTACTGTATGTAATTATTTATTTTCAGGGGCAGTGAGATAAATTGTAAATGAGTTTGGAAGTTGCATTTTGAAATTTTGTAAAATTGAGTAAACTACATGACATAAGTTGAATGAAATTTCAAAATCCAAATCTTATACTAAGCATTACAAAATGGTATACAAATTTTGCTATTTAAATATTATAATTTACTGCAAAAGTGGCTAAAACTACAAAAAAAGCTTAGAGATTTTTTTTAATTACCTTACATTACTAGTAAGAAAATTCTGAGAGAAGTATACCCTGGATGTATTGCGCAGACACTATAAAATATTATTTTATTTAAATAAAGAATATTTTTTATTTCAAACTTCAATACGATTAGTTTGTATATCATTAATATTTACGAATAAGTTTCGTGAAATTTGATTGCAAGTTCTGAATATCACGCATATGAAAATTGTGGAGTTTTTGAAAGAATGCTTGTATGTTTTTATGCATATAGTTGCTATTTTTACGAAAATGCAAACAAATATTGAAAATAGATAATTAAATATTTTGTGAAAATAATAAATCTTTTACCGTTTTTTTTTATATACGGTGATAATTTTTCAACGTGATGGTGGTTCTCTAAATGCTCAAATCATTGTAACTCCAATGGAAATTATATGCGCGCTTGTGTCTGTATGCTTAAGTATTTTCGTTATATACCTGTGAATTTACCAACCATTCCGAAAAGCATTTCACTTAAATTCGACGAAATACCAGAAATTGGTTAACTCAATTCTGAGCACGCATATTTTATTAAAACTGCTCACTCATTCTGTAATACTTAAAAAAACTTGTCTGGACATTGTTGTTTCTAATGCCACCCGTCTGATGTAGTCAGAACGAGGCTCACGGAATTCATCGTGGCAAAGGGCAAGAAGTACGCCTGTCGTTGGCTTTGGCCTTGAGCACCATACAGGTGATAGCACGAATTATCTCGGCGAAATTCCCCGAAGGGACAATAAATAGCGACACCACCTATCTCCACCTCCACAATTTTGGCATGGAACTGAAGGGGAGGAAATATTCTCCAGTCCCCTGCTCTCGTGATTCAGCCCACAAGACTTTCGGACCCACTGATTTAACGAGCACGTACTCCGTGTGTACTCGGAGGGTATTTCGTGGCATCGGTCACCGAACCCAGCCCTTCCGGTCTGGAGTCCGATGCGAAATAGGCTACCCACGGCCCTAGGACATTTCTTCAAACTGTTATGTGTGACGAGTGAAATATTTTATACACAGTGTCTTTTTTTTAAAAAAAAAAATTAAAATACATCCAGTGACGTAAATAAAATTATAAGCGTTTTTCTATCAATCTTTTTTGTTGTTGTTGTTGCAAACACTCAAATAATATCTCAACAACAGTTATTGATTATATGTGTATATTCCAAACAATCAAACAAGCTCAGTCTAGATAAAATCGCAACACCTGCACTAGCCCTTAAAATATTGAAATGATGCATTATGAATTATTACTATTGATAGTGGCATTTCGGCATTATGAAAATTATTGCATTGTTGATGAACCTTACCGTTTAAAAATAAAGAGAAAACAAACTATTAAACAGTTGTTAATAAAATTTTACAAAACGTGTTGATTTTTTCCCATTAGAGCTCGTATATATCCAAGTTGCTCATGGACTTCCAATTTTCTAAAACCAGTATTAGGATGTATATTTACTTTTCAATCACAAGTGTAGAAAATACATAAAGGATTACATTATTTTCATGGCTTATTCGATTAAAAGAAATTTCTGAAAATAACTTTCTTGATAATATTAATTATCTAATTAATTTACAGTTAATTATAGTAAATTCATAACGTAACCTTTTTTAACAAAGGTTCTTCTCGCTGTACTTCATTCTTTTTCGTTATAAAAAACGAATAAATGGAGTACCAGGTAATTGAAAAAAATAGATAAACATTAAACAAATAAGATTTGGAGTGGTTATTTAAAATTAATATTGCTCTTGATTTATGACATGAACAATTTACAAATTATAGTTTGTTTTAAATACAAATTTTTATAAAATGTTTTTAATACTCTTATGAATTATTTTCTTCATTTTTCAAAAAAATTTGGTAGTTATATATGTGTGAGAGAGAGTGTAAGTTATTATAGATTTTAAAAACCATCTCAATTTTAAAATAATTTCGTATGTTATAACAGGTATAATCAGTTGCTTGTTGTATCTTTAAAGTTAAATATTTTATATAAATTTACCATTTATTTGCTTTAACAGTTTTGTTACAAATAAGTTTAACATTACAATGTAAAAATAATATATAGGATCTATATATATATATTTTGTATGTGGGAAACCTATTGATTTAGATATAAATGAAGAAGTGTATGCACAGTTTTGTTCAAAACTAATAAATCAGGAAATAATTTAAGTATTTGGAACACTTTTATATGGAAAATTCGAATTTCCATGCTGCAAATTATTGATGCGAGTATTATTTTGCATTATCTGATGTTATTCGGCCTCTTTCAATTAATTAAGGTTATAAAAGTTAAATGGTAATTAGGAATATGTTACACAGCACTCACACATGTGAAATTTAGATATTATTACTTATAAAAAAAAGAATATAAAAAACTCAACCATGCTATAAAAAACTAATGTATGCTTAATTTTTTTCATTTCTAACATTTCTATATTTTCTCTTATAATCAAATATCTTTTGAGGTACAAAGTTGTTAAAACAGATTTTAAATCGAACTTTTGAAAAACAATTTTGCACCTCCAAAAATCGAATAAAGAGATAATGATCAAACCGAAATGGATATTTTCCGCTTAAAAATGAGTTCAGTATTTCTAAAATATTTTGTTTCTGAACAAAATATAAGAGAGAGTGAGAGTTTTGTTTATAAGACTTTATCATCTACGATTTAAGAAATTCGTTAAATTTTTTCCCGTTAAATTTCTAGTTATTGATTTTTAAACCTCATAAGTTAGATCATTCTAAAATCCATGAAAAAAACAAGATTAAAATCTCTTATATAAATTTGCCTCGAGATATTTTAAATCAATGAATAAAAATAATTAAACTTGCAATTTAGATTGACTGATTGCATATTAACATCGTTACTATCGGTGTCATATTTCGTAATTTTGATTCTCTGTCAAGCGAAGAAAAGAACATCTAAGCTAGCTCCTCAATCTCCAAGCTCCCACCAATGCGAGGACTTAAAGCAATGGTTCTCAACCCCTGGTGGTGCCGTCAAATTTTTTTAAAAACTATTAATTATACTGAAAGAAAAAATAAAATTCCGGAACCGAATCATTTGACCGTGTTATTTAAATTAACTATTCATAAAATTGCTATTCACCACTTGACATTCCTATGGAGAAAGTTATGTATTACTTCCCAAATTTAGGTATTGATGCGATGCTGTTTTAACATATTTAATTTTTATAACTTTAACCCAAAATTCCCATTTCACATCGCATCATGACAATTAATTAAGTTACCTAATTCTAAAATTAAAATACTCATCTCACAATAAATTATACACTGATCGTATAGTTTTAAAACATTATTAAATTTATTTTTTAGCACAAGTATCTGGAAATTTACTTCACTACAAGATTAAAATTTAACTTAGCTTGAGAGAGAGAAAAAGCAGGGGGAGGAACATGGTTGACGCCCGGAGTCTCCGGAGTTTTGAGATTGTCTGCAGCTCTGGGATCGGCTCTGTCTCAAAATCGGGGTGCGTCCCGTTTTATTTTACGACTTTTCACATAAAAATCCTAGAGCGGACTCTTTGTCTTGTCCACTTAATTGCCTCTGATTGGTCCAGAGACCAGCGCAGAGTTACAGCATAGGGTTTATTGAACTTTCGGGAGCGCGGGAAATCTGTTGACGCACCCCGCAATTTATGGGTCTAGTGACCCCCAGGCGCGGGAACCCTCTGGCACACCCTTGCAGAAGGAATGTCACTGTCCAGTGAGGGGAAATTGAAACGAATTCCAAAAAAAAACTGACTTTGAAATTTTGAGGTCTGTTGAATAATTCGCTCTGGCCTCCCATCACTCCTCCCCACTCTCAAATACACAGCAAAAAAAAAAATTCACAATAACGTATAAACAGAATTGACCCATCAGAAGGAAAAACGGAAACACATCAATTCCTTCCAATCCTTGAACGATGTCATCCACTGGATTCCTTCAACTATAAATGTCCCATCAGGAGAAAAAACGGAAACACATCAATTCTCTCCAATCCTTGAACGATGCCATCCACTGGAGTCCTTCAACTATACGAGAGCTCGGCCATCCTGTGGCCCCGATAGGTGGTGAACAAGTAGCTGATGCATGCTGTAAGAGAAAGAATTGTCTCCCAGGGAAACCATATTAGTCATGAAACCAAAACCAGTGTATAGAAAGAAAAACTTGACCCCATTTGACTTCCGCCGCAGACTCCAAGCACCGATGTCACCATTCCCACAATTTACAATTGAAAATGTAACAGAAAGGAAGAAAAAAATTATAAAGTAAATTCCAAAAAATTAAGTCCCAAGTCCGTTAGCGGTGAGAGGGAAAAAATAACTAATAACAACTACAATTAAATTCATGTTGCGAAAAAATTAATTGTCGAATGGGTCACCAAACAATTCACAAGGACAACATATATAAAATAACAAATAGAAATAATCGAATAATCACAAAGAATCGTGTGCTACTAAATCATAAAAAAAAATAAGACGAGTAACACATAGTAAATTCAAAAATTGCATATATAACAGCTTCGATACTCACAATAACCACACATACGAGCATCGAACAAAATACTTTGTGATAAGAAATAAGTACAAGTGAAAACATATATAATCAATACAAACGTGGCTCAAAGAAACAGACACCTCATAATCGTATAACATCGAAATCTTGACACGACTAATATGATGTGCATGTATCAGACCACCAAAAAAAATTATTATTTTAACCTTCAACAATGCTCAAAGCATAATAAATTGCAATGATTCACTAAGAGCAATGATTACAATCTTTTGTTAAAAAAAATTTATTTCAAGTTAAAAGTTAGAAATTGAAGCGATGGGTGTGCATAGGTAAAAAAAATATATAACCTCCGAGAATGCTTAATAGTCTAAGAAATTTAAAAAATTTACTATAAGAATTGGTTACAATTTAAAATAAAAAAAAATAATGTAATTAAATTCAGATTTGCAATTAAAATCTATAAATTGAAGCGAATAATGTACATGGTAAAAAAACATTTATAACCTCTGGGAATGCTTAATAGCCTAAGAAATTTAAAAAATTCACTACAAGCATTGGTTACAATTTGAAATTAATAAAAAAAACTAATGCAATTAAATTTAGAATTGCAAACGATGAGTGTGCATGTGATCAGGATGCACCCCCAATGTTTACGAAGGTGGGAAAAAAACAGAACATCCTATTTCCTGCGATAGGACGATCGCCGGCAACCGCCAACACAAGAAACAGAATGCACAATCAAGACAAAAAAAACAATGCAAATCCGATTATAAAAAAATAGCTATATCGATTAATACTTTTAAAAAAATTTGAGAGAAAAAAAACAATTTCTTCTACATTCAAATACATGCGAATTTCCATATTGAGAAATGAATTCCAGAAATCGCAAATGCAATTGAAAATTTCAGAAAAAAAAATTTATAAACATAAAATTGATAATGCAACCCATGACATATGAGGCGACACATACAGAGTACAGTAATTTTAACTAAAACAAAAAAAGCAAAAAAAATTATTACAAGTGCTACACATAATTAAACATAATTTTCCCAAGAAAATTTCACTTCACTAATCAACATCACTTTTTAACATTCCATGTAATACAATGTATCAATTCTAAATAATAAAAAAAGAACTCATCACAATGTTTCACTGTACTCGCAACAAATATACAAAAAAAAAAATCCTCAATTTTCAACAATACCGCTAACTTAATTCATCGATAATCATCGAATTAATTACTCAAATATCATTCTATAACATTAACCCAAAATTCTCAGTAACCTTAAGATGATTCCTCAATCATTCAAAAATGCCTTTACCTCAAGATCATTCATATCCTGTACCTCAATAACACTAACTAAACTTCCAAATAATTAATCGACTTCTCCACAATACCATTAACTAAAACCCATCTATATCCATCAACTTATTTACACAAAATCTCACATAATCCTCAACTCGAACTTTCCTAGATTCATCTCAAAACATTCTTAAATATACAACACAATCATTAATTCAACCTATCTATGTTCATCAACTTATTTACTCGAAATCGCACAAAATCCCTAACTCAAAATTACCTTCTCTACATCAAAACAACTTTCTCAAATATACCGCATAATTATTACAACTCAATTTTCCATTTCCATATAAAAAAAACTCTCGAATTTACCACATACTTTTGGACGCAAACTTATCTATCTCCATAAAAAAAAACTTTCCCAATTATTCAACAAATTCATCAAATTAAAATTTATCTATCTCCTTCGAATAACTTTCTCAAATATTCCACAAAATCCTTAACTCAAACTTATCTAACTCCTTCAACATTTAATAAAACAAAAAAATTCACACCTGATCATCTCCAACATTTTCAAACCAAAAAAATTATCAAACTCAATATCTAAAACTGAAACAATACTAAATCAAAATTCTCCTCTTCGCCAATTCCAAACTCAAAGCTAACACAACTACGCGTACACAAAACATAAAATTTAACAATACCATAAATCTGACCATAAACTTATTTCCAAATAACAATGCAAAACTACAATTAAAATCCAAAACCATAAAAAAAAACTCAATTAATATCAATACTCAATTCAATAATCTACCCAAGCGCTACCATGAATAAAACAAAATTAACCTAAACCAACAGAACTACTATAACGACATCAAACAAAACATTCAATTCCTAGTACAGTTTAGCACACAAGCGAGACAAAATTATTGACTGCACATTCATTTAACCAAACCACAAATTAACTAGAGCCCTAAGCAAACAAAAAAAATTCCAAATCTATAGCAAAACAAACAAAACAAAAAAAGTTAAATTAGCATTGAAACACCTAACCGAAAGACTATAAAAGTTTTAAATCAAAATTAGCAATCGTATGACAGAACAAAACAACTTGAGCAAAACAAAGTTAAGTTTCAACATAGTTTCTTAAGGAAAAAATTCAAACAACCACCTCTATCCATATCTTAACAAGCATAAATTCCAAAGATATCATTATTCAGTAATACACAGTCACACTTAAAATTAATACACTGACACAACTTATCACTAAAATTGCTTCTGACAAAATACCGCCACTAAAAAAAAATAATCTTTTATGTAAACTCAAAATTTAACAAGAAAAGTACACAGTTATACACAATCAAGTCAGCATGAATTAACTTATTCAAGCAAAGAACCTTTTGTATAAAAAAAAATTTTAAATACTAGATAATAACCGCAACACAAAATTATTTGATTAATGAAAATGCCAAATATATATATATACAGTAACAACATTCAAATTTCGTGACAGGTGTCCAAAAGACCCCAAAATTTGATTTCTGTTGCAAACATGAATTAAAGCTTAAAATTTATAAAATTAAAATTGACGTGATTAAATGTAAGAGGAAAATCAAAATTTCCATTTTTTTTTCTTTTTATTATAAAAAAAACGAGCGCTAAGTAAAGTTTAGCTAAGTTTCATACAAATTTGAAAAATGCAATATAAATAACCAAGTTGTAATTAATCATGATGCAAGATAGAAGATTTCCACAAAACTCAACAAAACAAAATATTACGAAAGAAAGGCTATTGCGTCGAGAGAAAAAAAAGAAAAAAAATTAGCATCGAGCACCTACGAGAGAAAAGTAACAAACAAAAAAAAACAGGGGGACGAAGACCCTATAGAGAAAAAGAGAGACTGAGTTTCTGATCTCGCTTGCGACAGCAGGGGGGCGCGAGGGAGAAAATTCCTCCTAAAGCGCCGGAGAGAACCAACATCCAAAGTTCCACCCCTGGACCGTGGCACCCGCGGGGGTGGGAGTGCCGACGAAAATGCTCCGAGAGGAGTTCACCAGAATGAAATGGACAGCGGCTAGCGTGAGATGGGTTGTTTTCCTTTATCGTTCAAGCATACCAAGAATTAAATCATAAACAAAACGTCCAAGCAACAGAATGACCCCAAAAAATTAATTTGCATGACAACTCCAAATCAAAATTTTAACAGAAACAAGGAGAGGAAGAAAAAAATTACAACAACAAATCAAGCGCATTTACGAAGTCCAATGCTCTAACATGCTCTACATGTCCACAGAAAAAAAATCGAAGTAACCAATACTTATTCCCCAAACACAACATCGCTTCAACAATTAAAATCTCATCTCAACCAGAACAACAGATTAACAAAAAAAAATTGACAAACCTTAACATCTCAGAGAAAAAAGAAAAAACTCAATTCCAAGCGCAAACATAATTAACACAAGCAATAACTATTTCCGTCAAAACTTAACCTCTTCCTTACACTTTAATATCTCTAAATTCAAATACTGCACAAATGAACATCTAACCAATTTTTTTTTCTTCCAAAAACTACTAACCTTATCACTTTAATATCTCAATTCCAAGTACTACAATCATAAACACCTAATCCATTACTATCAAAATCTAACACAATTAATTTTTCTAATTTAAACAGCGCAACATCTAACCAACTTTTATCGGAACTAACATCTTCATAACACCTAAATCGCTCAAAATCTAAAATCTACGCTAATGACAATCCGGCCAATTCCTTTCACTTTCTCTAAATTTAACAACACCATATCGACTACAATTTGAAACAGCAACAACACAAGAAATTTTATTACGAGAACAATAAGCATAATCAATTAACTGAACCACTTCAAACATTCGCACAAAAAAATTAACTAGAAACGAAACACGTAATCCATTTGGCAATATACACTCGAATTAATTAAAAGGAAGAAAAAAAATATTTCAGCACACTAAAATCCACAATACAAACATATCAACACATAAGAAATTGAGATCATAGCTAGATCAGTTAAGATAATGAATACACACATACATAATATACTAACAAAGAGCATAAGAAAAAAAATTACATTAACAACATCTCCAAGTATCTAAATAATAATAAAAATACTGCGAGAAAAAAAATTTCACAACTGGAAAAATTGAGTAATAAATACAATCAAAACACAATGGCACACAATAAGAAAATTTACATGTTTCACAGATGAACTAAGATTATCATTTGGTGACCCAACATCTCGTTTAAATTTAAACTTACAAGGAAACAACAACAAAAAATTTTTTTGAATAAAATTAATTTAACAACACAACATCGTGTCTAAGAAAAGAAAAGGTCTCGGCACCAGATGATGCAAAAAAAAAAAATTTCGACGGCTGGCCACGGCACCAAATGATGCGACGCTGTTTTAACTTATTTAATTTTTATAACTTTAACCCAAAATTCCCATTTCACATCGCATCATGACAATTAATTAAGTTACCTAATTCTAAAATTAAAATACTCATCTCACAATAAATTATACACTGATCGTATAGTTTTAAAACATTATTAAATTTATTTTTTAGCACAAGTATCTGGAAATTTACTTCACTACAAGATTAAAATTTAACTTAGCTTGAGAGAGGGAAAAGCAGGGGGAGGAACATGGTTGACGCCCGGAGTCTCCGGAGTTTTGAGATTGTCTGCAGCTCTGGGATCGGCTCTGTCTCTGTCTCAAAATCGGGGTGCGTCTCGTTTTATTTTACGACTTTTCACATAAAAATTCTAGAGCAGACTCTTTGTCTTGTCCACTTAATTGCCTCTGATTGGTCCAGAGACCAGCGCAGAGTTACAGCATAGGGTTTATTGAACTTTCGGGAGCGCGGGAAATCTGTTGACGCACCCCGCAATTTATGGGTCTAGTGACCCCCAGGCGCGGCAACCCTCTGGCACACCCTTGCAGAAGGAATGTCACTGTCCAGTGAGGGGAAATTGAAACGAATTCCAAAAAAAACTGACTTTGAAATTTTGAGGTCTGTTGAATAATTCGCTCTCTGGCCTCCCATCAGTATAAAATGTAATGAATTCGTAATGCATTTGGGTGATAACGAATTTATTTGTATACGAGTTAACTTTGAATGAAGAGGAAGAACTATATACATATAATTTTGCTCTGTAATAATCGAGATTTAATTTCAAAACATCCGGAAGAGTCAATGAATTCATTTTGAGTTAAAATTAGATGCGATTATCCCATAATAGCCAAAAAAAGAAGAAAAACTCTAAAAATATCGTTACGATTTTCTACATCTTATTTACGTGAATTCGGATTTTCAGCATTGACAAATAAAAAAAGGAGACAAAGATCGAGACTTATAAATGTAGAGGACGGAGTGAGAGTGGCACTATCATTTTTACGATCAAGTATAAACGAAATTATTAAAAATATCAAGCTCAAACTTCGCATTAAATGTATTCTTATAATTAATTTGTAATCAATTGCTCAATGAACATTGTGTTGTCTTTTTCGTACATATTATTTTATTTAACAATGAAAATTATTATCATTAACTCTTTTACATTGTGTATTATAGATACCATAAAATCCGGCGTATAACGCGCACCTATACTTTCAAGCTGCATTTTTTAATTTTAAGGTATATTCGCCGTATAACGCGCAGCCTCTTTTGTACGAAGGAACCTTCAATGTACTTTAGCAATGCTATTATGCTTGAAAGCCATTTGTTCGAAGTATTACCCCAGGATTTTGAAAAAATAGTATAATTCTAGAAAAACCATCCTTTAAGTCCATAAAGTGTGGCATCTCTTTTAAATAAACAGTATTCCGACTTTGTAGAAGTTTTTTTAGGCGGATGTCTTCTTTTTATTTTTGAAGTTATCATTTGTATACCCGGCGTATAACGCGCACCCTTAAATTTCGATTTTATTTTTTGTGTTCAAAGTGCACGTTATAAGCCGGATTTTACGATAAGTAAAATCCTTTTAAACTTATTTTATTGTTAGTATGCCGCCAAACTTTGAAATTGTTAAAAGTGAAAAAAAGTTGAGAACCACTGGCTTAGAACTTTGATGGATTTAACGTTGATCAACCATTATGAGGCCTGCTTTAGTGGCATCGCGACTCGACTCAAATAGAGCCGGCCGACCATGACTACTCGGCTGCTTAGACCACCAGATAACTTAGAAGAAATTAGTGCACGTATCTTTTAATGTTATTATTTAGTAATGTCACACTAAAAGTAATGTGAGAACTTTTGTGAGCTTCCTGATTTTTAACAATGATCAAGCGTCGAGATCAACATTTGAACAGACACTCAGCGTTTCAAATTTTTACCTAATATTAAGTTGACTAACTGTCCTCCTTTAGGGAGGACAGTCCTCCTTTTATAGGTTCTGTCCTTCCTCGAAAAGTGTCTTCCTTTTTGTCCTCCTTTTCAATATTTTAAAACTGATTTTCTAATCTCTGTATTCAGAGATGAACCAAAATGTCGAAGAATGGTCTGAAACAAATATCACAGGAAATAATAGTTTTCAATGGTATTTTTTGACTTCGTCGCAAGTAAATTGGACAGATATAGAAAACTGTGTTGAGTTTTTATCGAAAGAAATGCCTGATATTAAAATCGATGACGATTGTCTGTTTGAAATAGAAAGATGATTGAATGTATAAATTCCAATAAAAATTAGAACAATTGGAAAGTCAACATGCTGAGAAATTGGTAAAAAATGGGTGAAATTACTTAAACCATTTAAAGAATGAACACATTCCATATGAAAATGAGCTAACTCTTGTTGAAATTACCTTGTGCTGCCCTGAAACTAATGCAGCAGTTGAAAGAGTTTTTTTTCAGTTGGTAATGATTTTTGGACAAGTGAGAAATCAATATTGAATGACAATATTTTAGTTATAGTGCTTACCGTAGAATTATATATGAAGAATACTTTTTGCCCGAACTTTCCGATACATTATAAAAAGATATGTTGACAAAAAAAACTTTCAATGGAAAGATACTCATTTAAGTGGGCTTGGTACCCCCAAAATCACAAACTTATCGGTTTTTTTATTTTCATTTAATCTTATTCTTTGCATTTTTATCTTTCGATTGATATATCACTTGTGCCTATCGGAAAGTTAGAAGTTGAATAAAACTTCATATGAAAACAAATTAGGCAATTCAGCCACGCCCCCTTTTTAGAAAAAAAAGCAAAAAAAAAGCGTTTTGATAAAAAAAATCTAATTTATAAAGAGAGAAATAATAACATTAAAAAAAGAATGTGCAATATATAAAGCAGAATATTTCCGAGGCAATACATACAATCATTTTTTTCTTTTGTGAAATGTGTGCATGTAAAATTTTTAAATTAAGGCATTTTATATTAATAATTTTATAATTTCAGTTCTTATTCCTGATATATTTTTCATATAAATGTAATACTTTAATATTATAAGAAGAAAAACAGCTAAAATTTCTGTCGTGACAGAAAAAAAAATTTCACGTTTTTCTTGAATTTTCTTGTGCAATTTGTACTCTCTAAAAGTTGATCATTTATAAAAATGTGTGGGTTGAAAAAATATGAAAATGCAATTATTTTAAAGAAAAACATATATCTAACATCTTAAAGTGGTATTTTAAGCTTAATTAAGCTTATAATAATTATTTTTTCAGAATTATAAACTTTAAACTGGTTTTTCTCAGTTTGTGTTTTTCGAAACCTTAGTGCATTCAAAATGCTACTCCTTCGACAATTATTTACCAATCACTTCCATTTTTTTGCTGTGTGTTGCATATAAAGCATGTAACAAAATTAGGGATCCATTTTGCTGTAAACTGAATACTTTGGCTTTTTCGTTGATTTTTAGCCTGTATATCAACATTTTATTTTTTTCTCAAAAACGAATGAAGTTATTCTAAAATCGATCCCTAAAGTTGTTTAGAACATCCATAAGAATATTATAAAAAAATTTCAGGTCAAAAAATTAATTTTTACAAAAGAAGTAAAATTTTAAAATTTTCCCCAAAAAATTTTAATTTTTAAAATTGTGTGAATAATATATGAAAATTTCATCTGATATTTTTCTTGAATAGAAACATTGTATAAAATGCTAAAATGTAATTTTTAAATACGTAAATAAACAAATTTGCTCAAAGGGTACCAAGTCCTCTTAAGATAATAATTAAAAAGAATGTAAGCGTAATTAGCATATTTTTCTCTGAATTAATCAAACGTTTCATATATTTAAGTTGTAATTTTTTCTTAAATTTTTTGTCCTCCTTTTTCATTGTAAAAAAATGGTCACCTTACTAATATCGACGTGAGGACTTAGAACCCAGTTTCTTGATAGCCTTTGAAAAGAGGCCGTTTGGTTACAAGTCTGTCACTCTACTAGCCAGACTTCCTCTACCTCTTTATCTGATATAGGCACAAGCGCTGTAAACAGTAATAAAAAATACAAAGAATTTATAAGATTTTTTTAAAAAGAAGTCTAAGAATGTGTTTATTTCTACTCACATTCTCAATCATTATCTCCAACTGCAAATCCTGCAAATTTTTCTTCCTACTGTATGGCACCTGTTTAAAAAATAACGAAATAACCATTTGTTTGGATCACATTGTATGTGAATAACGAGTTATAAAAATAAATGAATTAAAAGATACAGTTTTTTTCTTTACCAGCAGTAATGAATTCTAAAATAGAAGTGCAGCATTCGCACTGTGTGGAACTTTCATTTCTGTTTAAAAAAATGTGTTTGAACACTGTAATTTTTTCTTCTTCCCTTGATCAGTTTCCATTGTGTTTTGGCACTTGTTTAAAACTATATTTCTTGCAAACATTGCACTTTTTATTTGTCTCTAGCTTTTAATGTCTCGTTTATTTCATTATTTTTAATGCGTATTCCTTTTATATATATATATATAAGAAACGGATGGGGTAAAATCCTATTTTAGCGCACACTTTTGGTACAGAAAACTAATTTGCGCCAGATTGTGCCCCATAATTATTTTTAAGTAAAGATTTTGTCATGAAGCTCGTTTCAAGAAACTTTTTTCTTCAGATGCATTTGAATTTTTACTTCCATATCTTTCCACTTAACTTAAAATTCCTAGAATACACATGTATCTTGACAATATTTATATGATAATAATAATCAGCACTTACGTAATATACCGTTTACCAAATGCCCTAATACGCAGCCAATGATGGAAAACATTTCCTGTTCATATTCAAGTACAATAATATTCTTGAGAGCATTTGGCGACGACTTTTGAATTGGCAATATCTTTTGATCTGGCGTAATTGGTCGACTGTGTGATACGTAAGTACTTAAGAATCTATAGCTGTAATACATTATAATAGATAATATAATATTCAAACAAATGATACTCATAACAATAAATTACATTCATAAAAAAATTAAAATTTAGGTAAAAAAAATTGGAAATTTTGGACAATTTTAAACAAAATAATTAAATTAAGAAGTAAATATCGGGATGCTCATAAACATGTTACTCACTCGTTACGGTTTTTTTATTATTATTATTGGCTGTGATGCAAAAAAACACAGGCTATTATCCTAAAATTCTAAATAATTGTAATTCGTCATATGTTTACCTTTTCGTTAAAGGACGCTAATATGACAACTGTTTATTCATGAACACGAAAAAAAAAAATTCCCGACATCAAAACAAAGAAAAATTCTTAAGTTTTATAACTATAAATGCATAGATTTCCAAATGATTAGATGTAACCATTATTTTTCATGCTTTCAAGAATTCTGAATTAAAAAAAATGTCTTTTAAATTTCTTACAAGTTCTCTAAAGCATGCATTATTGATAAACGAATTGTGATCAATGCCATGAAAGTAAATAAAAGTAGCCTCTCTTTACTTAAAGATTACACAAAAATTCGAAGCTTTTTATACACAATGTAATTCTTGGGTAAAAAAAAATCAGACATGATTGAATAGTATGTTGAATGATTGTAGAAATATAAAAACGGGCTTTTAAAATGTAAAGGCATGAGAGTAGAAGTGGATAAAATGTTGCTTTTTTATTTAAAAAAAATTCGGTGTCCTTTTCATTGATGATCTCAAGAACAGGTTTGTACTAAATTTATTATCGCAAAATTTACATAAATGGTGGTGTGAGTCAGTGTCCTGATGATAGGCGTTACTCGCTAATCATGTTGATTAATTACTTTCCTATACATAGAACTGCTTTATGAAAGTTTTCCAAATTATTACAATTCAGTTCTATATAGAAAAGACTTAAAACACAAAAGAACATTATGTCTCACAAATTGACTTTTCAAAGGAAAGTAGGTTTCGTTTGTATATCACACAATGGTATAATAATAATAATCAAAAATGCTCGCTCGACCGTGACGTATAATTACTACTCTCTCTAAAAGTACTCATTAATAAATCACAGTGGTTCTTTCAATGACACTTTAAAGGATGTATTCATTGTATCATGGAAATCGCTCTATCATTTCGAACATAATAAATTTCTAGTTAACAGGATGAATAGACAAAGATTGCATGGAATGTTTCCTGAGATTTTCCCTTGCATTAATGCAATTGACTTTGGATGGTCTGAAAATGCAAAAATATCATTTTGAATCGATATTATTGATACAATTTGGTTAAATTGCATGGCTAACCTAATGACTTCCGCCTTAACCATTACTTACAATGCATTTAATAGATGCGCCCAGTATTTCTTTTTTTTTTTTTTTCAGTTTCCTAAAAGAAAAAGATAAAACATTCCACATGAGAATTTTAATTAAATTTTTTTAAAGCACTTCATTAAATATTCTATTTTTGAAATAATAGAACATTTTAAAAAAAAAGTTTCTCATCTATAGACTTACAATGCAAGGCTTACTAATGCAATGATTTACGTTTACATCTTTTAAAAAAGAATTCTATTAACTTTTCTGTGTGCGGAAACTTCAAATTCCCACTTTCACATAACAGTTTTGAGGCCATGATAGCCTAGTGGTCATGAGTTCGAGTCTAGTGCCTTTGAAGATCCACCGTGTAGAGGAGCTGATGCAGGTTAAATCTGTCGAGGATCAAAATCCTCCAATCAGCAAGGTGTGAAAGTTAAGAGAAAGGGTGGCGCCAGCTCAGGTATAGTCCTCGTCACTTGCCCATGGTTCAAAATTACAAGGTCCATCACCAAAAGCCCTCGAGTTGCTTTATAGTGTGACATGTTACTAAACATTCACTGTAATGGTTTAGATACAAACAAGACGTATATACATAATAAAGATGAAATTCATAGCTATGTGGTATGTGTGTGAACAAAAGCATACAGATGTTTCTTTCCTAACGTATCAATTAAATCGTAAGTTTTGCGAACAGGACAAGTAGAATTGCATTCAACTATGTAAACCAGGAGTACTCATCCTTTTTTTCTGCTGGGTCGCATACATATGTCAGCTATTTCACGCGGGTCGCATACATATGTTAGTTACTGATGGGAGGCCGCCGGCCCCTGAGATACAGTTTTAATTTTTGCATTTGCCCTGTTTACAGGAAATAGGGATTACACAGGAATGTGGGTGCGTCGAGGTTCAACGAACCTGATGGACGGCAAGGTTGCGTTCTTGCGCGGACCGTTGAGTCCAATCAGGGTGGTAGATTTGATAGCAATGAATCCGTAGCGGATTCTTTTCCAAGTGGTGCGGTCGGCTTTAAAAGCTCGTGCACGACAATTCTCGGGGCTTTTTCCCTCTTACGTCTGCCAGAAAAAACCTCTCGTCGGGAAGCGAACTCGCTGCCCGAGGTCACCCCTCCGTCGCTCCTCTCCTCTCAGATAAGTACCACCCTTGTAAATTTTAACGTTTTTTTTTTGGCCAATATGTTAATCAATAAATATAATTGTTTCCACTATACGATCAGTATTAATTGGTATCTTTAATTTATCATTTAGAATTAATTTTAACTTAAGTCATGATGCGATGTTAAATTAAGAATCTAGGTTTAGGTCAGGGAAATTAAATGAACCAACCTGAGAGTCGCATTATTACTTAACACGGGCCGCAACATGAAGATAAATGAGGAGGGAGAAGGGCTTTATAAGACCTAGATAACTTTGGAAATTAAAAGTGTGGGAAATCGATCAAAATAAACTCCTTTTTTGCTTTTTTTAATTATTATTTTTTTTATTTTTGTCATTAATACTAAATATTAAAATACTTAAGAAACACTTCTTCACAATTCCTGCATCAGTAAACAGTTTCATATGATTACCAATAATATAACAAGCTTCATAAGATGTGTCTTTGTTACCGCTGTGATATTACCTTTGACAAAACACTTTGTTGTTGTTGCAAAGATCATTCAAGAAAGCCTATCTATCTCCTCTTGAAAGAGATCTTCGAGGAAAAGCGTCATTGGATATGATTCCCGTTTCTTCGTATTTTTTAAATACAGCCCTTTCAAGACAAATCAAACAATTATTGATTCCTGTTTGTTTTTCATTACAAAATAGTTATAAACTCCCAATCTTTTTTAAACAATATATTTCCTTCGAATATTTTTCGCTTGCAAGATATGAAAGATTGTTAAAAATTAGTTCCACACATAAAATTGTCACTACGTGTTGTCTATTATCACTAACCATAACCGTTACAAAGATGAAAAGAATATCAATTCGCACTCGTACGACATCGACAGCAAAAAGTAAAATTTTGATATGTTTGATTTCTTAGCAAAGAATTTCCACCGAATTTTTAATACATTGTTCTTAAATAAGTGAATTTCTCAGAGTAATTGATCACGTCCGGGCCACCTAAAAAGGTTCGGTGGGCCGCAGTTTGTGTATCGCTGATGTAAACTGCTAACAATCAATAAGAAATATAAATGATGCGTTCTAAGAAGCTGAAATCCTTTTCGCTTCAGAAAAATTGATTGTAGACTTGAAGACAGGTGAGAAAAACAGAGAAGAAATCAAATAACTCAACCCGTGGAACCCCTTTGAAGCAAACAAAGACGGCACGTCGCCACCGTCGAACAGGTAACCTTGCTAACGACTGGATTTCGTCCAACGAACAGGAGCATGGCATTGAACACAAGCGAATGAATAGCTGACCTCAGTTGATGTTAATTAAGATTGATACTCGTTCAACGAAAGCTTTGAATAGAGATTTATTACTTAACATTTGCCTTTCTCAAACCCGCCGCACGCGTTCCTTCTGTCGATCTTCTAACGGCTTTCAAACAAACAATACAGGACTCTCATTGAATGTTAAGTGAGACATTTCGTTTCAAATTGCATGGGAATATATATGTTACTGTTAAAGTGTATAGTTCAGTTATTGCATAGACTAACTAGGTATTTCATGAAATAACTAGACAAGTCAGTTAAGGTATATAAAATTATTGAATTCTTCGATTTATAGCTAGGTATTCCATGGAATAACGATTACTTGATCGTTAAAGTGTGAAATATATCACTTACTAAAGTTCTTTGAACTGGTTATAGCTGCTTTTAGTCAATTTCGAACCACTTCTAACTATTAGCTCGTGTAAAAAATGTGTAATAGTAAAGAGTTTGCTTGTTTCAAAAATAATATGCAATGCAATTCAAAGTGCCGTCACAGCAATCCTAGCTCTAATAAATAATGAAAAGTAAAATAAAGGTATTTCATAAAATTTAAATAAATATTTTGTTTGTAAAAGTTCACACAATGTTTTTATGAAGAAGCAGTTTTCTTCCCCCAGCATATATTTTTTTAACAATATTTAAATGTAATTATTTCTGCAACATATAACCCCCCTCCTTTCTGTTTAACTAAGGTTAGCAAAATGGGCAATAATAAATTATATCATCTGCTTGTCCTTAGTATTTATCAATTAATCATCCGCAGTAGAAATGTATTTTTCGAGAGATTTTAGCTATTTATAATCAATTAATTTATAAAATAACTTTGAAATTGTTTATTTTTCAGAACGCAATCATATTTATGTTATACAATTGCATTAGAGTGCATAATAAAAATTATTGAAATTAAAAAATTTTCTTAAAATTCCGATTAAGAGAAGGTAGTGAGACTAATACATATTCATATACAAAATCAACTCCTCTTTTGCTGTTCTAGAGAAGTGCAGATATATTTCAAACAGAAAAAAAATTTCTACAATGTGAAAATAAAGAGTTATTTTATATAACATTCTTCAAATTGTATCTAATGAAATTTTCATCCATTTGGATCCCTTTTACCTGAAGAGATACATCCCAGGAAGACTGAACTTCTCAAATCGATTTTTAAATCCTAGGGCAGGGGTGGCAACCTTTATGGATCATCGTGCTATTTTTTTCTAAAGAAACATTCAATGAGGTATAGACGTGCCGTCAAATAAATTTGACTTGTGATAATTGGGAAAATAATAAAACTAAATACTAACAACTTAAAACTCTTTATTTGCTACAGAAAAATACATTGCGTACTTTATAGTAGTAAATGTTTTAGTTATACGTGTAATTCAAATTATATAAAGTAACATTAGCGGGATTTCTGTGCTGCAGATTAGATGACAAATTACTTATATCAGGATTGTAAGATGTTACTTTTAGCAGAATGCATGCTGAATCGGAGTCATCAGCCAAATGGTTGCTAAGCAAATCTTTAATATTATTTATCTCTGAAAATAATGACTCGCCGGTATTGGTACATGAAAATATGGTTAAAATAGCATGGTCCAGCTTTTTCAAACAGTTAAAGGCGTCTAAAATTGAATTCCAAGTTTCCAAAACCTCATTCCTAACGTTTTTACTTAGATTGCTTGTGTTAAATCTTTTTGTTTCAATCCATCCCAAATTTTTCCTTGTTTGAATAAATTTTTGAATCCTTATTAAACTAGACTGATTTAGTTGCTATTCTAAACTAGACTCATTTAGTTGCATTTCAAGTTTTTCAATTTCCAACCAATCCAACTAGGACAAGTTCTGTTTTTTTAAATGAATTCACATCAGGGTACATAGAAAACTTGAGCGTTTTCTATAATTCTTTGAACTGAGAAGAAAATCTGTCTCAAAACTGCAACCGATCATTCGCGTTTGTTCGTAATACTTCATATTGTACTTTGTTATTTTGAATTAAAATGCCAACCGTTTTGATCAGTGGCGTGTCCAAAATATTGTGTCGCGTGCCATCAATGGCACGCGCACCATTGGTTCGCCATCCCTGCCCTAGGGCAATGATTTACTAATCCCAGATACAGGGCAAACCTTATTAAATGTCTTAAAATAAATTTTTAAATCTTTACAGAGACTTAGAGTCTGTCAAGCTGTTTTTGTTTATAAATTCAATACGGAAATCATGGTTGTCCCACTAATGCCACGGAAGCCCTGATGCGGAAATCGTAACATAGCCTGAAGATCTTAGCTTTTGTTGTAAAGACAAAAAAAAAATCCTTGAAGTACATATTTGCTCAGTCGGCAGATGCCGAAGTCAGCAGAAAAGTGATCAGCGTCTTGGTAAAAAGAAAGAAGCGATTTTGGCAGGAGTGCCAAGGAACTCATGCAGCAAACACATACTCCTCGAAGTCTGGGGTATATCGAAGAAGCGCGTTTCCAAAGGCAAGGGCAGCGCCGATCGACTCAAAATAGGACCCTTATGTTGAGGCACATCACACCAACAAGTTTTTTTAATTGGCTTCGGCAGTGCAAAAGCTTCAAAGTGCCTGATTTATAACTCACAATTTTTGATTGTCTAAGTCTGGAAAATTACCTTAAGGTATCCAACTACGTTCGGAACCATGATTTTAAAAAAGCGCATAAATAGATAATTTCCATGATATTTAGTGTCACTTAGATTAGAATATATGCATAAAACTCTTTTAAGGACATTTTGACAAAACAAATTATTTAAATACACTATTTTGGCAAAAAATTAGCTTAGAATAATCTTTTTTCAAAATGTTCTCCCTTTATAAAAAATGCTTCTAAAATAATATTTCGCTTATATAAAGTAAAGATTCATCCATGTTTTATGACAACAGAGGGAAGAAATTTTAAGAAAAGAACTCTGATAATTCTTTCAATTGGTTGTAACTCTGAAAATGAAGTGAATCTTTCAAAACAAAAATAGTTCAGACTCTGGAGAAGTCTTTACTTTATAAAAGCAAAATATTTTATTATTTTAGAAGCATTTTTTGTAAAAGAACATTTTGAAAAAAGTTATTCTAAGTTAATTTTCTGCCCAAATATTATATTTAATTAATTTTTTTTTTCAGAATGTCCTTAAAACAATTTTATACTTGTATTCTAATCTAAGTGGCACTAAATATCATGAAAAATATCCCTTTATGCGCTTTTTTTAAAATCACAGTTCCAAACGTAGTCGGATACCTTAAGACTTGATCTGTTAGAATTGTAGTTAATGAAACTTTCTTTGGATTCTCCTTTTAAAATCCACGAATAAGGAATTTGTGAAATAAAAAGATGCAAAATTATGCTCACTGCCCACACATTTTAATTACAAGGATATAATACATGAATGAGATAAATTCATGGTGGTAACATTATAAATGCAATCACTCATTCTTAATTGAATTCAAAACTGACGTTAAACTTGTATTTGTTGTTCTATTTATAGTAAAACGTAAATAAAATTTCAAATTTGATAATTTGGTACAAAGTATTAAGATTCTTCAAAATAAAAATTTCTTACATTAATTATGTATTTTTTAAAAGTACATTTGGTTTATCTATTTGCATTATTATTGTTGAAAAATGTGCACTTCTTGAACGAAAGTTTCTGTAAAAAGCACAGTTTGGCAACAACAAAGCGGATGAACTGATTGGCCGGAAACACGTGATTGAATTTATCTCGAGATTATGATGTCCCATGAATTTAGCCCATTGAAATAAGAATAATACGTTTAAAATAATGACACATTTGTCCTAAAATTTATGATTTAGTGTGATTTAGAGAATATTCCGAAAACACTACTGAAATCGCGAACTAAAAAAATTTTGTTGTTTCATTTAATCTTAATCCCTTATCTACCGCATTATGATTTACTGCAATTTTTCTCGTATAATATTTTTTTTTTAATCACTGCATTGAAAACTAGGGGATATGCATAAATAAAGTACTTAACTATTCCGTTAGAGCTAATTAATTAAAATGGTACTTTAAAATACCGTCAGTACACAAAGGTCTAAAATATTCTCATAATACAAAAAGACCGGATGGCTTTTTAAGGTATCCGACTACTTGCGACAACTTTTTTTTTTTTTGAAAAAATGGAGATAGGGGGATTTTCGGGGGATTTTTAGATTTATTTAGTATATTTTAAGAAAAAATTCTAAAATTGAAAACATAAAAAAAAAAATTATAGCTATTAAAATGGGAAAAAACTGGTGAAAATGTACAAAAAATTACATAAACGGGGCCCGCTCTGTACAAAAATTTTATGAACAAATTCTCAATTTTTCAATTTTGATGTGTTTCTTTGTTATTCATGTTTGAAATGACCTTCAGGATAAGAGATATTTTAATTTTTACAAAAACTAGAGCACTTAATCTTAGTGACTATATGAAATTGCTTTAAAAAACAGTGATTGTATTCACATAAAGGACTGTAAATTTTGAAATAAAGCAGTGATAGAAATCTGAAGATCAAAACACTTCCACTGAGTTATACAAAACATACGCAAAAAATTTCAGCAAATTTTTCTCAAAACTTTTTGAGCAATAGCTGTCCCCGTTTGAGTTTTTCGAAAAAAACGCATTTCGAGTAAAACGCATTTTAATGTTTGGCATCTTGTGTAAAGTTATGGCATCTGCTTTTTTACTAAAAGACGTGTAGTTTTTGTTCTAGTGAATGAAAAATAAAAAACTGGTATTTTTACTAAGCAAATAAGGATACCTATGAAATAAAATCATGAAAAAAAATTCTCAATTTTGAAAAAAATCGTGATTTGGGGTAGTCGGATACCTTAAAACTGAGTTTTAACTCTTAAAAATGCTAAATAACCAGAGAACACTAGTATTTTACAGCACAAAATATTTATTTTTGAAAATTATAAATTTTTTTAAATGTATTTACTTTTTTTACACATAAAAGCAGTTTTTACACGAAATTAATTTGATGATATTCAAAGAAGCAGTTTTTCTTTTCATTAATACACAAAAATTTATTACACGTGTGACGGGCTCATCGCGCTTTCCATTAATTGTCCTCTTAGGTTCTTTGGGGCCGAAACAGGCAAATTCTTTCCAACCAAATCCAGAAACGAAGTGTGATTATGCAAGTTAAGAACCTTTTAAATAGCAGAAGTTTAGCGTAAGCAGGGTTGCCCTTTAGGAAGCGATTATGCTAGTCTGTGTTTAAGCGCGTAAGCTAAAGTAAGAGAAGTTAACCGAATTTCAAGAGTTTAGTTATTCGTGCCAGTGCGTTCAAATCAAGGTGGATATCATTCCACGCGAGATAAAGAAAAGTCATTTAGGATCCGAGAGAGTTGCTGTTACCCATGATATAAAGTAGGATCGTTCTATTAACTACTAGGAGCTGTGTATATACAGAGTTTAGTGGTAAAGTTAAATATAGTGGTCAGAGTCGCGCTTATTTGGTAATCTTTACGTCCTATATTTGCTATATAATTATTATGGTGTCTAAACTGTTCATGTCATGTGCATTTTTTATGTAATAATATGCCTCAAATACTTTACTTTTCATATTTTCTTTACAAGTAAATGTTTCTTTTTTTATTTTATTGGATTGATATTATTTTATACTTTTGAATGTTGAATGAATGAATTATTTTAATCGGATATTTTTAACGTATAATCTAGAACCTATTTTTACTATATAATTACTGTGGTGTCTAAAACTGTTTGTCATTTCTATATTTGTATACATTTTTCATGCATTTTTTATAATTCTTTCTTTTGTCATGATTCATGATTCTATGAGCATAAAAAATGTCATTTCACAGGAAAAAGGAACTCCAGCAAAATGTTTCGAAATTCACATGATTTTTTTTTATTAATATACCTCTAATGCTCTACTTTTCAAATTTTCTTTGCAGGTAAATGTTTTTTTTTATTTTATCTGATTGAAATTATTTTACATTGAGAGTCAGTTTTTTCTTAGATTTTTCTTATATTGTTAGGAGCCTTTCATGAGTGATTTTGTCCCTTTTTCTAGGAAAATATTATGCATCATTCTAGCGTATTAATACATAAGTTTCATCAGAAAATATTCTAAGTGAGAATTAAAGAACAATAATCAATATAAATGCGGAAATATTATGAGTCTATGACATGAAAAGAAAGAAATGTTCAAAGCTTTATATTCCTCACAGAGCAAATGCGCGTAGAAAAGCTTTCCCTCCTTTCGTGACGTCATCAAAACTCTGTCGCGGCCTGGTCCTTTCAAGATGGCCTTACTATAACCCTCATGTTACTTTGAAGTGCGACGTTAATAAACATGCACTCATTCTCTCGATTAAATCCAAACACCACTTACTGCATTAGTAATCAAAGGTTGCATGTTTATGAGTGGATACAACTGGAATCTATTTTGGGGAGCAATGTTTACCTATTCTTATTGCGCAGGGTTACTTTTAGAGAAAATGTAAATAAGTCACACATACCTTAAAGGTTTAAAACTTAAAGTTTTCACAAAATTCTTTGTGATGAATGACATTTGAGATCTTGAGTCGAATAACAGAATAGAGATTATCCCTCTAAGTCAGCTTTTCAAGTATAAATAGTTATGTATCTTTTAACTCACATGTATTAGTTCATTACTCTTATTATATTTCAATTTAAATAAAAAAAATGGTCTAAAATAAAAGGAAATAATATACAGTTTATAAACCTGCCTCTGAGTGTTTTTTCTCTTCTTCATTTTGGTACAAACATATTTTTTTTCCTTTCTTTTAAGACAAAATTATCGCAATGGTTTGGAAATAATGTGCATTAGTGTGTTTCTTAATATTTTTCTTTTATTTCTTAAAAAACCATTCTTCATATTTCATTAAAAAACAATATCTTAGTATTAAGAAAACTCAAATTCTTTCCATAAAGAGCACATTCTTAAACTGTTTCCTTTTTTTTGTAAAATATTTAACATTTATGGAAGAAGTGTAGTTTTATTTTAATAACGTTTTTGAAATGCTAGACAGCATTTTACTGTGTAGATGGCCGTATTAATTTTTCAAAGTCAATACCAAAGTTTGGAAGCAGTGCTGTTTAATATATAACTCCAGTTTACCTGCGTACATATAATTTATAATTTAATTCCGTCTATTTTAATGTTTAAATAAAAATTTTATTTAAAAAATTAATCATTTTTATTATTAAGCTTATTTATTTTTTATCGAATTATTACAGGAAATGTATAGTTACAGAGCTTACAACCATTTTAATTTATACCATTATTAAAGCATCTCAGTACTAGAAGAACTCTTTTCTTAGGATTAGAGAATTTCTTAGAATTATTTTCGATTTTAGTTATGCTAGATATAAGCTATTCTTGATAGTAACTTGAATGATTTCCATCCCTTTACTTTCTACATTTCCCTTTACTTTCTAGGAAAATGTGAAACAAAAAACAATTTTTTTAAAATCCTTATTAAAATGAAACGTTTTCTCACATAAACTTAAAGGCCATAAAGCAAGAAATTAAAGAACTAAAGGGTGTTTTTTTTAGAGGTATAGAACTTTAAATTGCAATAAAACAACGATGTATTATTCGATTAACATGAATTTTTTTTATTCGAAAGATAATCTTGTGGCATTACATTTTAAATATGATTTCTGGCATAGGACTGCCACGGCTGGCTCGGATGTAGTCCAATCTGGACGTCCAATTTTCGATGACTTTTTCCAACATTTGTGGTCGTATATCGGCAATAACACGGCGAATGTTGTCTTCCAAATGGTCAAGCGTTTGTGACTTATCCGCATAGACCAATGACTTTACATAGCCCCACAAAAAATAGTCTAGTGGTGTTAAATCACAAGATCTTGGAGGCCAATTCACAGGTCCAAAACGTGAAATTAGGCGGTCACCAAACGTGTCTTTCAATAAATCGATTGTGGCACGAGCTGTGTGACATGTTGCGCCGTCTTGTTGGAACCACAGCTCCTGGACATCATGATTGTTCAATTCAGGGATGAAAAAGTTAGTAATCATGGCTCTATACCGATCACCATTGACTGTAACGTTGTGGCCTTCATCGTTTTTGAAGAAGGATTCCACCAGCCCATACAGCTCACCAAACAGTCAGTTTTTCTGGATGTAACGGTGTTTCGACATACACTTGTGTATTAGCTTTCACTGCAAATGCGGCAGTTTTGTTTGTTGACGTAGCCATTCAACCAGAAGTGCACTTCATCGCTAAACAAAATTCGCTTATTAAAATCGGGAACAACGGCAATCTCGTTTTGGGCCCATTCGACGAATCTACGCCTTGCTTGATGATCGTTTTGGTGAATTGCCAAACCAAACTGAGAATAAATCACTTGACAGCTGTTAAATCGGTCGCCATCTTGGAAAGTAATGCCAACTTAAACTTCTATACCTGGAAAAAAAACACTCTTTATTCGCTTTTATTTCCTGGAATTATTCAGAGTTCAATTAATTGTGTGTTTTACTAAAACCCTTGCATTCCTTATGAGCGTACTTTGAAAAAACCTGGTAAAAATAATTCTACTTAAACTTTTTTAGCAAGAATTGAACTAATTGTAAATTAAGAATAGATACTAATGGTCCTAAAAGAAACTTTACTTCAAACACTACACTTCCCTTACAATTACTGCTTTCAAATTCAATTAAATAAAGAAAAAGGAAATTATTTTATGATTAAATCATACTTTTTGTTAAAAGAGTTCTGTATTATATTTATTCCATGAAATTATGTATATTTTTTTAAATTCAATTATCCTACCACATTTTATTCCTATTATGGTGGATAATATTTAACTTTTATTTGTGCTTCTCATATTAATACTTTTTACAGAACTTCAACTATATTATCGATGTTTTTTACTTTGTAAAATCGTTTATCAATTTTTTTTTTCAGATTTTTTTCAGCGTTTGAAAAATTTGACTTACTTCTATTTTATTTTGCACGTGCACGAATGAAAAACCTGAACTTTGGTCTTATTATATTAATTTATATTTTTTTGTAAATCTACTGAAAATTACTATACTAAAAATAAAGTTATTCCTTTTCTTAAATTATATAAATTAAGATATAATGGATTAATAAGATATCTTAAAGAATATAATAAAACAGATTCTGATTAATGGGGTAAACTATTTTAATGAAAGCCAAAATTTTTCACAATAATTTTAAAATCTATTAAGGTGAAGCTATTGACAAAAAATCACAAAAAAGAGTCATTATTCTGTGATAAAGAGTCACTATCCCTTTTATAAAGAATCACTATCTCTTTGTTAAAGAGTCACTATCTCTGTAATAAAGAGTCACTAACTCTGTAATAAAAGAGTCACTATCTCTGTAATTAAGAGTCACTATCCCTGTAATTAAGAGAGTCACTATCTCTATAATTTCATTAGCACTGAAATTTCTAAGTTCCTATTCTTCAAACTTATGCTATTATGTACGATTTGAATTGCTTTTTGTCATTGCTGGAGCAATCTGAAGAATTCGGATGGTTCGCTGAAAATTCGTGAATTTCTTGATGTTCCAAAGTTATTCGTGCTGTTTTCAAAAGGATTACTAAGTTCTTCTGAGTATTCATCAGTTTTTGGAAAAAATTATTTGCTATGGATGCATTATACTTGATATCAGCAGGAAGATTTAAAAGTTGATCAGAGTGGTGGCAAATGGATTCTTCTCCAGTTAATCATTTTCAATGCCATGTTTGATGTCTTGAATGTCGTCGTTGGCAATCACAGGCTTCAGCTTTAGAAAGCTGAACAATGCAGTCAAGTATTATTCCTGTGCTACCATTCTTTCTATTTAGGAGTTCACTTTTTGCAATGTCCCAGAAAAAGAATACATCCAAAAGAGTAAAACATGTAAGACATGTCGCAGAAATAAATCACTTGCAAAATATTGATGATCCAAAGAATCATGACAGAAAATGCATCAAACAATGATTCTACCATTGTCAGGGACTTATATATCAAGAGCTCATATTTTGCTCATTACATGATTGTTTTATTGCTCCAAGTAAAAACTAAATTATTTAAAACTATATATTGTATATTTCGAGCACTCAATTTTGGCTTAAGAGAAATATAAATCTCTTTTAAACGCGTTAGTAAATTATTACTTTTCCAAACAGTGATGTGTTAATAATTCTTCAGTGCATCAGTATTTCGTACTAATTTTAATACCTATATTTTAAGAAATTTTTATTTTTCAGTATGGTGGCGTAGCGTGGGCTTTCGCCGCCTTGAGTCGACCGGAAATTCGTCGCTTCTCTATTTTAATTGTTAGTCAAGAAAGTTAGTAAAAGTAAAAGAAGCAGCTTAAAATTTTTTTTATTGACTAAAAATGCACTTTTCGTGTTTTTTTCATAGCAAAATCTTTTATACAATTGTCAACATCTATATGTATGTCATGTTCAATTGCCAGAATAGCTAAATTTGTCAGCCTTAACGTGGATATAGTCGATCTGAGATAATTTTTTATTAATTTTAGCTTGGAAAAATATATATAGAGAGAGAGAGAGAGAGAGAAGCTTCTCTCGCAACTGGCATTACTGATGGTAAATGTTAAAAAAATTCTCAACATTATGACAATGTTTGGTAAGTCACATCTTAAAGTTTTGACTCAATGTTACTAAACCCAGAGAGCCGGACCTAATTAGTTCTTTTTTACAGCCTGGGTCTGTTGCAGCTACGAAAGCTTGTAGACGTACGCGCTCAAGTTGGAATTCTTCTTTATTAATGTCTTGAGGAGTTTGATCTAAGTCTACAAGCTTCGTCCATGCTCAATATCACTTCAGGCCTTAAAAAAGCATATTTTTGCGCTAAGTTCTGCAACTGTTGGAATTTTTCTCGAATTTCAGCAGTTACTCTGTCTATTGAAGAAAATATTGCTCGCCTCAATTCATCTTCGTACGATAACTGAACATCTTTACTTCCGTCGACAAATAGATGCTTCTTCCTGATTCGTCTTGGGGGTTCAAAAGAAATTTCAAGCTCTTTACATAAACTTTTAGTATACATTAAAGCGTCATCCACGAATTCCTCGCGTTTTGCTTCTAATACGGTCTGTAAAACACGTACTTTTTTTTAGCACATTGATGGATATTTAGCCCTTCTGCTTGCAAATAATTTTGAGCATCATTAACTTCACACAATACCGGTTGTCAGAAGCCTAAGTAACATAGAAACGGATGCGATAGCATAGCGACTAATAATCTTCCTGCATCTGTGCGTGTATTAAAGCTTTCATTCGTTTCCGTCAGTTTCGTCACATGGGCACGATTTGGAGTTTGAAATATTTTTTGAATTTAAATATCGCGGTGCTTGCCACCGCCCCTCTTCATCTGCCACCCAGGGCCATGGCCCCCTCTACACCCCACAACGCCACTGTTTCAGTATATTCTTGAAGAATGTAAGTAATAAAATAAAAAAAAACTTTATTGTGCTTTTCCGAAATTGCAGGACAAATTTTATCTTATAGCTTACACGTGATTCAATTTAAACATTTTAAAAACACGTTTTTTTAAAAAGTAATTTTGCTTAATTAATATCGCAGGCGCATTATTGGTAAGTGTTCTCGTAATCTCAAAAATTATTCAATGAACTAATTCAAAATTAGAAAATTGGTTTCGAAAACTTACAAAAGAGTAAAAAAAGGGTTTAAATGAAATAATGCACTTCTTGATTATTTGATAAACGAACGAATTCAATTGAAGTGAAAAGAAAGTCGATTTAAAAGAAATATAAATTGTTCAACATTTCTAATCTCTATATATGTTAGGACACATTAAACAATTCACAACAATTGGTACAACAATTCTCGATTTAAGGTATTGTACATAAATTATTATTCATATTTTCATACAAGTAACGCATACAATTTCTACTAACATTCATTAGTTGAAAAAGTATTTAACCTCTAAATTATTTTTCACATATTCAAAAAGGAAATTGTTAAATCTTCAAATCCCGTTATATCATAATATTATTAAGATGCTCATTTAGACGTATATTAATCATTACTTTAAAAAGATGTACAGCATACATTCGTGTTGAAGACAAACACTTTGAGCACTTAATTTATAAAGTATTGCAAAAACGTTTCCTTATTATTTTTAAATCTATTGCTTAGTGTGAGTTGTGCATTTAAGATTGAGTTTTTGAAACGAAGTCCATTACCGACTCACCTTGTTGTTAAGATGACCAACCGTCCTCATTTTATAGGTCCTGCCCTTCCTCGAAAAGTGTCCTTCTACTTGTTCTCCTTTTCAGTATTTTAAAACAGATCTGTTAATCTCTGTATTCCGAGATGAACAAATCATGTTGTTTCTAATATGTTGAAGAAAAGTCTGAAACGAATATCACAGGAAATAACAGTTTTCAATGGTATTTTTTGACTTCATCACAAGTAGATTGAGCAGTTATAGAAAACTGTGTTGATATTTTATCAAAAGAAATGCCTGATATTAAAATAGTTCGCAATGGTCTGTTTGAAGAAATTTGAATGTCGAATGTGTTGTTCTTTTGTGAAATCACTTCTACTACGGTATCTTGGGACATCACATTTATTTATATACATACGAAAATAATGATCGCGGATACTGCACACAGCAAGTCTGACCCAAAAGCACACAGCGAACGGTCAGCTCGTCAACCTCGTAGAAGGAATGCGCGGGAGTGAAGGCGGGAAAAAGAGCGCGTGGGCGGATCACTCAGTTATCCTTCCGCCAGAAAAAATAGTTCACTCGCCTCACCCCAACATACCCCTCCTGCGAGTGATACATTTTTTTTTTTAAACATTACAAACATTATAGACATATACACAATACACATAAAATATAACAATAAACACAGTGACATAAAATCAAGAGAGTAATGCAATTTTTTGCATTGAATATTCCAACTTTTCTACATTCATGGCTTTCGTAAGGAAATCTGCAATTAAAAATTCTGTTTGGACATATTCTAATTTAATTACAGTATCTTCAATTAAATCCTTTATAAAATGAAAACGTAAGTTCATATGCCTTGATTTATTTGAAGAACGGGTACCCTTAATCCACTGAATTGCTGCTTGGCTATCTGAATTTAAAGTTACAGCATTATTTATAAATTGTTCACATTTTAATTCAGTTAACAAATTTACAGTCCAAATTATATCTTTACAAATTTCAGAAATAGAAAATAACTCTGCTTCACATGTTGATAAACTAACACTCTTTTGTTTACGACATTTCCATAAAATTAATGAATTACCTAGTAAAACTACACCTCCAGAAAATGATTTTCCATTTTCTGCATTTCTAACTAGCATCTGAACTAGCATTTAAAATACCAAATTCATTTTCATAAAACAATTTTTTATCTTTTGAGCCCATCAAATATCTTAACACTCGTTTAGCCAAATTATAATGTTTCTTCTCTGGATTATGATTAAATTGGGATAAATAAGATATTACAAAAGAAATATCAGGTCGAGTTCTATTAGCTAAATATAAAAGTTCACCAATTAATTCCTGATACATAGTAATATCAATAAATTCATTTGTAGAGGGAAAAATTTTGTCTTCCCCCTTAACAATTGGAGTTTTCACACTTTTACAATTTTCTAAATTATGTTTGACTAATAATGAATTAATGTAGTCACACTGGGATAAATAAATACCATTTTCACATTTTTCAATTTCCATGCCTAAAAACTTATTAGTTTTGTTTTCAACCACTTCAAATACATTTTTAATCTTACTAACAATATCTTCATACATTTTATCATTGTTACAAAAAATAGCTAAATCATCTACATACATACATAATATAAGAACACTTTGATTAACAGATTTAATAAAAACACAATTATCAGAAGCTAATTGTTTTAAACCAAAATTTTCTAATTCACCCTTTATTTTCATATTTAGCTTTAAATTGAGAAAATATATCAAACACTTCATATTTATTTTTTAAGAAATAAGTAAAGTACATGCCAGAAAAATCATCTACAATTACCATAAAATATTTTGCACCACCATGCGATTCGATATTAATTGGACCACACAGGTCGGCATGGAGCAACTCAAGAATTTGTGAGCTTTGATATATATCAATACTATGATGAGTTTTTCTGGTTACCTTACTTATATCACAAGTTTCACATGTGAAATTATTTACATTATCAATATCAATATAATCTTTCATTTTAAGCATATATTTACAATTTAAATGACATAACCTGTTATGCCAAATTTCATAATTATTAGTAGATTGGTCAGAAATAAAACATTCAGAATTATACATAGGTTCTAATTTAATTTCTAATCTACCATTATTTTTAAATGCTTTAGTTATTAACTTATCATTTTTATCATATATCAATACACAATTATTTCCTGATTTAATCTTACAACCTTTATCCATTAAACATGTTACAGACAGTAAATTACATCTTAATTGAGGAACATAACTGACATCAGTAATTGTTAGATTAATAGAATTACAATGTTTTGTACTCACAGTTTTAGCTGAAACGTTTCCAGTTCCTTGGCTCATCATTTTAGAATTTTTATCGGCTAAGTAAATGTCCATCACTTCTGGACTAATATTTTTGAACCACACAGGTTCTTTAGCCATATGACAGGATGCACCACTATCCAGAATCCAGATATTGTCACAAGGTTTTTCTTCTCGATGGGAAGCTGTAAATACGTGTCCATTTCTAGAAGAATTGTTTCTTTGGCTTGTACTTGGAGAGTTCTTGTTTCTATAATAACAGTCCTTAGCTAGATGATTTGATTTTCTGCAAATATAACACAGTCTCGTTTGCTTTTCATTTTTTCTCTTACAATAAAATGCTTCATTAAATCCATCCATGCGAGTTTTAATTGGCAAGTTTAAAGTTGCTTCTTCTTCCCTTAAAATTTGTAATATTTCGTCCATGCTCTTTCCTCTTTGCGTTTTCAGAATATCCCGCACTTTGGAGAATTTTCCATTTAATCCTCTAACGGTATGGTAGACCAATTCCCTCGGCGACACATCCAGTCCAAGGGAGTGACACTTAGTCGAAATCCCCCGCGCTCTTGCAATATAATCTGCTACAGTTTCGCCATTTTTCATTCGGATGTTCTTGAGTTCATTGCCCGCGTCGATTTTTCGGTCTTCACCTTCGCCCATGTAAGTCGCTCTAATTTTATCCCACAGTACTTTCGCGTTGTCTTCCGCCGCGAACTGTAAGGCTTGCTCATCTGCGAGCGATAACTTAATGTATGCTATTGCATCTGAGTTTTTCGTAATCCAGTCCATTTCATCTTTACGGGTAAGGTCTTCAGGTTTCTCCTCTAAGATTAGAGGGGCTAATCTTTTTAAGCTAAGGGCAGCTTTCATCTTAAGCTCCCAAATAAAATAGTTCGTTCCGTTTAAATCCGGAATAGTTATCTTATCCATTGTAGGTAGAAAGGTTTAAACGTTCACAAAGTCAACTAACTCGTCACACAGATTAACCACGCTCTGCTACCACTTGTTGTTCTTTTGTGAAATCACTTCTACTACGGTATCTTGGGACATCACATTTATTTATATACATACGAAAATAATGATCGCGGATACTGCACACAGCAAGTCTGACCCAAAAGCACACAGCGAACGGTCAGCTCGTCAACCTCGTAGAAGGAATGCGCGGGAGTGAAGGCGGGAAAAAGAGCGCGTGGGCGGATCACTCAGTTATCCTTCCGCCAGAAAAATAGTTCACTCGCCTCACCCCAACAGAATGTATATTTAAATTATAATAAATTGGAACAATTGGAAAATAAACATTCTGATATTGATAAAAGATGGGTGGAAATACTTAACAATTTCAAAAATGAAAACATTCCATATGAAAAAGTAATTATTCTTGTTGAATTTACGTTGTGCTGCCCTGGAACTAATACAGCAGTTGAAAGAGTTTTTTTCAGTTGGTAATTTTGGGACAAGAGTGAGAAATCAAGATTTAAAAAATGTTGATATTTTAGCTGCAGTACTGCAGTAAAGATGAAGGATATTTTTTGCTCCGAAATTTCCGATATATTAAAAAATAATATATTGACAAACAAAAAATTCATTCAATGAGAAAATACTCACACACACACACATTTAAGTAAATAATGTAAAGGAATGTTAGCATATCTAGTATGGGAAAATGACTACAACCTAAGGATGATAAATGCTTTATTGAACAAGATGAAGGATGAAATATCTAAAGGGTGTTTTTTTTAGAGGTATAGAACTTTAAATTGCAATAAAACAACGATGTATTATTCGATTGACATGAATTTTTTTTATTCGAAAGATAATCTTGTGGCATTACATTTTAAATATGATTTCTGGCATAGGACTGCCACGGCTGGCTCGGATGTAGTCCAATCGATGACTTTTTCCAACATTTGTGGTCGTATATCGGCAATAACACGGCGAATGTTGTTCTTCCAAATGGTCAAGCGTTTGTGACTTATCCGCATAGACCAATGACTTTACATAGCCCCACAAAAAATAGTCTAGCGGTGTTAAATCACAAGATCTTGGAGGCCAATTCACAGGTCCAAAACGTGAAATTAGGCGGTCACCAAACGTGTCTTTCAATAAATCGATTGTGGCACGAGCTGTGTGACATGTTGCGCCGTCTTGTTGGAACCACAGCTCCTGGACATCATGATTGTTCAATTCATGGATGAAAAAGTTAGTAATCATGGCTCTATGCCAATCACCATTGACTGTAACGTTGTGGCCTTCATCGTTTTTGAAGAAGGATTCCACCAGCCCATACAGCTCACCAAACAGTCAGTTTTTCTGGATGTAACGGTGTTTCGACATACACTTGTGGATTAGCTTCACTCCAAATGCGGCAGTTTTGTTTGTTGACGTAGCCATTCAACCAGAAGTGCACTTCATCGCTAAACAAAATTCGCTTATTAAAATCGGGAACAACAGCAATCTTGTTTTGGGCCCATTCGACTAATCTACGCCTTGCTTGATGATCGTTTTGATGAATTGCCAAACCAAACTGAGAATAAATCACTTCACAGCTGTTAAATCGGTCACCATCTTGGAAAGTAATGCCAACTTAAACTTCTATACCTGGAAAAAAAACACTCTTTGGAATATATTAAACAGCAAAGGAGAACGTCTTTCTCCTACGCCTAAAGCTTAGCGTCTCTAACGTCCGTTTGCGTCATTTCCCGTGTGTTCTTTTGTCGGACATTCCTGGCGGGGTGTGGCGTCAGTGTGGACTGCTCCACCCTAAGTAACAGGGGGAGGGTTGTGACATTGCACATATCTAACCCTACATTAGTGTATTTTTGTTTGAATTTATAAAAAATTTTATATATTTACTTTGTAACATTTTCTTAAATTTTTCATCCTCCTTTTCATTGTAAAAAAACTGATCACCTTAACATTGTTGTTCAAATTACAGAAGGGTGGATTCGACAGCTTTTAGTCCCTCATTATACGATATTTTAAAAGTTTGTACGGTGTCCTCAACGTTAACGTCGTCGGCATTTTTTCACTAACTGTCATCATTTAACGTCATTTTTCCCCCCATCCTGCTAGGATGTGGCCGAGTTATCCAGATAGCCGGATTATCGAGCGCTAGTTTTCGTTACTTTACTGTATTTTTCTTAAGCCGTGATTCAAGCAAATTACGCTAATTTTAACTAAACCGGCAAAGGTTTTTGCATGATTTGTGACAATAATTAATAGCACGACTATGTAAGATCCCATTAGAAAGCCAAAAACAGTAAAATGGGGGGATTTGGGGTCACAGCAGTGCCGGTTTATCCATTGGGCGCTTGGGGTGGGCACCCAGGGGCTTGGGACCGGAAGGGTCCAGATAAGCTGGAGTTAACTACATTTTCTGGTTATAAATTTCAATCCACCAGTGCCAAGGGGGCCTGTAGATCTTTTGCACCCAGGGCCCGAAATGAGCTAAAATTGGCACTGGGTCACAGTACCTAATGATGTGATGGAGGATGTAAGTTTTTCACATTTTCAAAAACATGCTTGTCAAAAATGTGTTGATATGGATTTTTTTTTTTTAATTTCACTCTTTGCCCGCTTAACATTGAATTTCGTGACTGTATGTAAAAGAGAAAAGCGATTCACTCACGCATTCATTGGGAATTATTAGACCGACTGACTTGAAATTTAAAGACATGCTTCTTTTTTGAGTAGACATATGCTATAAACGAGTTTTGCGAGCCCAAGGGGAGGAGGGGTATGGATGAAAGTTTCTGTTTTAGATCTATTAGACCTACGAACTTGAAATTTAGTAGTCATGTATATTTGAATGAGTAGAGATCAATAAATAACTGGTTTTGCGGATATCCATTCACAAGGGTAAGGGGGAAGTTGTGGGAACGTTATAGACAAAAAAAATTATACCCAATTTTGTGCTGAAAAACTGTCTCCATGTTCTTTGTTCCATGGCATTTGTTGTCTTCGTGTAACCTAAACTAAATTAATTATTATTTCACTAAAGGAGACTTCAATGAACTTAACCTCGAATCTACCTAAATGCGGTTGATTCGAGGGGGGGAATCTTAGCAATCAAATCTCTGCAATTGGCGACCATTCCAGGGTAATGTCGTTTCATATACTTATTCGCGCACTTGTCATTTTCTCAATACCTTTTATTTCAGTTAATATATACAAATGTTTTGTAAATGGATCGTATCCTACGAACACGAGAATTTCAGCTGAAACTCGTTTATCGAAGGATTACTTACTCAGCTATGGATTTTGCATTATTAAGTTTTTGTATTGCCGTACAAAACAATTGTAGATTATATGTATAAAATAATGATTTTTTTTTTGTTTTAAAAAAATGATTAATTCTTCTATAATAGAATTAATCGATTTTATAAAAATACTCAACATTATGTTTTATGAATCTATTTTAATTCCCCGTTATATATACAGTAATACCTAAAACTTATACTGTAGGTGCAGGGACGTTTTGAGGTTTTTTGAGGCCCTGGACCCAGAGACATTTTAAGATTTTTAGATACCTGGGCCCCTATTAAAGAGTAGGCCCTACCTGTGATCTTTAAAGTAGACATTATACACATCCTGCATTGTCAAATACTCGTACAAAAGTTAATTTGAAACAAATAAATGTGTATGGCTCACAATCTCACAAACTTCGGAACGAACCAGCTCAAACAGAAGTAGCACTTCGACTAAATGATTTGATAGATCGTGTATGGTTTGGTCATGGACAACGGTAATCACATAATGGTCATGCCACTGTTGCCAGTTGACACGTGGTTTGAAATTCCGTGGTTTTAAGAGAAGAATTATATTCGTATATATTAAAATTATTCAGATCATGATCTTATTGAGGATAAGTCAGAACGAAACTAGGCCTCCACCGAAGGTGAGGCCCTGGGTCTGTACCCAGTGGGTCCATGCCTTAAGACGTCTTTTCATACCATTGTGTGTGTTAATTAATGTGTTGTTGTGTTAATGTCCAATCAGGATGCAATAGGATAAAACTCAACATCTTTAGTGTAGACACATATTCTAAAATCATCTGCGTGCTGAACACTCTAGTAGAGAGAGAGATTACCCATGAGCATAACCGATATATATACTGCAACCCTAGCAGAGAAAACTAGTACTATTCCAGATGTACACTCCATTGTAAGGTGCTACCATCTAGTGAGTTAAAATATAGGATATGCTACACCATCATACCAAGTGTAAGGCCCATCTGACGATATCGAATGCGAACAGGCCACGTGCTTTCTCCTCAATATTTCCAAACACGGATATGTCTATCAAGCAGAACCAGAACTCGTCTTAAAAGACGACATTGGGCTACTTCTGCATCCAGTTTTGTCGTTGGGCGTATCACTGTCACCTCGTGTCTCCATGTTGCAGTTTCAATAATGGTCGCCGTTTAGATTATCTGTAAAGCTCCAGATGTTGTCGTCGCACACAAGCCTACTTTCTGACTCAAGGTATGTGATGTGACTGGACGATCTTGCAAAACCAACCTGACAATGTCTCTCCACTCGGTGTTAGAGGAAGATTTGAGATCCTGCATAGCGTTCGGCATAACATTCCTGAATCTTTCGATTTCATATTCGCATGAACGTCGTTGGATTCCATTCAAGGCTAGTAGTAATATCGAGCAATAATAAACTACACTCTCGATAGACCACGAGCCAAACGTGCTTTATTCTTTTCTGGTCTTCTCATAGACAACGAACATTCGAATGCGATTTCCGAATGAGAAACCTGCCACTAATTTTCCTTTTATACAAAATTCTAGACGTCATTTCTCCTTCCTGGATCGTTTAATTGTGCTTAAAAGCTACTTACATATCTCAGCCTCTTTTCATAGGAATTTGACGTTTGTTCATCACTTCATTATTACCGTACCTCGGCGCTTACGTTCCTTGGACTGTAACCTTCTCACTCCATAAAACAGTTATGCGTACGCCACTATCCCGCATATTGTGTCAGAACTTCTGTTGCTCATTTGGAAATGCTTATCCGCAGTGGCATTTTCAAATGAGCAAAAGAAAGAGGGGAGAGGTGTAACAGATTTTTATTTTTTGCCATATAAATCACCCCTCAGCGCTCTCACCTACTTATTGTTTAGATTGTAAACCTCACCCCCTCTGTGTACGCTACTACCTGTTTGACAATCTTAACTAGGGTTTATTTTTAGGGTAGAGATTGTAATTCAAAAACGTTCCAATAAATTATTTTAATGCTTAATTTTGATTAAGCCTTATTTTCGGGAAACAAAAGTAAATATCCTCATAAATATATATAAGCAATACAAACTTTTCAATTTAAATTTATTCACACAGATTAACTCTTTTAAAATCGATTTTTAATCATTTCGATAAGAAAAATGGAAGCTAAAAATTGATTTTTTTTTATTAAAAATATTTATTTTAACTTGTCTCTCACTGAGAATTTAAAAATACTTCAATCAATTGGCATGATTTTCTGCGAAAATAAATATTAATTTCCTGTTGATATATTCGAAGCAAGGAATAATAAAAAGAAATGTTGCCGAGCTGCAACATATGTGCTGCCATCTATGGATTAATCTGTAACTATGAAGTTGTGAAAATTTTGGTAATTTTTAAGTTTTTCGTGATTTATTTATTAATTTAACAGAAAAAAAAACCTTATAATTTTGATGCTTACCAATACTGACATGTATTAAAACCTTAAGCAGTAAAGATGATTATCTCTGTAAACGCCACTCACGAAAAAAGTTCTCAAAAAGCTTTTACGTTTTAGTAATATTTTATAGGACTCTAGTTTTTGAGGTGTACACTAATTTAAGTCAGTATATAAATAAAATACACATTTCCATTCTAAAAAGAAAATTTTTGACGAAGCTGTCTGTCCACTTTCAAACATGCACAGTACTTTTCTTTCTCTCTTGTTTCAAGTTCTCTCTCTGTGTATTTGTTTTTCTTGTTCGTCTTTTCATTTGAATAAAAAACAAATATCAACAGTTGTACATAAGTTAGAAACTCAAAAAAAGTGAAAAGATTTATCGTAAGAAAAGGGTTGTGTCATTAATAAATCAGCAAACAAGCATTCAAATAGTTATTTATAAACTATGAAATTATTGAGAAAGGATAATATCTTTTCATTACTAAGAATTATATTCAGTTGCTAGAAATATTTAGTTTACATTTGTAGCATTTTGTACAAATAGTTTTTAGAGAGTTTGATAGTAATAAACAAAAAAAATGAATTTTGCAAAATTACTAATCAGTTTTTAAAAATGAAATCAGAACTAAAATAAAATTCAGCAAATTGATTTTATACATGCAGCATATTGCTTGATGAATTTCATTGTTCCATTACAAAAATAACTATGAATGTTTGTATTTATTTTTGAAGAAATAATTTTTTTTTTTGGGGGGTTACCTGATTATCAAAACTGATTTACATGCTGAATTATAATTTAATAAGCCTCATTTTATTGTTTAAGAGCCATACAAATCCTAATATTTAAAATTATCTATCTGCTACATATAATTTTTTAGAGAAAGGGGAAAGGAGGAATTTTCCTAATTACGTAATTGATGTATAAAACAAAGCAAACATAGAATAGTTTATTTTTAATAGCAATTTGTTTCAAATGAAAAATGTTAAAACTATACAATTGTTTTTATGAATATTTTACGAAAAGTATATCTAATTTTATTCCCAGAACAACTGTCTGGAAAAAATTTAATTTTCCTTATCATTTTTTTCATTCTACTACTGTATTACCATTTCTAAATAGTTGCCTATTATATTACACTATGTATATTAAGATTTCTTATGAAAAATCTATCAATAGCATGTATCACATACACAAGTAATGTGTGATCCAATATTATACAGATCTTTAAAAAACACATTCTAGTTATATTACATTTAATACATATTTATGGTTGCGAAGTTATGTGCACACAGAATCTAAACAAATAAAATGAGTTACAACATGAAATGAAAATTTTCATTTTTAAATCTACTTATATATTTTTATCATAAATGCAGTTGTACCTTCTATAGAAAACACATCCAAATTGGGGATCATTCTGTTGGACCCTTTGAATAAGGACCTTAATGTATTAACCTCTCGTTAAGGGACACCAAGAAAAATTTTCAAAGAATAAAACAAAGTGCAGAAATAAACAAAAGCAGAAATACTATTTGTTAGTAATTTTGGGGTTTCAAATGCCAGTTTGTGCCCAGTGAGAGGTATAAAATACTATTTCCATATGTTTCCAATTTTAAAAAAATCAAATATATTTATGGCATAATAAATCATTCTAACAGCAGAGGGGGGGAGGATTCTTACCAAAATCCCCTATCAAACAAAAAAATTCTGTAATTAGTTCTTGCTAGAACTAGGAAGAAATAATTGATAATAATAATTTTTTAAAGAAATAATAATTTTTTAATGTGTTACTTTTGCAAATGTTATCTAACATGGTTTCAAGAGAAAAAATTAAACATTAAGGCAAAGAGTTATGCAATTCATGTAATAGAAAGTGAAAAAATTAGTTTGAGAGATTTAGAGCAGAAATTAGTAGATAGAAACAACAAGTCATGTGCTTAAGAATAGAGCCAAAAATGAAAGTAGAATGGATTACTAATTCAAATGAATATTTCAACACTTTAAAATTTAGAAAAATTGGAACATACAGTATTAACCAATTGGTTTTGTCCGGTAATAGCAAGAAATATATTCCTGTAAATGGCGTATTATTGCAAGAAAAAGCAAAAGAAATTTCAGAAAGTCTGGAGTTACTGAACTTTGAAGCATCAAGTGGTTGGTAGGATAAATTAAAGCAGACGTACTGTTACTTTTCGCGTCAAACTGACCACCTGACCGGAACATCTACTCATGCATCGCAGGGCGAAGAATACTGAGTTGGGCACAGTAGGCCTTGGTTCTCATGGGCTGTTGCGCCACTGAGTTAAGTTAATATTACTTTTAAGGATAATCGTGAAGAAAAATTAGAAAATATGCAACATGTAACAGACTAGATAAAAAAAATTGCTGAATAAAATTTGTGAAAAATATGACCTAAAAAGCACATGCAATTCAGTTGAAACTGCATAATTTTATCCATTTTTTCCTTATAAAAATGTATGCTTCGAAGGAGAAAAGTGCTCTGAGGAAACTCTCACTGTGTACTATATTGTATCATTGAAGAAAAGCTTGAGCAACCACTTGTAATTGGAAAGGGCAAGAAACCATGATGCTTTAAACACATCAATGGTGCTTTATTGGTGCATTGAACCACAATATAGTCATTTATGAAACAAAGCATAATGCTAGATGGATCCATTACTCTAGATAAATGTCTAGACAAATAGGAAGATTCTGCATTCAACAATTCCCCAGCTCACCCAACAAATGTAAAATATGAAATTAAGAGTTCCCCAACACAATATATATTGTAGCCTTTGAACAAAGGTATAAGAAGTTTCATAGAACATAACAGAAAAGTGCTTCTAAAGCATGTTTAATTAAGCTGGTGGTGGTGAAAACAGCAACCAACTTCCAAAATGCCATTGTATTTAATGCCATTCCGTAGAGGCTGCTCACGAAGGCTGTTTCATTCATATCATGTAGTAGTGATCGGCATAGCCTTAAGAAAGCAAGCGTTAAAATTTCAATTTCTGGTACATTCATAAAATTTCTTTTAAAAAAACTAATGGAAATGAATAATTTGAACTTGTCAAAATCAGTGGCAATACAGAATATTTTAAAACTTGATTACTGATGAGACCAATTGCAACTTAAAATCTTTTCTTTTAACTATAGTTGTAATGTGTTTTAACAAATATAGCTTGGAAAGCAGAAAGGAATATGAAGAGCTCTGCACGAAAGTATGGCAAAAAGACTTTTTAAAACGATTTAAAGTGCATCTCCAAATTTAAAAAATTGATAAATGGTGGTGGCAAACACACTCAATGATCATAAGAAACTAGTATATCCATAAGGAAAAAAATGCAAGCATTGCAGACTTTGAAGCAAACCTATGTAACAATAAATTTTCAATAAATTTCTTTTATAAAACACTATTGTTCTCTTCATAGATTCTTGCAACAGTTGTGAACTTTTAAAAACACACACACATATGATTACATTACTTTTTTTATATATCACTTATTTACAGTTTAATACAACCTGAATTTCTAATTAAAATACATTTTTTAAAATGTACCCTCAGAAGAAGGGATACAATGTCTATCCTGGTGCATGTCCCTCACTGGAATGTACTATATTACATTTCCTCCAAAAATATATTAAACACAACATAATATTAAATTTATTATATTCCTACATTTTTTTAGCTTTAATACTTTTTTACCTATCAGTTAATAATTATGATGTAATGTAACAAAATATAACAGTTTTTTTTAAGAACAGAAGCATAGAATCATTAACACGTTTTGTTTCAGAAAAAAAAATTAATTACGATATTTACCTTTGTGAAAGAAAAACCACATGATTTATACACAAAACTAAATGCATTGAACTTTTTTTTTCTTTTCTTTTTTTTTTAAAAAAAGGAAAATGGTTTTCCTTTTTGATTAAAATAGCCATCTAAAAACAATTTTATATATGGATGCAAAAGAATTTTTTTTCCATTCATATATAAAACTAGCTGTATGGCCCGGCGTTGCACGGGCATTTCTGTACTTATGTAAGCAAAAGCTTCAGTAGAATATACTTTTTCGAAATTTCTTTGTGTTGCACAGGCTATTGCAGTTTTAAGAAATAGTACATAATTTTCAGAATTAAAATATGCTAACACTCATATGTGCATTGATAAAAGTGTCTATTTTATTTTTGTTTAACATTTTAAATACTATCCTTTTTTTTAAAAAAAAAAATTATCAGTTTTAATAAAATTTTTAAAAGTAATATATGGCTAATTATGTTTTGTTTATTATTTTCATATGTGTGTAAAATGAATTTCATAAGTGGTATGTAAATGAAATAATACAAAATTATATTATGTTTAGTAAAACCATGAAAAAATATTTTAAAATTAAAATTACTTTTGTAACTTTAGAGAATGCTTGAAGTATCATAAAAGGCATAGTAAATAAGGATGGCAATTAATAATGAACCATAATACACTGGCCTCAAAAAGTTAAGGTACAACATGTTTTTCGAAGCTCACCATAAAAAAAATGGCAGTAACACTAAAATGCATAGTTTACATGAATGATAATAGCGAACTTTAAAAACATTAATGCAAAAACGATTGCTACCACTGTTATTTTATAGAAAAGAACGTATATTTATGAGTGAGAGAAAAATATGCAAATATCAAGCTTTCGTACTTTTGTGTGTAAGTTGTGTTGATTTTCAACAGTTGTTGGCAGTTTCGGTGACAATAGTCAATAGAGTTTAGAAAATGTCTCAGAGACGTCGTTTACCCAATTCGTTAAGGTGGCGGGCAGTTGGATGGATGGAAATGGGATTGTCGCAGGCTGATGCTGCTAGACGTCTCAATGTGTCTCGTAGTGTTGTTCAGCGACTTTGGGATCAATACCAATCCGAAGATTCTGTGTCCAGAAGACCTGTTCCAGACCGACCACGAGCTACAACACCTGCAGAAGACCGTTTTCTAGCTCTTTCGGCACGAAGGAGAAGAACCACTACTGTGCCGCAGCTCGTTGCAGACCACTTTCAAGCATCAGGAAGAAGAATCTCCGCTACTACGGTGCGAAATCGTCTTCACAATGCAGGTCTGTATGCAAGAAGACCAGTTGTGTGCGTTCCCCTCAACGGACGACAGCGAAGGAACCGCTTATGCTGGGCAAGAGAACATGTTTCTTGGACGCAGCAACAATGGGCTTCTGTGCTGTTCACAGACGAGTCCAGATTTACAATGGAGAGTGATTCAGGGCGTCTACTGATCTGGAGGGAACAGCGCACTAGATACCATCAATCCAACACTGTTGAAAGACACAGTTATAGAGGTGGTGGAATCCTGGTTTGGGCAGGGATCTCGCTCGGTGGCCACACTGACCTGCATGTGTTCCATCGAGGAACCGTAACTGGTCTTAGATATCGGGATGAGATCCTTGATCCATATGTCCGCCCATATGCTGCTGCTATTGGTAACGACTTCATTCTGATGGATGATAATGCACGACCTCACCGAGCTCGGATTGTTGAGGAGTATCTGGAGGATCTCGGTTTGGAACGAATGGAATGGCCAGCTCGATCTCCAGACCTGAATCCGATAGAACATCTTTGGGATTATCTTGGCAGAGAGGTTGCTGCTTTAAATCCTCCTCCAAGGTCGTTACATGAGCTGAAACAAGGCTTACTCTGTGTCTGGTCTTCGCTTCCTATTCCGGTGACCGACAACTTAATAAACAGCATGGGAAATCGATGCCGCCAATGCATTCAAGTTAGGGGTGGACACATTCCTTATTAGAACCCATTTTTGTATTGTTTTTATGCCATTTTACCACATAACACTGTGATGTGCTGTTTTCTCCAAGAATGGACTTTTCCGCAGAGATTGCTTTTTTTGTTATAAATCGTTTTTGCAATGCACTTATACAAATTTCTATGACGCATTCAATAAAAAACTATTTAATGCACATATCTTCCAAATTTTTTGTTTCTACATTCATTCATTTGCAAATTAGACTCAAAAACCCGGTTGTACCTTAACTTTTTGAGGCCAGTGTATATGTGGACATTGCTTTTATTTATTTTTTAACTTGTAGTGGATGACAGTGGGTAATATAGTTTTTTCAAGTGAAATTCATTTTTTAAATTTAAAAATAGCCATAGCAGAGCAGTGTGTCCAAAAGTAAAAAAATAATTTTTTAATGAGTGTTCTCATTGCAATTTCGCTTCACAGATAAGAATGATTTCATAAAAAAGCATATTTGAATATAAGAGAAAATTAACTTGCTAAAAAGGTAAATGAAAGGATGAAAATATAAATTAAAGAAAAAACTATGTCACAAACTATTTCTTTAAAATATTAACATAAATAACATACATTAGGAAGCCTTCAACTGGAAAAAAATAAAATTAGTACAAACTAAAATTGTAAAAAATAGATAAAATAAGCATACATTGTAATAAAGCATTAAATTAAATTTTCTGTAGCATTAAATTAATATCACATGAGGAATGGAAGTAATACTATGTAACATCTATATTACATTTAATACAAAATTCAGATGTAATACAATAGGGGAAAATTAAATTAGTAAGAACTACAATGAACTACCTAAAACAGACCTACATTGGAAAAAAAAAACCATAATGAACCTAATGAGAGAAATAATAAACCCTGTTGATAAAAAATTAATTTTTTAAACAATACTTTTTGCAAAATTTTAATTAAAAAAATATTTGTTATTCTGTTTCAAAAAACAAACAAATGAGGAAACACAATGATAATTATAGTGATAATTGAAATATATATATCGTATATGAACAGTATATATACAAAGTATATGCTCTTCATAAAACTAAATGAGGAACATATTATCAGAAGCAAAGTTAAACTGTGATGCATGAGACGTAAAATCACATCAACACTGAATTTTACAGAAATCCAAAGAGAAATATGAAAAAATTGTATCAAGCTGCATCTTTCTCCCTCAAAAACTTTTGGATCACAAATGGTATAAATATATTTATATATTTGAAGAATGTTAAAAGCAAAATTGATGCAAGATGCCATGCGACTGATCAACACAGATCAGCATCTGATGTTTTCCTATAATGATGAGAACATAGTATTTGCTGATGAAGGAAGAAAAGCAATAATCTTTTTTTTTTCCAACCAAAGAAAATGTCATAGAAATGCACGTACATAAAATCTTTAAAAATCTATATGAAGAACAGATTGTAAGAAGGAAAGTTAAACCATGATGCAGCACGACAAAAATTGTGTTATTTCTTAATTTTAAAGTGCAAAAGAAAATAATTTTGCTGAGCATTTAATCCCATTCTTAGTTTCTGTGAAGATCTTCTTGATGAGTACTTATTGGTTTAAAAACTATGAGGTCAAAAAAAGCAACAATGCTAAAATCTGATTAATAACAATTGTTGACATAAATTGAAGGTAGTTTTTTTTTCAAACATTGCCAAACCATTAATAGCAATTACCTTAATTTGGCTTCTGTTTACAAAAAGCTTAAATCATTTTTTGGCTTAAAAACTAACTTTTGAGTCACAGTATCACATAATTGAAAGTACAATAAGAAAATTACAGTTCAGAAAATAAACATACATAAACTGTGTGACACTAAAATAGAAATTACAGCATTAATTTAAACTAAAAGGTTATCCAAAACAGAAAAATTAAGCCCTAATTTTAATGAAATTACCACAACCAGTGCTGAACAAACAAACACTCACGGAAATTCTTAAATATAAAAAATTTTAACATGAATAAATACGAAGTAACCTAGCATATAGTAGAAATTATAACATTAATTCAAACCGAAAAGCAACAAGTAGAAATCTGGTTAATAACAATTGTTGACATAAATGGAAGGTAGTTTACAAATATTGCCAATCCGTTAATAGCAATTAGTTTTATTTAGTACTATTTTCTTTTTGTTATACTGCTAGCTAGGATTTTCTACTTTATTGTTACAATAAGCAGGGTTTAGAACTTGTCGTTGAACAAAGAGCAATAAAGTTTTTTCTAACAGAAAGGAACTTTGTGTAACAGATTATTAGTTTTGAACATAAGAATAAAAGCAGGTAAGAAGTGAAGATTGTCTAAAAAATCCACTGATATTTGCATTGAAGAATAAGTAATTATTATCAGTACTTGCGTATTAGCGTCACCGCAGCCAAATTAAAGCCATTTTCCACCAAAATCTGACCAATTTGTTTTTTTACACATAATATGTTAAGAATTTTTGTGGTTTTGGTATCAAGGTTTAAATATTAAAATAAATAAAATTCAGTTTTTTTTGCAAGCATAATATAGTTTAAAGAGGGTAGAGCCATTGCAGAACAGTGTACCCAAAATTTAAAAATAATTTTTTAATGAGTGTTCACATTGAAACTTCGCTTCGCAGAAAATGCTTTCATAAAAATATATATTTGAATGTAAGAGAAAATTAACATGCTAAAAAGGTAAATAGAAATGAAAGAATGAAAATATAAATAAAAATTATAACAGAAAAGTAATAGCAGTAATATGTTTCTGCTATGGGAAACGACACTCCTTATAAACTTAAAGGGTTGTAATTCTATATAGAAGTATACTATTTTTTTCTATACCTTGGAATAATGACTTCAAAACATGAGAGCATTGCATATGTACATTTCAGGTTTCTTCGTAAAAAACAGGGTGCGCATTATACGGCGAACATAACAAACACACACGCTTAAAGTCTACTTTATTAATATAGATTAAGACAAGGTTCTGAAAACTATGTTGTACAAAAACTTGATATGGAAAAAGTAGAGCAAGCTCATCAAATCTATATTTTATGGATTTATTTTGTATAAAATAATTGCAAAATATGTGTTCTTATCAGCAACTCTTTAATTTTAAGTTAATAAGCAAATGCATAATAATATATACATAACTTAGATTTACATTCTGCTTTAAAATTTTTTCAAAGTTCTTTTATTTGATAAACTTTCCAAATCATAGCCTTAAGAAATTTTTTAAAAAATTGTTAAAATGAGGTAAAAAATTCAAACTGATAATTATAAATAAAAAGAGCCATGCATACACAAACCAGAGCCAAAATGCAAAAAAATAGTTGCTTTATTTTGTCGAACCATGTTACATGACATGAAGTCATTTATGATTGAAGTGCATACACCTCTTAACAACAATATAGGGATCAGTATTAAGTTTTTATAACTGTCCTACAGACAATAACAACTTTTCTTTAATATCATTTTGTAACCATATACATAAAGACATTTTAATTATTTCTACATAGTATGTGCAGCTGACACAGAACTGCAATCAGAATAAAAATACTTTTGATAAACCTCCTTGAATCAAGAACCAATTATTATCAAAAAAGAAATATATATGTTTACTGTGCATTGGTCAATAGCTTATATATATGTACAAGTTCTAAAATATATATATATCAAGTATCTTACAAGAAAACTTCAAGGAAAGCGCATTCAAAAGTGAAAAGGGGAAAAAAGGAGAAAAAAATTGTTTATAAAAAAAAAACTTGAAATCTAAAGAAAAATCTCCAAAGAAAAGAGGTGGAAAACTACCTTTTTTTCCCAAAGCTCCCTAATATTTTAACACATTTATTTCAACTTCATAAAGGGAACAGGAACAATTAAATGGCACTATTTATTAAAAGAGAAGGTGAATAGTTATTTCACAAACTTCTACTCAAAAAATACGTCAATATCATAATGAAGAAAGTGATTAATTTATATTTTACCAATGTTAGGAAGGCATATTATTTTTTTGAAAATAAAATGTCTTATCTTTTACAATAAAATAATTTTTAAAATTTTTTATTTAATATTAAATAATTTTTCTTTAAATTCATAATACATTGAAGCATCTTTCATTTCATGCCAACATATCTAACAAATATGCTTCATTTAAATATTTTGGATAACTTAAGAAAACCAAAATTTAATGTTTGCATAATTCCAATGCTTATCGAATATACCTTTTCAAAACTATAAATAGATAGTTTAATTAATTAGATATAACATTTTTAAGCAAGGAATTTTCAAAAAGTACTTAATTTTTAACTAAAAACCCTTAATGTATATTCACCTAAGAATTTTAATATCTTTAAATGCAACAAGTAAAATGCACTTATTCAAAATGTCTTATTTTCAAGAAAACATTCAAATACACATCACAAGACAAATACTAAACCAAAAAAATGAGTATTAATTGAAAAAATTACAAATAACTTGAACAAAAATGATGCTACAAAAGCATGCATGTAAATATAATATAATGAAAATTTATTTACTCTTTAAAGAGGCCTTCAACAAGAATGTCGAGCTTTCTTTATAACCAAACCCCATAATCTCTCTCATTAGTATTAACTGGCTCAAGGTTCACCATTAAATTAATTTTTTATCAGTTGGGCCATGATAGGAAGCTATATTCAGAATATAGGAGTGAAGTGGAACTATATTCAGAAAGATGCATTGAACAGAGAACTAATTTTTATTACAATCATAAAGAATTTTAATATCATAGAAGTATTTAATTTTTCAGATGCGGGTGAAAGAAAATTTATATTTTTTTATTACAGAACTTTTATATTTTGGAGAAATTACAGGCCACTTAAAGAGAAATATATAAACATTCATATATTATACCTTATTTCATCATTAAAATTTGGCATCACATTTAAAATGAATGTATTATTATACATATTGCCATAGTAAAAGAACACAAATTTCATTTTATAAGACAATATTACCAATTTCTCAAGTCTGCTCTAAAAATGGTTTTGTCAGCTAAAAACGGTATTTATAGACAAAACCTGTCAATTATTTTTTAAAAAGTTAAAGAAACAATTTAAAGTAGGCATTTTTAATCCTCTGACTTTGGATAAAACTCCTACAATTCCAGGAATGCACATATTTTGACAGTCAAAATATTTCATCAAATATACTGAATTAATTTACAAGCCAGTTAATTTTCTACTGAAAGAGGAAGGGATTTGGTAGGTAGAAAGCTCAGCTTTAAGTTCAGAAGTCAGAGGATTAAATATGCCTTTTTTAAAGGTACTCTAGCATGCCAGAAAACAAGATTGAATTATCAAGTTACAAAATAAACAAAACTATTCTCAACAAACCTAAAATAGAATGCATTACACCATTAATATGACAGGGGTGAAGTTTAACAAAAATATTTTTTAATATACATTTATATTTTGTCCCTAAGTTTATCAGTTATAATTGCATAAATGACACTATAAATGATGTAACTTATGATAAAATAGATTATTTTGAGTATTGTTGGAATCTCAAACTGCTTATAAGTATTTCACAATATCAACTTAAGTCAGCCATGTCTTAATATTTCTACATCTACAGAACTCATTCAGAACATAATAGCAAAAGGAAACATAAAGCATTACAAAAATGTAACATGATACACATCCTAAATGGAAATAATGAATTTTGGAAAAGTGTCTCTTAAAAAGTTTCTGATAATATAACTAGAAGGAAACTTTTAAGCTCCAGTGATATACTTTTTTCTCCATTGCCTTCAATGGAAAATGCAACTTTTGTACAATATAAATATGTCACCAAATATTGGCAAACTGTCAAACTTCTGTAAAAATTACGTAACATGGGATTTTGATCAGGAATGGTCAGGAAAAGTTAAAGTTTATTCATAGATGATAACTGTACATCCAACAAACGCATCTTTTTCTCATATTCTTGTTGAGCAAAAAGCAATTCTTGCTCTATAGCCCTCAATTTTGCATTATGTTCTTCTTCAATGGACTTTAATCTGGCATTGTGTTCTTCCTGCATAAATCTCAATCTAGCTTCATGTTCTTCACGCTCAAATTGAGCCTTTTCAGAATCTGCTTCCACTTTGGATTGAGTCTCTCGTTGGGACAGGAGTAACTGATCTTTATAGAGTTGCAGAATGGCTTCATGCTCTATTTTTAAGTTGTCAAGTCGTCTCTGATGATATTTTTCTACAAGTTTGTCAATCACAGTATTGGCTGCTTGGTGAGCTGAATCAACAGCTGATTCTGTGAAATAGATGATTTGTTGTTGTCCATCAGTAACCTACAAAAATAGAAAATTTCATAAATCTTTCAAATTTTAAGATCACTAGATGCATACCAAAAAAATATTACAGATGTAATTCAATAATATTAAACAATAGTTTCCACCTGAATAACATTCTGGTTTTAGTTTAACAGTAAAGATGTTCTATTGCAAGATCTCTTTTTTTTCTGAATACAGAGAGTAAGATTTTTGAAATGCAAATAGATTTGTTTATTTGAAGTTACAAATCCAGAACATTCTGTAAGAGGATAAACTTATGATCACTATTACATTAACCCCTAACTGCCCCTTACAGACAAAAATATGCTTTTCCAAAGTATTTCACATTGTGCTGCAGTAAAACTATTCTCAAGAATGAAATTTAATAAAAGGATCTTGATTGTGTTTGCAAAGGATTTACTTATTTCACACAGAGAAGGATTTATTTATTTTTTGCCTTTTCTCTCTCCCCCCCCCTCAATATACAACACAATTGTGCACGCCTGTGTGCAAAATGTTGCCTGGGAAGCGAACTGCATAACTTTTCCTCAAGAGACATAGGTGGCTTTTTTTGTGTCTTAACTCTCAAATTGTAGCTGCCTACCTCTCAACATAGCTCTCCATGGAGATAATACACTGCAACAGGTAAATTATCTTAGAGGATGGGATATTTCATGTTACTGTTACTAAGCTTAATTTTTTTTAAAAAAATCCTCTTAAAATATATTAAATCAATTGCTTTCTTTCTGAGATTATAATTAGCAATAATGTAATCATAAATGCAAAATATTAAGACATTCTGAAAAAACATTTCATTAAAATCTACATTTTAAAAAAATGTTTGGCCTATCTTAATTAAAAGCTTCAAAAACTTTATATCAATATATATATACATATACAATATAAATATTATATGCATAAATAATTCAGAAAGGAGATAGGATGTATGTATGACACTCTTCAATCCAAGGAAAAACATGATGTCTCGTATAGCTCACAAAAATGTGAAGTCTGCCTTAATTTCCATTAATTTCTTGAGAACAAACTACATGGTTTCTTCTGCATTTTTCACTTCTTTCACTCATATTAGGTGACGAAAATGCCTCCCAGAAAGCCTTAGAGAAGAGGATGATTTTGACATTAAACATTTTGATTTAAGAATTTTTAACTCCTTGGTTGCCTGTCATTTTGCTCAGTATCAGTAATATCTGTGAACCATGTATAATAATCAAGAGGGGGAGCACCATTTTTCTTTATTGAAAACAATTACATTTATACTTGCTTTTTGCATTGCATTCAACTCTATTTTTTTCCAACACTATTTGTAGAAATTTTTTTAGAATTCTTGTCTTTGTTTTAAGAACTGTAAAAGTTATCAGTTTTGTTTTGGATTTGTTGAAAAGTTCACTTAAGGTTACTAAAACTATACTAGCAAATTAAATAAATAGAGCTAATTTTTTTTTCTATTAGTAAAAGAGAGCTTATGCAATGAAAACATCAAAATGTCCATGAAAGGATAGCAGACATTAAAAAACTTTAAAATGGTAAACCAAAAATGTTCTCTAGTAAAGGTGAAAAGTCAAAGCTTATGGAATAATGAAGTGAAAGTTTTTGAATAAAAAAACCATACAAGTGATGAAAAAAAATTCACCAATAAAGGTAATAATTATTACTTCATTTGTCCATAAAAAAATGGTATTCAATCTAAAGATACAAAAAATTAGTCATTAGATCTCTTTCATGATCTGTCCAGTTCAATTCTGCTATATTATGAAAACCATTCCATATGTGGCAAGAAATTTATCATTATAATATTGATAATGAAACAAGTATTTGTATTGTATTTTGTTGTACAATTTAACTTGATATCATGAAAATACAAAATATTAAAGTGTGAAAAAGAATAAAAAAGACACTATAGAAACTGACTTTTCAAACTTGTACAGAACTGCTATTATTTACCCCGGGTTCTGGTCTGTGGAACAAATAATACAGGGCTGCCAAGAAACATTAAATTATCTCCATTTTATTTACTGTGGCATGTTTCTTTTGGGTTTGTGTGACTTTTTAAGGAAATTACTTTCTATTCCATGCTAGATCTCTTAACACTCATTTTTTGGTGCAATTGCATTTTATCCTTAAGGCACGTTTAAATACAATTAAATTAAAAACGATCTACAATATAAACAATCAACGATTTCCCCTCACTGGGTCACAGTAAAATTATTATACGCTGACCGGTCCCCAGTGTTATAACGGTCAGGAAGCACTGACATAGAGAACTCGCGATTGCCGGTGAGATAAAGACACACACATAACCCCAGATATAAATTTCTCATCTCTCAAAAACTTTATACGATGAGAAATCTATAATTTTGGAACTTACACACAATAAAAAAATTATATTCTAAAGATAATCTTTTTCTTCTTGGAGAAAAAAAATCAAGACAAAATCCAAATCAGAAAAAAATTCAAGGCATGAATGTGAGCATAGTGATAACAATAATGAAATTAGAAAGCAAAATGTTATGTTTGATAACTTCACTTCTACAACCTTAGCATGCCACTTTTGAAAAGAAACATAGCTAGGATACGCACCAAGTGATTAAAATTATTTGAACAAATGACAAAAAAAGATATAATTTTAAGCTTCTACTTCACAGATAATATTTGTGTTATTAAATACTAGGTAAAAAATAATAATTTTTGCATTTTAGTAGTCTAACATAATAAACTAGATTGAAATCCATTAATATTATATTATGCCAGTTAAAGAGCTTAATCAGCTTTTAATACATACTCTTGGAAAAAGAACTTGATTTATATTACACAAAATAATAATTGTTAGTTTTGCTTGTATAATGCACTTATTCTTTGGGTTTTAATAATTAGAAAAAAGTATGAAAATAAATTGACAAAAAAGTTGCCTTAAGAGAACTTGGTAAATTATTAATTATAAAAAAATGCCTGACAAGGAATAAAAGTAATGCAAATTAATTTAACAGATTTAAGGTAAAAATGCAAACGAAGTATGCTGTCAACATCTCATGCTGCTTAACTAGTGAATATGGCATATCAAACATTCTCATTCCGTCCATTAAATAATAACAAAAAATATGCTTTCAAGTCAAATGCACTTTTTTATTATGAAGAAAAGATTTAATCTTTATATCATTCATTCATATTTCTCACACTCACACTTATATTAACACCCCCAAAAAAAAACAAATAAAATACCAACTCAAATGCTATACATTAGTGATTCCCAAAGTGGGCTATATCGACCCCCAGGGGTCTACGTCAGCAGGAAAAAAAATTGGGGGTCCATGAGTTGTAAATGGGAGTCTATGATTGTGGCTCTCATTTAACTAGTTCCAGTGGCGTAACTAAGAGAAAATTAGTGCCCCCTCCACTGCAGGTTTTGAATCAAAGCCCAAATATGTACTTTGCATCAGCCAGGCTTTGGGACCCCTAGAATCCTTAGGCCCCTCCGCAATGCGGTGTTGTACGGTACGCCACTGACCAGCTCGTAACTATTTTAACTTTCAATGAATTGAATAAATATTCCACACAACACAGGAGCTATTACTTACTTGCTTACGTAATATTTCATAATAATACACACATATCTATCTGGGACGAATTATGGAATATCGTGATAAAGTTTTAAATTGGTTTTCCCAGCGGAAAGAATTAATAAAAAGAAACAAAGACTGGACGCAACTGAGAAGATGTAGGATTAAACCCAACAAAATTGATGCCACATGTTGAAAATGTGTTAAAAAGCATCCGATTCATCCCTCCCATTAAAACTATTTGTTTATTAATCAGCTATTCTATATAACAGTTACTAAGTTTTAATTTAATTTAAACATGTTTAAAATTAAGATGTGTTTGTTTTCTAAAGTTTTTCACTCTACACTTCACTACTGTCAAAAATTTAAAACTTTTAAAGTCATTAGCTCTTCACTAGATATCAAAAACTCATTTAAGTTGATGATTTTGCAAAAATTCAGTATTAAGTAAGCAGGGGTCTACCCCAAACCGGAAAAATGGCAAGGGGTCTATGAGACAAAAAAGTTCGGGAAACTCTGCTATACATGCTAACAGAAAAATATGATTAAATGTGCTTATCCCAGCATCTGTATTTTAATGATCAATTTTAAAACTAGCATATATGCATCAATAACTTTTTCCCTCCCTTATAAATAATATTTTACATACTTTTGAAAGTAAATTAAATTATTTACCTGCGCTGTCGGGGGTACAACTCTTGCATCTCCATTGCTTTCTATATCATTATTCTTAGTACCATCCAAATTTTCTAAAATCAAAAAAGAACAAATTATATTTTCAGAATAAATATAAAGCTTTGCAGTACATGTAACTTTAAAAATATTTAGCAAGTTTTAAAAATATATATTTGCAAATCAGTATAAAATAATTATTTTTCTTAAAATTTTCTAGACGATATAACAGTATAATTGCATACAAAGGATTTTTGTGGTCTGTAAAATATATAACAAATGCTCATTTGTTTGTGAGAATTCACAAACAAAAAATATTCTTTAGGTTTTATTTTAACTACAGTAAGACCCTGCTTAACGGTGTTTCGTTTAGCGCTCCTTTATTTCAACCCGGGGATTCCCCAAAATTGCTTGCAGCACTACGGGGATTTCCCTTTGTTTAACGCTGTTTCGGTATAGCGCTCGTTTATTTCAACCCGGGGATTCCCCGAAATTGTGACATATTTGAAACAGTGTAGTTGTGTTTCTTGATTGGTGCAGTGCTGTACGGACGCATTTATATCATTTGAAACATTTGTTGACATTATTGGGCATTATTATCATCAGTTATTGGACATTACTATCATGGGTGATAATAAAAAACAAGAAAAGAAAGCAACCAGAAAAAGCATTTCACTGGAAACTAAAATGCAAGTGATTAGAAGATTAGATTCTGGAGAACGTCAATCTCAAATTAGTGCTGCATTGAATTTGGCAACTTCAATAATAAGATCAATTCTTAAGAATAAAGAAAAAATACTGTCTTCGGCAACTGCGTCGAGCTCTGAAACTAGAATTACCCATTCTAGAAATAACATTATAGAGGAAATGGTAAAACGACTATCTATGTGGATTGACGAGGAAATTGAACGCAATATGCCATTAAGCCAATCTATCATAATGGAAAAAGCTAGAAGAATTTTTACTTACATTCAGGCTGAGGCAAGTGATATAATTGAAACTTTCATTGCTAGTCGAGGATGGTTTAATAGATTTAAACATCGGAATAATCTTCACAATATAAAGATTACAGGACAAGCAGCAAGTGGTGATACGAAGGCGATAGCTGAATTCCCAGCGAAATTAAAAACAATTGAACAAGGAAACTATCCTCCAGAATTGGTTTTTAATGTTGATGAAACAGGCCTTTTTTGGAAAAGAATGCCAAAACGAACATTTCTATCCCGTGAAGAGAAACGAGCATCAGGATTTAAAGCTGCAAAAGATCGCTTAACACTTCTACTGGGTGGTAACGCAAGCGGAGATTTCAAATTAAAAACAACTTATAGTTTACCACTCCACAAACCCAAGAGCGATGAAAGGCATACCTAAATCAACTTTACCTGTAATTTGAAAGTCTAATAAAAAATCATGGATAACTATGAAAATTTTCCAGTAACTTTCCAATAACTGAACATTTCTGCCCGTCTGTTAAATGTTATTGCGAAATTAAAAAACTTGAACAAAGAGCACTACTATTAATTGATAATGCTCCAAACCAACCAGCAAATTTATCAGACTTAACAAAATACATTCCAGTCGAAGTGGTTTTCTTGCCGCCTAACACAACTGCCTTAATCCAACCAATGGACCAAGGTGTTATATCCAATTTTATGGCTTATTACTTGCAGCGAACATATAAGCAGATGTTTGAAAAAACAGACGGAGAAGAGAAGCAATCAATAAGAGAATTTTGGAAAAACTACAATACCATGAATGCTGTAGAAAACATAAACCTTTCTTGGAATGAGATAACAGAAAGATCTTTGAAAGGAGTATGGGAGAATATTTGGCCAGATTTAAGTCAGAGCGAAGACATTGGACACTCTGTAGTTATGGATGAAATAGTGGAATTAGCGAAACAAACCGGTTTAGATGAGGCAAATATGGAAGACGTCAAAGAAATAGTTCAAGAAATAGTAGCTAGTCCTTCTAATGATGAGCTCGAGGAATTAACTATGCAAGAAGAAAACAAAAATATTGATAGAAGTTATTTCAAAGAAGAACAAAAAGAACTTTTGATGGTGTTTGTAAAAAGGATTTTTGACCACTATAACTGAAATTATGGACAAATTTGTTGAAAATGATCCAAATTTTGACAGGAGTTCCAAAGCAAGACGGGGTGTTATAGATGCTTTATCCACTTATCAACAACTTCTAACAGAATGCAAAAGGAAAACGCAAACTTCATTAGATGCCTTCTTGACAAAAAGGCAGAAAATTGGAAACACAGAATAGTCTGAATGATCCGACTGACTTAGAATTTTATTTGTTTTTATAAGTACATATATTCGTTTATATTGTTTTTATTTTTGTAAGAAATAAATGTTTGGTTTTATTTTTTTATTAAAAAACATTATTAGTTTTAATACCTAACCGATTTTCTATCCATCTTCCCCTAACCCCATTATTTACATGTTAAGATAGCCTCATTTAGCGGTTTTATATTAGGCTCTCTACTTTGACGTATCCCCTGCGTTAAGCGGGGTCTTACTGTAATGTCAAAAAATATTAATAAGCTTATACTATCATAGCAGCACTAATTAAACAAACATGTTTCAAAAAAAATATGTCTAAATTAATAGTTAAAAAAATAAATGATTTAATAAAAATAAGGCATAAGACATAAAAATAAGGATAAAGATTATTATTGAATAGTTTCTAAGTACCTTTAAAAAAAAAGCTAAATTTGACAATTTGTAAAATTTACAGAGGGAAAAAAAAAAGGAAAAATCACCATCCTAATTTTATACATTCATGAATCTTCACATTTATAATTGCCTAATCATTAAAAAAGCCATTTGAAAATTAACTTAAAAGCACTAATTTACAAAACATTTTAAGGTATACAATTATTGATTATCAGTAAAACAAAAAAAGGTAGAATTGAATTTATTTGAATAAATGTGAATATCAAGAGTGAAACAGTTTTCAAATATTTTTAATTTTTATTTTTAACTAAAAAATATGTAACCCATTAAAAGAGAGAGAAAGAGGCATGTGACTCAAGTTCAATGATATTCAATTTTGATGTAAGCAATTAATCATATTTTTCAGTCACATATCAATCATAACTTTGCCATTCCAAACATAAATGTAACAGCAGAACATGAGGAATTCTTTACAATGCCAAATACCTTTCAGTTATATTTTGTTTAAATAAATGGGCCTAAATGTATTTTATATAATAAGAAAAAAATCGAGATAAATAAATATTTCAGTATTAAATTTCTCCAAGAGAAATTAAAACTTTAATTTATAATATGTGCATCCTTAACTTAGTTATCAGCAATTTATGTGCTTATTATTAGTCCTCTACCATTTTTAGCAAGTAACAAACACAAGCATTTAATTCATCAAAATTTTTAAGTAGTAAGGTTTCTGTATACCAGGGGTTATTTGATAGAATGGCTCTAAGATAACTGAGTAAGATTAAAAAAGGGCATTTTTAATTAACTTGCATCTTTTGTTGATAATTTGAACTCTACCAATGTAAATTTGAGTTTAAAGACATCTAGTCTGTTTTAAGCAATTACATTATATTTTTACAAGTATATTGCAACAATAAAATATATATTTTTCAAATTTTATCTATTTCAAGAAACCATTTTAATAAAATTCACACAAAATCAAAAATCGGGGGGAATCGCAACGAATATTTCAGCATACACTTTTACGGTAGTTTCCAAAGTTTGAAAGAAAGTTATTTGAAAATTTTAATAAAGCATTTGGTATTCAAAGGAAAAATAGATTGGAAAATAGATGTTTTGTAGATTTTTCTGAAGATTAAGAAAGCAATTGCACCATTTAAGAAAAGAAAAGAAACAATAATCTCACATAAATAATTCTCATTTAAAAACATACCTGAGCAGTTTAACCACAAAATCAATAATCTATGATGTCATATCTAATCATTAATATATACTGATATGAAGAACATTAACACATTTTCAGCAAACCAGAAATACAGAAAATCCAGAAAAACCCACATAATTAGACTTCATCACAATCACAAAACTGAATTAACATAATTCATAAAAACAGAAAAGATAATATTGTCATACTTTAAACCAGGCATTCAAAATAATTAAATTGTAAATATATGAAAAGAATTCATCACAACATTATAGTTAAAAAATATATAAAAAACTAATATCAATCTTTCAAACATGTGTGGCTCACTTATTACTTGGGGGAACACTAAAGAAAATTACAAATCTTGATGCATTTTTTTTTTTTTTTTTTTTTTTTGTATATTTCTTCTAAAATACATGGAATATAATCCAAATAAAATAAAAGTGGTAGAAACTGGAAAATTTAATAAAGTGTCAATTGTAATTCACCTGCTCAATAATTTCATTTCAAAATTCAAGGTCAACTTACGATAAGTTGGTGCACAGTCGGGGCCTGTGAGAGTTGGGATGAGGCCCGGAACATTCATTTGATGAGGAACCCCCTCTAGAAATTATAATATTTGAATCAAACAAAAAGCTTCTTTTAAAAAATAATTTTCTACCTTGCTTCTTTTTTTAAAAAAAATCCCTATTTAAAATCAATATGTTTCAAATGTCCAAAAAAGACTTGTTAGTAGATAGAAATGAAAAGATTTGAACAAAGGAAGAGATCTTTAGCACACAAAAATAAATGATTCTATTTGTACTTTCTTTTATAATTAATATTTCCTAAGTTACATGCATTTTCCAAAAGTCCACTTCATCATCTGGGTTGAAAAGAAATAATTCTTCAATAAAGTAAGTACACTTAAATAGAATTTAATAAAAGAAAAGAAAAAGATAAGGACAGAAGTCAACAAAAATTTTACCCTCATATTTCATGTTGATACTAGAATTTATATAATTTAATTCAACTTCTATTTAATATAAGGTCTTATTATAAATATCACACACTATAATTAAACAATTTTCAAAAAGAGAATTTTTTACTATCTGTATAAGAGCAACTTTTCGTGATATTTTTTTTCGTCTATCTTGGTAATTATAATAAGGAAAATCACATAACAGTAAGTATTATTTTCATATCTTCTCTATACTACTTTGCAACTAGTATGATTGTTTAATATTAGAATATTTGTATCTAAATATAAATGTCAAAACTGAAAAATATCCTTTTGAATAAAATTTAAAAAAATGAAGTTTGAGAATTTACAATAGTCTCTATACTTCTCTGAAATACAGAGAGAAAAATACATCCTATTTTACGATATGCTTTTATTCATAACAGATAAAACACCTGTACAAAATTTTCCAAAAAAGAGAAAGATAGTTTTTTTTACTTGACATTGTACAGTTTGATTTTAATTAAAAATAAATATTGATTTGCATAACCTTACAGTAATATAAGAAACGTTCAACACAATGGCGAAAAAGGAATCAATATTGAACAATAAAATCTATCTCTACTCAAAGTTAAGAGTTTATTATACAAATATATCCAAAATTATTGAGTTATTGAACAAATTTAGCAAGAAGACTCATAAAAAATTGCTGCTTACAAAATAAGAAAGAATATTCAAGTTGCTTTAACAGATCACAAAGACTACTGATAAAAAAAAGAAAAAGAAGCAGCTAGTTAAAAATATAAAGAACTGAAACATATAGTTTTCAAAAAAGTTCTCTGAATGAAACACTAGATATTAAAATGAAGTTCTCTTTCTGTACAACTTTTTCACAAAATAATCAAAGTGGCTATTCTACAAATAAATATGTATATCATTAGCATTCAAGTTTCATTTTAATCACATAATTTTATTTTAGATATTTTTCATCTATAAAATAGAATTAACACTGCAAATCCACAACAAGTATCAATGCAGCCCAAGAAACAATTGCAAAATCTGCAGCAAAGAAGCCTCAGCAATCCATCCAAAAATCAAATTCAAAGTCAAAGAAGCATCAAAAGCATGAAATAAAATGAAAAATTCATGCTCATTAATGTGATTAAACAATTATGATGCAGTTCTGTATCTATCTAGACATGTTGCATATTTAAATATTAGCCTACATTTCAGAAGCTCAGTTGATGCCAACTGATGAAAAAATTTAGTGACAATATTAACTACATTGCATTTTTCATTTAGATGGGCATAAGTGATGAAATGCCAATTTGCTATGTCCCAACTACAACCACTTTCCATCATTCTTTACATGGTTTTCAGTAGTACCATGATTACCAAAAGTTATAACATACAAAGTTATAGCATAAAGCATAGCTACAAATTTTGCCAACACTTTTGCCGAGATTTCCATTCAACTAACAAAAAATATCCAGTAAGATTTTTGTCCAATTAAAAAAAAATCCAAATAATTTATGATATTGAAAGCAAAATTTGCGCTGGAATGAGATGTTGCCAACTGGGTTGCAAACTGATTTAGTATTTATGATAAGATTTGATTGTTCCTTCAAATTACTTAACATTAATTCAGGATGTTTATCTGTACAATCCCATACTCATTCCAAATTAAATTAAAATTATGGAAAATGCAAAAAAAATCAAACGATCCTTTGCATTTCAACAAATGTTGCCTAAGCCTAGTTCCGAAAAATAGGAAGAAAATAAGTCACTCTACATTTTGATTTGATACAAGAATCTGAAAATCCAATTTAGAATTTTCAGGAAAATAATTTTTTCAATTTTTGAATACCAGTTGATATAGATATACTACCAAACAATCTTCTAATATGTAGAATTGTAGAGAGAAATGTGTAATCATCTCTCTTAGCTGAACTTTTATAAACCTTAACTCGCCAGGAATAAACACTCCTCACTATACAGTAACGAGTAATTCAAGACATCATTGTGTATTTGGACATACATAAATTTATGAATAGCTATATGCCGTGAGTGAAGGACACTTAAAAGTACAATTAGAACTAGAACACTAAAACCCTGTTTATTGCAATCATTTAATTGAACTACATTGATTTCTTAAATTCAGTGACAAATATCAAATTAATTTTACATAATACAAATAAAATAGCGTCTAAAACTAATTCAATGTTGTCTTTATAATAAAAAGGAGAATCATAAATTAATGAAGTTTGAATTACAAAAATATGCTCTTCCCTTTCATCAACAATGGACTAAATTCATGTGACATCATAGTCACATGATAACTGAGACACGTGTTTTCGGCCAATCAGTTCATAAATTAATGTGACGTTATAATTATATCATAAATATAATCACGTGTTTCCAGCCAATTAGTTCATGCGCTTCACTGTTGCCAACTTTTGCTTTTTGCAGAAACTTTCTTTTAGAAAGTACATAATAGTCAACGATATAATAACGCACATAGTTAAACAAAATGCATTTAATTTAAAAGTATTCGTATAATATAAGTATTTTTTTTTAATATTGAAAACTGTTTGAAGAATTTTAACACACGTGTGAAATCTTTACCCAATCATCTAATTTTAAATGTAATCTAAATTTTACATGTTGAACTAGTATGTCAATTTTTAATCAATGGGAAACACGTGATTGCCATTATCATGTGACCATCATGAATTTAGTCCATTGTTAGATAGTCTTTGTATGGCCCAAAATAATACCTTTTTTAAAGTGGCCTAGGGAATTAAAAAGTTGAACATCACTGCCCAATGGCATTAATATAAATATTTGTGTTATCTTTTAAGAAATAATAAGATTTGAATAATATTTCTCTTTATAAAAAAAAATTAAAAGAATTACTAAGAACAGTTTAATAAAGAACTTTAATAAACTTTTTTCTTTTTAGATTTTACCCCTCAAAAAAATATTTTGAGTTTCATATAAATAATATGTAGTGAGGTTATTTAAAAACTGAGTTTTGATAACAATGAAAAATCATTTTCTTTCTTTTTAGGACATAAGAATTCTATTAAAAATTTTTAATTTGTATTCCAAGGTAAAACAAAAGTCTTCCTTTATATATATATATGAATTTAACATTTTTACAGAATTCTTAAATTCATAGTTTCATCTCTAATTTAAAAGAGATTCAAGATTTAGATTGAAGATTTCTTTTCTTCATAATTAATGATTTCTCTCCCTCAAAAAATGATCAGAGCCAGGAAAATTGTAATGAATAGGAAAACAAAGAATAAAACAAAAGTAAACAAATCAGGAAGAAAATGAATACATATAAGTGGATTTTTTTAAAAAAACAAATCCTTGAGTCTTTAAACATAAAAAAAGTTACTAGAAAAATGAAAATATTGAGATTAAGCATAGTTTTTATTTTTCAGGAAAAAAACGGAATATTAAACAGTACATTTACCTATTCTTATATCATAAATTTCAGTTATTAAACTCTCATAAAAAAAATAAGATTTACCAATAATAAAATGTTTAAAACACAATCCTTTGTATGCAGGATAAAAAAGTCTAGTGAACTTTATAAACTAGAAGAAATATTTCTCGAAAATTGCTACAAAACAAGTTGGTTTGTTCTTCACAAATTAACATTTATATGAATAGCTCAACAAAATTTGATAGTATAAAAGAATTTCTGAAATAAATTTTTTTAAAAAAATTACTTCAAAAAGGTTATGCACTACTGCTATGACAACCTGATTTTCAAAAAAATGTTGATTTTAAAAAAATACAAAAAAATTATTTAAATTATGATATAAACTAATCATATTTGGCCAAAATTATATAACATATTCCAAAATGGTGCCAAAACTCAGCAAGGTTTAAATACTGTGATGAATATTTTGAATTATTTATTTTTACTCAAGATCGAGTTTGAAATTTAATATGCCCTTTGCAATTATTTGAAGAATTAGTAGATTATCAGAATACTTAAGTAAAAAGAAGAGAGGGAAAAGAAACTTAGCATATTGTATAAATATCCGTAAATACTTAATTATATATCATACAGTAGAGTATAATTACTCAGTTAATATAAAACAAGAAAATATTTTTAACCTTAAGTTGCATGAAATTTTATTTAATTCTTTTTTTTAATTTTAATATGATACAATATTTTTAAAAAGCTCATCTACATTTCAATTATTGACAATTTAGATCATGTAGCATAGCAGTAACAATGGCTTTCAAATTATATTTTAATCATTTTTGGTAGTTTTTTTTCTCTTGGCTTAAATATTCACTTAACTAAAACACATTAATAATTGATGACTTATATGAATAACTTTTATATTATAATTTCAACTTGAGCATCTTTTTAGAAGCTCAGTGCAATACTTACCACAAGAAATAGGTATCAAGTCAGCTAGGATGTCTGATGTGGTTTGTTTCTTTAAATGACGTTTCGTCTTTTGATGTTTTTCGATATCTCCCTTGTGAGCTCTTATTTTCTTGCCACATATTTTGCAATATGCAAGAGTTGGATCCTCGGGAACAGCAGAAACCCATGCTGAAAGAATTTTAAATTAAAAAGTAACTGTTTAAGAAATTTTCCTTAAAGTCACTATAAAGAAGAAAAGTACAAATTATGTGTGTGTCAAAATCATTAATTGACAAATGAAACTTATCAAAATAGCCTCTAGTTATTTTATTGATGTTTATACAGTATAACCAATTGACAATTTTTGGACTATTTATTAATATGCACTTTGAAACAAACAGTTATTGGCCACAGACCACATGTATTCTTCACAGCAATGTCAACGATCTTACATGGAAAAAGTCAAATTAATATATGCTTTTAAGATACGATGTTTTGATTTGTAATATACTTTTCCAATGTCCTTGTATTAAGTGTTAATTTTTCTTGTTCTCGGTATGTAGCAGTCTATAGACATTCTAAAATTCCGAGATTATCAGGAATTATTCATATGACAATTATTAGCTTTCCAATCTTGCATCATATATTACCAAAAAATCTGACGTACAACGTGCATCGTCAAAATGTGCACCTATACTTACAAGTTGAATCTTTTTTGATTTATATATATATATATATATATTAACCATATAATGCACACCTTTTTTGCAAAGAAGCCTGAAATTTAGGTTAGCAATGCTCTTATGTTTTGAAATAATTTATTCGAGGTATTATCCTAGGCTTTTGAAAAAAAATATTGTACTTGCAGAACTGCAACCCCTTAAGTTCACACGTTATGTGTCATTTCTTTTAAATAAACAGCATTTTGATAAATGTAGATGTCAATTTTTTAATGCTAATCTCTTCTTATTTTTAAAGCTATCATTTTTATATCTTGCATATAAAGCACACCCGTAAAATTTTATTTTATTTTTGTGTTAAAAGTGCACTTTATATGCCGAATTATATGGTAATTATATTATTATAATATAATACCAATAAAAGGATACAAAGTCTTGAAACAATTATATTTAAACAGCACATTTCTCCTCACCAGAGAAAAAAATATATAAAACACACAAAAAAAAGGCAAATTATGCTAGAATAGTGCTATTCCTTTAAGTAATGATGAGAAAGATTATTTATCAAAAATTTCCCATATACTTAAATAAAAAAAAATAGCACATAAAATTTTCTATATTTTTAAAAGAAATAATTGAATAAATTCTTTTTCACATACTGTAAGTTAAAATTTTTATTAACAGTGCACTTTCAATCTGTACGAGTGATATTAGCGATAGACCTCCTAATTTTGAACCTTGGTCGAGAAATGAGGACAAAATTTAAACTGGCATCCCATTCTCCTAATCCCCTCACCATATCACTGTTGAGATTTTATCTCAACAGATTAAATGTGCATCAATCAGCAGGTCTTCAGTAGAATCATAACTCGCACACAACAATGCCAGTCACAAGTTTCCGACCAAAGTAACTCGGTTACCATATCCACTTTAAATAAGATGGCGCAGCTCAACAAACTATGAACTCGGCCGATCTCACCTATTCAGAACTGCACTCCACCTACATCAACAGCAAGCAAACAACTGTTCCTCCTGCTCATCCCTGGTATGAGGCTAAACGACCTGGTGGTTTTCCTTTCCTTCAATGCAGCAGAAAGGAACAAACTATTCCAACTCATTTCCAGAGCGGCCACCTCCGAACTTTGACTTTTAGGGATAGTAACAAAGTTTTTCCAACTTGTGTAAGGTGTTCTGCCAGCCAGGCATCTCCAGAACACATTCTTGACTGTCTGGGGCTTTCAAAACAAGATCTATATGAAGACCTTCTAATAGTATTGGACTTTTTGAGAGTGAATGGGATCATGGACTTGATCTAGCTTGGCTAGACATGGAGATCAGAAACAACAACAACACTTTAAATGCTGTTAGATGGAACTAAAGAAAAAATTTTAAAGATACAATTTTTTCCTCACATTCAATGGACATTTTCAACAAACCAACATTTCTTATGTGGAAACAAAACAAAATATAGAGCCAATAATAGCAAAAATAGACATTTACTTTTGTTATCAAGATACTTTACTCAATGGTCAGAAAAAAAGGGCCAAAAAACTTAATCTACTGAAAATTTACCTTATAATATATAACTTTTTTTTTTATAGTTGACAGTAATTTTCCTAATTTGAGAAAATTTCTAAAAAGCTTAATGCCAATTCAAAATTATATTTGTTGAAAAAATTGATCATTACATGAATTGAACTAACTTTAAAACATACTGATCATATATATACAGTGGCGCACACAAGGGGGAATCTGGATCCCCCCCCAAAGCCCTTGATTTTTTCCCGATTGATTATAATTCTAAGTATATAGTACGTAAAATTTAATTAAGTATTTGTTATTAATGATTAATTTTATTAATTAATGCTAATTATTTATTCAATAATTAGTTTTTTACTGTGTTTTGTTCCCGAAAATCGACAAAATCAAAAGGAGCCCGATACAAGAATGGTGAACTTTCGATCCCAGACCCCCCCCTTGAAAAATTTCTGTGTGCGCTATTGAATATATTGAATATATATATCATGTTCTGGAACATTTATAATAACTTGTAACTGTGTGGTGCATAGCAAGGCCAAATATTTTATACAAGAAAGAATTCATTTAAAAGAAATGTAAGATATGATATAGTAATATTTGAAAACTTTTATTCAAACTGATCATTTTTTAAAAAAATATTTAAAAATGAATAGTTTATATTTTGGTAAATATTTTGAATTGTTCTTAAGACCTTCAAATCTATCAAGAAATAAAGTACTTGTGTTACAATTATTTTTAAAAAAGATTCATTTTGTGTATGTACATGTAGAAAACAAATAAATTTATGACAGAAAATAAAATGAGCCTAACCAAAAAATATTCCCAACTCTTTTGTGATGTGATCAAATGTTTGGTTGACGGAGCACCTGGTGCTACACTTATGCTGCAACTGCTAAGAATGTCTTCCACCGACTTTATTTACTGTTATTAGCCCCTACCTTGCTTTTCTGCATCAGTTAAGTCTGTACAACTGTCTTTAAGCTGCTGGCACTATTTCACAAAGACCAGACAAGACAATGCATATTGTCCATACACTGCTGATATCACATGATGAATTCTGTACTTGTGAAACTTTTTACCAAAAAAAAAGTACCATTCTGGAAACTTCAATGCTAAGAGTATTCAGCCGATGATCCATTTTTCTGCACATTTAGCAGTAAAAAGAGATAGAATCTATTCAAATTAAACTACAACCATTAGAAGTCATGAAACTCGATTAACATTGGCAAAAGCTTTGTCAGTTTTTTTAATGCTATAACTATGTTTCCTTCTTTTGCTTCGATGGTTCAGCTATTTATAAACCTCAAGATAATGGAAGGCTAGACTTTTTTAAACAGATTTGACCCTGTTTTAACTTTTATCCCTTTCATTTTTCTTTTTGTGTAATTCTTCTTGGAACAGACTTTTTAGTGTAAATTATTGTATTATGTTCTATATTGCATTATTATAGCATTTTAATTTTGAATCTCTGTATGGCATTAATATACTTGTCTTTGTATTGCCAGCTGCATTTGAAATTTAAAAAACAGTTATAAACCCAGTCATCACATCATTGGTTCATTAAAATTTCTATACTCTTAAATCATTTACATGTCCAACACATGCATATACTATATATTGAAGAATTAAATAAATTGGAATGTACAATTACTTAAGAGATTTGCTTCTTCAAACTATACTACATTATCCCTCTCGCATTATTTCACTCATTTGACAAGGCTAAGTGTTACGTACAGTTATTCTCAACGATTTAGCATCAAAAGGTAAGTGTTACACATCCGTTGGTACAAAAGATGTTGTATATTGCTGGTACTACCTAGATCACTTTTAATTTGATGCCCTGCATAAAAATTTTCTAACAAATGCTGATTTAAGCTCATTTCTGGCCCTAGGCGTATAAGATCTACAGAACCCCTTGGCACTGGCACACGGAAATTTATAGCCAGAAAATCTGGTTTCCAGCTTATCTCGGCCCCAAGCACCCAATGGTTAAAGTGGCACTGCATCTATAGAGAAATACTGCAATTTATTTTTTGAAAATGTTGTATTTTTGGCCAAGTGTGTATAAATTGCCTATACTACCTCACTTATGTTCCAAGGTGATATCATGGGCTTCTACTAGGCATAAGAATTTGTACCATGCCTATCAACTTTTGAAAATGGCAAAGCGTAAAATAAATATTAAAAAAAATAAATAATTATTTATTAGACAGATGAACTAGGGGGAAGGGGATAAAATCTACAAAAATGGAAATTTTATCTATTATTTTACTCTTGGTTAAATTGTATAAATTATTTCTTTAGAAAATATTACCATAAAATCCAGCGTATAACACGCACCCATACTTTCACAAGTTGTAATTTTTAATTTTTTGATATATTCGCTGTATAACACGCGCACCCCCTATTTTATGAAGAAACCCGAAATGTATATGTGTAATATTCTGATGTTTTCATATCAATTATTCGAGGTTATTGTTTAAAGCTTTAGAAAAATTAGTATATTTCTAGAACTATAAACCTTTAAGTTCATAAAGAATGCCATTTCTTTTAAAAAAACAATGTTTCAATATACGTAGAAGTTTAATTTTTTCAGATAACTATCTCCATTTTTACACACACACACACACACTTACACTTTTAAAGCTTTCATTTTTATACCCAGCATATAAAGCGCACTGATAAATTTCGATCTTATTTTTTATGTTAAAAGTGTGCGCTATACACCGGAATTTATGGTAGGTTAAAAAGCCATTTTTGTAAGCAATATTCCATGTTGGTAGTTGTTAACAAAACTTTATATCTGTAATATTTTTAGCCTTCCAAAAAATTAATGAATAAACTGTTACAAGAGTCAAAAGCTGCATTTGCCAAGATTAAAAAATGTGTAGCAAATGAAAAAATTTTAAGTAATAGGATCTGTTCAATGCATAATGGCAGTTAACATTCATTGGTACTTAACATATTAGCATCTCCACAGCCAAAACTGCACCACGAGAATCATTTTTCTCAAGATAAAACACGTAAGAATGAATGTTTTGTTACTAGGCAAGATTCGTGCAGCAGAAATTTTGCTGCAGTGATGCTAATAAATAAGAATCCATTTTGTTTGACACTACTTTTGAAAAATGTAATCACTTGTATTTAAAATGTGTAAAAAGTTAATTTACATTCACTAAGTTTATACTACACATTTGTACAAACTCATGAACAGAGCTAATATAAAGAAATATATACATCAAGACCTTAAGATGGCCTTTTAATATCAGGAGGACAATGATTAATAACTGACAGATCAGTAGTAAATGAGTTTATTAAAGCTATCTGTTCATTGGGACAGTTAATGTCAATATATCCATCAATGAAGAAATCACCATACTAATAATTTAATACCTGATTATATCCAATATTAATAATGCAACTCTTGTAAAAGGATAGCATCAGCTTGACAAAATAATTATAAATAGTGTCATATCCCATTGTGTCATATGCCATAGATCTTTTTATAAAAATACCCTCATAATAAATTAAAAAACTTCCAAAAATACATTAATGTATTGGCATTGTAAACGTATTTCAGCAAAATAAAACAAAAATTTATTTCATGATTTATATAATACAAGGTTATTTATGTTAATTTTAATGAAATTTATTGGGAAAAATTCTAACTTTAATTTGGCACAATCACAAATTTATTCCTCCAATTATCTAATATTTGATTCGGATTTTAAGTCAAATAATACAAGTCGTGTGGAAAAATATTTACTCGTGGAAATAGTACTGCAGAGTAATATTTTACTCGAAATTTTCATGCAAAGTTACTGTTGAATACGTGTATTTTATATTAAACTAGAGTCAACCAAATATTTCTTAGTGATTTCCGAACATAAAGATTTTCTATTTATTCAGTTGTTCGATAATGTTTCATTTTCCTGACAAAATTTAAGTCGGAAAGAATACTTAATATCACTCATTTTTAAAAATTAAAACGATTTTTTTTTTTTTTTTGGTTTTATGAATACCTTAAATAATCTGTATTTCTTTCACATTACTTTACAAATTCAGAAATTTTACGGATATAACAATTCAGAATTTTAACTAAGAATTGTTTACCAGAACTCTAATGAAATGAGTTTGTAACAAAATTTTAAATTTACAGAAAAAAATATTGAGTTATTGCGCAAAATGTATTTTGTGAATTCGTTAAAATGAACAAAAAGAATTCACACATTGAGTACTAATTTAGAACATTCGTATGATATTAAATAAAGTGTTCAACATTAAATTAACATTTCTATTAAATATTTTATTAATATAATAAAAAAAACATTGATAAATTTTTAAAAAAATTATAGTTCTACTCGTATAGCAAGCGCACAATGTACAAGTAGTTCTCAATAGCTTTGTAGTTTTTATTAGGCTTAAGAGAGGGCTATTTCACACACTTTCAGAACTTAAAATAAACTAGCAAATATTTAGTAACTAGATTTAGCACAATTAAAAAGCACATTTTATATTAATTGCTGGAGTAAATATTACAATAAACTATGAAACTCATTACATCATAAGAAGTAATAAGCCATTTCTTCCAAATTCAAGAATTCGCTGTAATCCCGGTCTCCACACAAATAAGAGACAACAGAATTTCCAACACGACAGTACGACGACGCCATTTTATTGTTGGATAAGATTTGTACTAAATGAAACTTAATTATTTTAAAAAGATGTATTTTAATGTCCCCTAGATATGGTCAACGAAGACACACTCGACAGCATTCATTTTCTGCTATCAAGTTCTTCATTTGGCGTAATTTTAGTGTTACCTTAAAGATTGGCGTCCTGGGCGTCGCCCCGAAAGCCCGAGCGGCCGCCATAGTACCGAAACAACATCGATCTCGCCAAAAGCGCGGCGAACACACTTACCGTATCTCTCTTCCCATTCCTTCTTAAAAACTCTTTTGCTGTCATATCCTTTCCATTTTCCTGTAGATTCACGGCCTTTTTTAGCAGGCGGAGGTCCTGTATCGTCAGGTTGCACAGGAATTTGAATAGTACCTAATTGTTCTATGGTCGCATGAGGATTGTAGACTTCATGTTGAGTAACTACAACATTGGTTTGTTGTACTGGAACAACAGCTTGCGAGACCGCCATCTTTCCTCACGCCAAAAGCTGAATTGTGAAAAGTGGTGAACGCTGGGCGCGAAAAGCATGGGTTGCGAGCAATGCATCATGGGAGAGCTGAGATGTTTTTCGGTGACTCTCCGAAAAGACACTGAGCGCGCGAATCCTCGAAATTCGCCAAATTGTTTTCGATATTTATGTCGCACAGTTACTCGCCAAAAGTGTTTGCACTAATCATTTAAACATAAGGGAATAGAAAAAAATATGTTTAAGATTTTTTTTTTAGAAAAAAAAAAATTTTCTATTTGAACTGCTTTAAAAATTATAATTATTCAACTGTGTTGAAAAATAGCATATTCGAAAATTTTTAAATAAAAAATTTTGGATTTACCACCTTTTATTTATTTATACATGAGTGTACTGGATTATACAAATTTAATATTTTACATAAAATTAAATTTTTTAAATAGTTCTCAAAAAATTCAAAAATCGTTTTAAATCCAGTCAGATACCATTTCTATATCTTAGTTCTTTCTTTACATAAAAAAAATGGCGTGAACGATTTTAGCGATATATTTCCGTTATATCAGTCTTTAGAAAGATTTTTTTTATTGCAAATACGTTTCTTTTATCGTCAGCTTAATACTGATGTTTGAAAATTTTTTACTAGTATAAAACAAACAACTTTAAAATATAAAAAGAAACTAATATGAAATCCAAAAATATGTAGAAATAAAATATTTCTTTCAAAATTAGAAAAGAAGAAATATTATATATACAACCAAAACAAAATTAAAAAAAAACTTTTCTCCTAGTTTAAATTTCATTATATTCTAAAAATGTTTCATAAAAAATTATTTCAAAAAGTTTTATTCCCCCCAAAACCCGCTTCTGTCGCTTTTATTTTTTAAACTATCAAAATTAATCATAAAACACATTTTAATCAGAAAATTATTTTATTGCATTGGTTATAAAATAAAAAAAAATACTTGAAAATGATTTGATGTGCCTATGATAGTAAATAGCATATATTTAAAAAATATATAAGGAATTCCTTGGTGAAGGAGTTACAAAACAGATTATTTCCTATATTTAATTCCGTTTCCACGAATGCGCGCAATTGGAATCAAACTATAATTATCAAAATATTACTTATTTAAATTTAAATTGTACATTTTTCCTCTTTGTATCGGTACGTCGCTTATATAAAAAAAAATCTGATAGATTACTACTGTAACTCTATGTACATATAAATTATTCTTTCTTATCTTCTCAGAATAATAAGTTCAGTTAGCAGTGATAAATTTAGCATGAACGTGATAGATGATCCTCTCTTTAGTTCAGACTAAAATAATATAAAACAAATAATTAATTTTAAAATTATCATATATTTAGTTTTAGAGTAACTAATATTAATTTACCATACATTTTAAATTGTTTATAACTATAAGAATCATTTATCAGAACTGATTTTCTCCTTTCATATTTCTCAAATTCAATATCCTTTCCCATCAAGTAGTAAATATTTCTTTAAAGTTATCATAATATCTAACAAGGAGAGGTGGGGATATAAATATCTCTATTGATTTTTTTTTTCTTTTAAAATTTCTTTTTATAGGGTTTTTTTTTTTTTTTTTTTTTTTTGCATTTATTTATTTAAGCTAGTGAGCTACCTGAAAATATTTTCCAGCAAAAATCGTATAATAGACATTTTCCATTCATATATAAGAGAATACTACAAAAATTTTTTATTGAAATTAATAAAATAAAGACCTTTTTAAAAATGTGTACGAAATGGATATATTTTAAATGGTTTTTCATTCATATTATGACAATTCATAACAGATCGAAATAATAATAATAAATAAATAAAAATAAATTCGAAATTTTAAAAGTTCAAAAACTGAATTTTTTGAGTACATAATAGCATTTATTACAATAGCATAATATTTATTACACCTACAGCTGCTCGCATTTGTTCTCAATGTTTGTGTTTTTGATATCCACTCACAATAATAAAAACATGTATCAAATATCAAAGTGTTTATTTTTAATTTTATTACTTATTTATTTTACAATATTTTAAAATGAAAAAAAGTTTTCAGACACCTTTAGGTGACCACGGCAGCCGAGAGTCATGGTCGGTGTTGTTTCTGTCGGATCTTGAGTTCCAGTCCGGAAATAGGTTCCTGATTTTAATGCAGTTTTCACATTTCATTTTAATTTCCGCCATTAATTTGTTTATTGTAGTGAATGTTTCAGAGTAGTATAAACTTCTGTCCGACGTAAAAGTCTACTAATTATATACAATACGCCTCATAATCTTGAACTACTTGGAGGGGTGTGGTTTTTGGAAATGGAGTTCCAGCTCAAGCGACGACTTCGTCATCTGATCGTGGCCCAACGTTACGAGGTTTATTGCCTGTGGTCAGTGAATCTTTGAATCGGTCAGTGAGTGCGTGAGTGTTTATTAATATCGCATTCTAAAACGACACGAGAGCTATCGGCTACAAACTACGTAATTTTGAACCGCGGTCAAGCGACGAGAACGACACCTAAGCTGGCACTCACCTCTCCGAGCTTCCATGGTTACTAGTTCGTGCCCTTTGGCGTGGTGTGGAAGCTCGGAGAGAGGGTTGCCAACTCAGGTGTTGCCTTCGTCACTTGACCAAGTTTGTAATTGAGGCCCATCGTCAATAGCCCTTGTGTTGTTTTACAGAGTGATGTTAATAATCACTCACTCACAAAAGTTCATGACCATGACCACTAGTTTACCGCGGCTATTTTGGTCGGTCGGAAATAGGCAGCTGGAAACAGCCAGAAGCAGTGGCGCACACAAGGGGGCTGGGGGTCCGGACCCCCCAAAGCCCTTGATTTTTTTTCCGATTGATTATAATTCTAAGTATATCGTCCGTAAAATTTAAATAATTACTTGTTATTAATGATTAATTTTATTAATTAATGCTAATTATTTATTCAAAAATTAGTTTTTTACTGTGTTTTGTTCCCGAAAATTGACGAAATCAAAAAGAGCATTATACAAGAATAGTGGACTTTGGACCCCGGACCCCCTTTTTTTTTTTTTTGAGAAATTCCTGTGTGCGCTACTGGCCAGAAGTATTCACTACAGAGTGCTTCTCAAATTCTTGGAACGAAAAAAATGAAATGATTTTTTTTCGTTTTATAACATAAAAAAAGGACCAGATTATTTACATTAATAATTAGCCGCCCAGACGGTATAGTGATTAATGATGCTGACTGTACCGTAAAGCCTGGATTCGAATCTCGAAGAAGGCATGTTTGTTAATGTATAGCAGTGCTCCACAACCTTTTCATCACCGCGGACCAGTTAACGTTTGTTAATTTTACCACGGCCCGCTGAGGGGGAGGATATTGATTGTTTATATTTTAGACTGTTTTGATTTAATAATTTTAATTTAATTGTATTTAATCGTGACTTCTGAATAAAATACAGCTACATCAAAAAATGAATATGAAGTGATTTTCAAAACAAAGTAGCCCAAACCTAAGAAAAATATACCACAGCAAGTAAAAGAAATAATTTATCTTAGGCGGACCGGTAGTATTTGATCCACGGACCGGACAAGTCCGCGGATCGGGGGTTGCGGAACACTGATGTATAGGACCTGTGTGGCATGTGGGCACTCTAAATACTCGTTGAATTGAAAATCCTTTCTAGTTTTTTTCTAGAGGTTAGTGCCAGGGGAAGACAGTTGGAAGATCTCTGCCCCCTTCGGGGGGGGGGGCATTCTCCCTCAAAACTGGGGTGGAATGGAGTGAAAGCGTGCTGTCACCTGCGTGTGCTCAATCTAGTCACCCTTACTACAATTAATTTTGTGGGCCTAGATCTGATGTCACTATCAATTGAACGGAATAAGCGACAAAACATTAACAATTTCTATAGTATTAATACACTGCTGGACAATTGCTAAGGACGGATAACCCTATCATCCATAGCAACCACAAAATGAAAGGAAGCAAAATGTGGAAAATTAGAATAAGTGCGGGATATTAGTAAGAAGAAGTATGAGTATGCAAATTTTTTTTCCACGTCTGTTCATCACGTGATAGCGTTCATAAGAGCTTTAAAGGTTTTGATGCGTGTGGACAGTTGTTGTTTCAAGTCAAAGTTTTACAGGAAAGATTTAATAGACGAACTTAAAATTTTTGGCATGTCTTCCCGACATCACATAGATGATTTTATGCGTGGCCGAATTATTGGAAAGATCGAAGAAGGGCGAAAAATAACAGATGTTGCCAGGGAGTTCGACATCGCTCACAGCGTTGTTTCACGGCTGTGGAAATCATTTAAAACTACTGGAATGTGTAGTAGACGGCACGGGGGAGGTCGTGTTAGAAGTACGACGCCTGCAGAAGACAGATATATCGTCCTATCAGCAGAAAGGAATAGGCGCACCACAGCTCAGCAGGTGGCAAATCAGTTTCTTGCTGCCTCAGGAAAGCAGATCTCCCGAAAAACTGTTGCCAGACGTTCGAGGGGAGGAGGACTATACGCACGCAGACCTGTTGTGTGTGTCCCATTGACCAGACAGCACCGTACTGCCCGTTTGCAATGGTGTCGTGAGCATCACAATTGGACTGAACAGGACTGGGCATGCGTACTATTCTCAGATGAAAGTAGGTTCAGTCTGTCATCGGATTGTAGACGCCAACTGATCTGGCGCGATAGTGGTACTGCTTATCGTCCAGAAAATATCCAGGAAAAGGACCGATATCCGACATGCAGTATCATGGTGTGAGCCGGCATCATGATCAATGGCAGCACGCGCCTACATGTGGTTGCGAATGGGACTATGACGGGCCAACGATACATTGATGAAGTTCTACTTCCTCATGTTCGTCTTTTCCGTGGTGTTGTCGGTGATAAATTTGTTTTTATGGACGGCAACGCAACATGTCATCGAACACTCGCTGTTCAGGATTGTCTAGACAGCGAGGGTATTCAACGTCTCGTATGGCCAGCGCGTTCTCCAGATTTAAACCCCATTGAAAATATGTGGGATGCTTTGGGGAGGCAAGTTGCTGGTCGAAACTATCCTCCGATAAACAAGAACACCCTCATCCGTGCACTCACAGAGGAATGGGATAAATTGCCTCAACAGCTGCTGGATAATGTTGTGCAAAGTATGGTACGACGTGTGGAATGTTGCATCACACTCCACGGTGGACATATCCCGTACTGATACCTCTCTTTAAGGTGCCTGCTGACTTTTAGATGCATTGTTCCATTTCTCCGTACGCAGATCAAATGAACATTTTTTTTTCTTTCAGATGTTTCACAGCTTTTGTACTTTCCAGAACACTAAATATTCTTTATTCTAATGTCTGAACAATGTGGCAACTATATTTTATCCTACTAGGCCTCATGTCTCGCTTAATGTTATGCTACATAGCAATTTGTGATCCGTCCTTAGCAATTGTCCAGCAGTGTATTATCAAAAACATTAGTAAAGCTTTGGAATCAAATTTCAAATAAAATGAGGTGTTACTTTTATATTTATTATTAGCTTGTTATGATATAAAAATATGTGTGTGTATAATGTTTTAAATAACTTATTCATAACTTATATGGTATATTAGTTAACTTTTTTGTGTATCATTTTTATATTAATTATTGTCAGATTCATTTTCATCTGGAGAATAGTATGAAATATGCTCACTAAAAAATTGTAGTGGGAATTAAAAAGACTCTAGTAAAAAATATTTCTCATTTCCAAAGAAAAAAAAACGGTTACTTTTAAAAATTTTATCTACCAAATTATTAACGGAAACTTCAAAGTTCATATGATTTAAATTTCTAAGTAACAACTACTTAGAAATTGTTATATACAGGAATTTGATAATCTTATCAAATTGTGTCTATTGATTATAATTGAATCGTATTCACATATGTATATGCTTTTATTTTAGTATTTATAATTGGAAAAGCAACATGATCTTAAATGACAATATTTATCAACACTTCCCCTCGTTTTTACTAAGCAGACGATTCCTTGGAAAGATTAAGAAATAAAACATGTGGCCGTGGTAGCCTAATGATCAAGGTCACGGACTCGAGGCTCAAACGTCCTCCCGTTGGTGGGGGTAGTCAGGAGAGGAGTGGGTGCCAGCTCAGATGTCGTCCTCGTCTTTTGAAACCCTCGATGTCACCTCGTCATGTTCAAAATTACGAGATCTGTCGCGAAAAGCCCTCGTGTAACTGAATAGTGCAGCGTTCACTCTCACTCACTCAAGAAATAAAAGACAAGAAAAATCCCACTTTACCAGAGATTGGAATGCTAAAATCTCAACATATTTTCGAATGATTTTCCTTTCTGATTCATTATCTTGTGTGTTTCATCTTTTAGAAGAGTGCAGCCTAACCTTTTTATCGCCGCGGACCGGTCAACGTTCGATAATTGTACCACGGCCCACTGAGGGGGAGACATCAGGGGCGGCTTTAGGGACGGACAAACTGAACCCCTGCCCGAGGCGGTAAATTTTAAGGGCGGCATTTAGATAAATTTGAATTTTTTTTTGTTACAAAAAAATTTGATATGATTCTGAAATATTATTGGGTGTGAATTTGGTATTTCATTTCACGTATCTTATTTTTTTTATTTTGTGCTGTACATATTTAATGACAGTTATCTTTTAAATTGAAACTTGAAGAGTTTGGGGCGAGTTTCACATCTTTCACTAGTAACTTTCTCCCCATTCAGGAGTGAGGTTACAACGGACATTCCTTTCACCTTTACGATATCCGGTTTCAGCTGTCCAAAAGGGGACAAGGGTAATAATAGGTTTTGGTAGATAGAGAGCTACAGAAGATGTTTTATTTTAGTTATAATAAGTTAAAACAAACGTTTTTTGTGATCCCCATCATTAATAGATTATTTTTCAAAGAAATTGGCCTTTTTAAATAGACAATTCATTCTCTTTTATTTAACTCGTTTGAAATAATAATAAGTAATTATGTCTTTAATTTCGAATTATTTTGAAATTTTTAAGATTTAAATATTATATATTGTTACGTAGCTTCGAGGGTTCGAGGATTTTATGCAAAACAATCACAAATAAAATAAGCAGTTCTTTAAGAGCGATGTGAATTTATTATCGAAAATCCAATCCTTTCAATACAGGATTCAGAAGCAATATTCACAGGTTAATTATCCGAAGGTCTTCACACCTTCAACAGCAATCAAACACAATTGCCAGTGTTTCAAAATACACGTAAGTAAAGATTATTCACAAGCACAGCCGAGCTAATCGCTAGTCAAACAATCCTCACTACTCGCTGGCTTAATCAAGGCTCCTCATCGTACTGGCGAGCATCCTTTTTATATGCGCGACAGAAACTTTTAGAATTATAACCGCTCGTGTCATTGAACGTGACACTATTGGAGAGATCTACTACTTTCTAGAAGATTCCAGAGGGTTCCGAACTCGCCAACAAGGTCGCCAATGACGCCAAAATGGTCGCCAAATTTGCCTAATTGACCACCAACTTGGCTCTACCGCCAAGATTTCGCCAAGTTCTCATTGAATCTCCATTATAACGTAAGGGGCGGCACTGCTTGTGAATAGTACAATTTTAACATGAAATAAATATAACATAGAGTAATATAAATGCACTAAACACTCAAATACAAATTATTTACACTATTTACACAAAATTCGTAACACTATATATATATATATATATATATATATATATATATATATATATATATATATATGAGAGAGAAGGGTGACATTTTCCATTTTTGTTGGGGTAGCAAAACTGCTAGAGACGGCCCTCGAGACGTTGATTGTTTAGATTTTAGAATGTTTTGATTTAATAATTTCACTTTAATTGTACTTAAATATGCCTTCAAAATGAAATACAGTTACACCAAAAAATGAATATTAAGTAATTTAACATGGAATATAAAGTAATTTCTATGGAAGTGGCACGAGATGAATACACCACAGTAAATAAAATGGAAATAACATAATGTTCCTTGGGCGGACCGGTACCAGTCGTTGCCCAGGGCTGGAGACCACAGTTTTTAAAAAATTGAGAATATTCCGAATTAACATTTCGTTATTGATAACTGGACAATAAAAACCACCTTCCAAATTTAAACATATTGTTACGTACATCCGGTTCGAGGATTTTATGCAAAACAATCACAAAGAAAATAAACAGTTCTTTAAGAGCGATGCGAATTTATTATCAAAAGTTGAATCCAAAGCACTCAAACACAATTGCCAGTGTTTCAAAATACACGTATGTAACAGCTTATTCATAAGCACAGCCGAGCTAATCGCTAGTCTAAACAATGCTCACTCTTCGCTGGTTGAAATCAGACTCATCGCCATACCAGCGAGTATCCTTTTATAGGCGCGACAGAAACTTCTAGAAATATAACCGCTCGTGTCATTGAACGTGACACTAGTGGAGAGATCTACTACTTTCTAGAAGATTCCAGAAGGTTTCGAACTCGCCAATATGGTTGCCAAAGTCGCCAAAATGGCCACCAAAAATGATGCCAACTTGGCTCTACCGCCAAGATTTCGCCAAGTTCTCATTGAATCGCCATTATAACGTAAGGGGCGGCATTGCTTGTGAATAGTACAATTTTAACATGAAATAAATATAACATAGAGTAATATAAATGCATTAAACACTCAAATACAAATTATTTACACTATTTACACAAAATTCGTAACAATATAAACTGTGGGGATAGAAGTAAAGTCTGAAAAAAAATGTGGCTGTGGTATACCTTAGTGATTATGTTTAAGAACTCGTGGCCAGCGTCTCACGGATTTGAGTCCCAATGCCACTAAACATCCAACATATAAAGAGACTGATGCATGTCGAGGTTCAATGTCCTTCTGTTGGTGTGGAATGGTCAAAGACGTCTTAAGGCATGGGCCAACTGGACCCGGGCCCAGTGCCTCGGTATCTAGTTCTCATCTTAGTCTTAATAAAATCACGAACTGAGATAATTTCAACATTCAAATATTATTTCCAGTTGTATCCTTCGAAAAACTGGGAATTTCAGACGATATGTCAACTAACTACATGTGATAACCATCGTCCTTGTATAGGCCTAGGCCTATGACCATTTATCATCATTACTCATTCAGTCAAAGGGCGGCAGTCGACCCAGCTCGTTTGTACGATTGTAAGTCATGCACATTTATTTGTTTAGGGTTATTGTTTATACGAGTTTTTGACAATTTATGCTATGTACCGTTTACTTTTAAGGATCATAGGTAGGGCCTACATTTGCGTAGGGGCCTAGGGTCTCAAGAAGACTTAAGAGGTCTTTGCCCTTAAGCAAAAGTAGTGAACCTTTTAGTGCATATACATGTAAAGTTTAGTAAAAGCAATCCACAATAACGTTATATATATATATATATATATGTATGTATGTATAAGAGTTTTATTATTAAATTAAATTTTCTACATTTTTTAAATTCGCCACTATTGCCAGTTGGCATATAGTATGAAATTCCCAATTTCTTTGGAAATATGTCCGGGAATAACATTTGGCAATTAAAACAATTTGGATCAGGATTTTACTGTGGCCGAGGCTTTGTGCTTGGGTTCAATTGGCCCATGGCTCAGCCTTAATAAGATTATGAATTGGAATAATTTCAACGGTCAAACGTTATATTTCCGGATGTATTCTAAAAAAAATTGGGAATTTTGGACGATGTGTCAATTGAGTTTATTTGATGGCCATCGTCTATCTATAGACCCAGGCCTACCACCATATCATAGTTATTCATTCAGTCAAAAGGTGGCAGTCGGTCGAACCGGTTTGTGCGATTGTAATTAATGTACATTTGTTAGTTTCGGGTTATTGTTTGCACGAGTATTTGACAACGTATGTTATGTACTATCTACTTTTAATGGTCATAGGTGGGGCATACATTTGTGTAGGAACCCAGAGCCTCAAGAAGTATTAAGACGTACCTCGGTATAGCCGTTAGGAAGGGGGGATACCAGGTCAGGTGGCACCTTAATCATTTGAACGAGGTTCAAATATACGAGGTCCATTGCCAATAGCTCTTATGTTGCTTTTTAGTACGACATAAATGGAACCCTCACACACGCCACTGAAGACCCACCGAAAAGAGGGCTTGAAGCATGTTAAATCTGCCGTGGCCAAAATTCTCCTGTAGACGTGGAAATTATGTACTCATTGGCTTTGGTTTAAAATTGCGAGGTCCGCCACCAATAAACCTCATATTGCTATATATAGCAACGCTAATAACACATTCATTCTTTTTCTCTCTGCTACTCATTCCTTAATATTCCACATGGCTGTCTTGATGTTTTTAGATCTGAACTCGTGAATCATAAGTGTCTGGCCTTGTCACGAGTTCGAGACCAGACCACTAAAGACCCGCCGTGTAGGGCAGCGATGCACGTTAAATCTGTCGAGAGCTGAAATGTCCTCCCGTTGGTGTGGTGTGGTAGTTAGGAGAGGATGTGCCAGCTCTGGTGTCGTCCACGTCACTTGACCGTGGTTCAAAATTACGTGGTCCGTCGCCAAAAGCCCTCGTGTAGCTGAACAGTGCGACCTTAATATTCACTCACTCACGCGAATCATAAAAACCATTTTATTCTAATAAAATATGTATAACGAACCTCTATGCTGCGAATTTTTCTGTATAGGAATTTTTTCCTGGAACCTTGCACATTTCACGATTTTCCTCGTAAAATAACCTCTCTATAGCGAAGTGCATTTTCTATGTAACGAACTTTTTCTTTTGTGATTCACTTTTTGTTCTCCCTTTTTTTAAAGTATTTCTGAAAAAATTTCAAGTTATTCTCTCTTTAACACATTTTATGGTGATCATAAATCTTTTGAACTGGTTTTATTAGTTCCTAACTCGCCGAGAGCAATAGAGTTCAGGACGTTACATCCACACACAAATGCAACCTGTAAACCCATTGCCCAGTTCACTAGAAATATCTTCGATATCATCTTTCACCCTCAGTGGAGTTGTCCCGTGTCCCCGTATTCTAATTATAAAATAATGTATGTTTAATATTACTTGTATGCTTTAAATTATAAAATGTCCTTAAAATTCATTAATTTTAGTATAAAATTATTTGATTAATATCGAAAATACATTGAATTCTTCGACATTCTTTTTTCTTGTTTTCCTTGCAGTTTTTCTTTCTTTTTTGAAGGGTAATATGTATAAAATAAATATATATTAAATTTTAAAAAGGTGTGAATAATTGCCTTTTTTAATCTATAGTGTATATGAATTTTAAATTTTTTATGTGGTTTATAAAGCATATTAAAAGATGAAACTCTATGTAACGAATTTTTCATATGACGAACTTTTTCCCGGAATTTAGAGACTTCGTAATTTAGAGGTCCCATAGGAAAATGCAATTGCTGCATTTGAAAGAAGTATAAAATCGAGATGTATTAAAAATTATGTGTGACTAAACAGTTTTATTTTTAGTACATTTAAATTAAATCACGAAAATTGAAAATGTATGCTGTTCCCAAAATGCCTAAATAAGAGCGACATCTAAGAGTACATTAATATTTAAGGAACTACTCCAGCATAACCGTATTTATTATAGCTCGTTTTTTTATATTGCTGCCTCATATTAATATCATTGCATAGTGCTAAAATTACTACTTCGTAAAATATATACAAAAAAAAAAGAGATTTAAAAAAAAAATTGAAACTAAGGATTATATACTTGACTTCAAAATTCCCATCAAGCCATCCACGATACAAAGTGAATGTTTCGGACAATAATTCCTTAATTCTGAAAAAACAAAATTGAAAGCTCTGAATAAAATTGATTATTGAACTATAGTCATAATATTTCAAACAAAACGTATCATTAGTGAACGCTGTAATATTTAAATTTTATTATTTTTCACCTCTCTTTATTTCACGAGGCGAAATTACTTTGGGTAATAAAAATTCGAAACACTCAAAAAGCTTTGTTTAAGATCAAAGATAAATTTAAAAGGAATTATTTTCATGTCTACGGGTGAACACCCTCTTCCCCAAGAAAGTTTTTTTTATCTTTCAGATAATATATGGCCTTGGTAACCCACAGTGGTCATGGTCTTGGATTTGTGGCCAGTATTGCTTCCGTTGAGTTGTGGGTTCGAATCTTGGTATCTCTTACGACTGACTACCTGTGCAGATGAGCTGATGGACGTTTAATCTATCTAGACATCAAATCCTCACGTTAGCATGATGTAGTAGTTTGGAGAGTGAAAAGCCAGACCTTGATTTAAAATGATGAGGTCCGTCACATATAGCCTTTACTAATATTAAAACTAACAGAATTTCTCATCACACAACATTGATTCTTACTTATATCAATGGTCATGTGAGTGAATGAGTGAATATTAAGGTTGCACTGTTCAGCTACACGAGGGCTTTTGGAGACGGACCTCGTAATTTTGGAGCTGGTACCCCCTCTACTAACTACCAAACCACACCAACGGGAGGAAATTCGAGTTCTCGAGAGATTTAACGTGCATCACTGCCCTACACGGTGGATCTTCCGTGGAACGAGGCTCGAACTCATGACCGCCTTCCACGAGTCCGTTACTACAGCGGCCTATTACTGAGCGCAGTATTCATGGTCGTGAGTTTGGGGTCGGCATGTCAAGAGTTCGAGCCCTAGTGCCACTAAACACACCTGCCGTGTAGAGAATCCTTACACTTTAATTCTGCCGTGGCTCAAAGTCCTTCCTTAGGCGTGTGCAGTAGTTTAAAGAGGGGTCACAAGCTTATATGTCGTCCTCGACCGTAGTTCAAAATTTCGAACTCTGTCATCAATGGCCCTCATGGAGCTTAAAAGTGCGACGCGTTGATATAACTCTCTCTCTCTCTCTCTCTCTGATAAATAATTACTGCATTTACTCGAATCTAAGCCGCAGTTTTTTTGAAGTTAAGTTCTTTTGGCATGGTAGGGGGAAATGTTCGTTACGCGATTAACGTAAGGTAGGGATATATTTGTGTATCTGTAAGTATCTATAAGTGTTTGCCTGGGTTTAGTAGTATACCAAAAATGAGTAAATGTATAGTTAAGCATTTATATGAATGAGTGAGTATATATATATATATATATATATATATATATATATATATATATATATATTGATATTCTGAAGTGTTTTGGTATTTTGGGATTCATATATTTCAATTTTTAAATTGATAATTGTGATTGTTTTTATATATTTAAATATATATATATATATATATATATATATATACAGGATGGTCCTAAACTATATGTCAAAAAGGAAAAGGTAGGTAGTACATATCAAGACGAACAATAGTCAATAGGAAACCAAGGGTACCGGACCGACCTGAGGCCGAATATGTGTGCGGTAATGAAACTTTAAAGCGGTAGCATGTGAAGCAGTATCAATCACAAAAGAAACTGATAACACAAAGACAAACGAAAACAAAACTTTATTAGCAATTTACAACAAATGTTCAAAAGTGCGGCCACCAACAGTAACACAACATTCACAGCGGCGGCGCATAGATCGGCTTAAATCAGAAAAGACATCTGGCATGTCGATCACATGTCCAGCAGCAACGGATAAACGGGCAACAAGGTCTTCTGCAGATGTAACGGGACTCTCGTACACCAAGCTTTTAATGTGGCCCCAAAAGAAAAAATCTAAACAACTTAAGTCAGGAGAACGTGGTGGCCAGGGAACTGGCCCACCCCGTCCAATCCAATGCTGGCCGTAGACAGTATCCAGGTGATTCCTGACATTTCTGGAGAAATGAGCTGGAGTTCCATCGTGCTGAAACCACATTCGGCTGCGCACAGATGGAGGAACATCGACCAGAAGTTGTTCAGGTAAGACTTCCTGTAAGAAGATGTTGTAGGTGCAGCCAGTCAAACGACTAGGTAGAATGTACGGACCTACTAAGTTATTGTGCACAATGCCTGCCCATACATTAATTGAAAACCTTTCTTGGTAGGCGTGTGTTATTGTACCATGTGGGTTAACATGAGCCCACAGATGAGAATTATGCATGTTAAACATACCCGACCGCGTAAAGGTAGCTTCATCTGTAAATAATACATCTGCAGGGAAGGTTTGATTTTCTGCAGTCTGCTGTAAGTACCAAGTAGCAAAGTTAAGACGACGTGAATAATCATCAGGGGTTATTGCTTGCACTCTCTGTAAATGATACGGATGCATTCTGTCTTCATGTAAAGTCCTTAAAACACTTTGATGGCTCACACCCAACGCACGACCGACAGCTCTCGAAGATGTCGAAGGATTATTATCAACTGTGTTCAGTATTCTTTGTTCCAATGAAGGAGTTCTGCGATATCTTCCAATGCCAGTTCCACGCCTTGAAGCATAAAACGTTCCACTCGTGCGTAACTCCCTGTGAATGCGTTCGAATGTTCGACGATCCGGGTGGTTTTTTTTTTCTACCTGGGAATCTCTCCCTGTACATTCTTTCAGCAGCTAAATACTTTAGTAAAAAGTAAATACTTTATATCTAGAAGTGTAATACGTTAATATTGCTTTCCGTTGTTATTCTGTTAAAATTGTAATATTCGCAAGCAACCCCGTTCCTTAAATTATAACGGCGATTCAATGGAAACATAGCGAAATGTTGGTGATAGAGTCAAGTTGGTAATTGATTGAACTGTGCAGAAATCGATATACTGTAGCACCACCTGGTGGGGAGCTGCACCGAAGAAGATAGCACGAAACTTTTCTCCATAAAAAATACATATACATGACAACTTTCATCATGATCGGTTGAACAGTGTTGGAGTGAAGCGAGGTCATACATGCGTACGAACATCCATTTTTGTTTTTTAGATAAACAAATTGCATTAAGGAATCTTAAAGTTCGGATCATTAAAATAGTTTATAGGAAATTTACATGTAGTAAGAAAATCGTTTAACACAAAACTGAGAGGGTGTGAATTTTTTTTCGTGCTAAATGAATTTCATGTTAAAGAATAAAAAAAAAAAAAAAAAAACCCCGCAATATATATTTAACAAAATTAAGTTTATTAGAGTACAGTTTATTTACATAGATATGTATATATATATTATATAACTGGTGCCCGCGACTTCGTCTGCGCAGGATTAGTCCTTCGAGTAGCTTTTATTTTCTTCTCTAAGGTCCTCTCTATCTATCTTTATACCAAAATTCATCAAAATTGGTTCTGCGGTTTAGTCGTGAAGGCGTAACAGACAGACAAAGTTACTTTGAGAGACCCATGTTCTATATTGTGTAATGTATGTAAACTGAAACTAAGTGTTTTTGATGATGATCTCACTGATAGGTATAATAAATCCTATATTTTGTGTTGATAGATATACGGATGTATATGATGATTGATGGTAATGCAAAAGATATTGATAGCTATTGCAATATATTCCTGTAAACTATATTAAATTATTTTTTTTCGTTCAGCATAAACATGCAGATTTTGCAATTTAGAAACGCGTAAGCAAGCCACGTAGAGCTGGCCGTGGGGAAAACATGGCATACCTAAATGTATACCTGCTACCTTTAAGGTTTGGCCTTGCGATTTGTTGATAGTCATTGATAATGCAACTTTTAATGGGAACTGCAGGAGTTTAAAATTAAGTGGTAAGTTATTGGGTAAGATTGGGATGCGTGGTATAAGAACATTGTCTCCCTTGGCTTGCAAAAATTTTGGATGCGTATTGGTAGCAGGAAGCAAAGAGCCAATTGTGTGGTATATTTGTCCTTGAATTGTGAAAGTCGGGCAAAATCTCTGCATCGAAACAATGTTATCCACCCCAAAAGATGTCATATGGAAGCATGTATTATATTTTCTTATGTTTTTTAGAAAACGGCGAGACTGATCTGTTTCATAAGAGAAAAGTTCTTGAAGAGGTTCAACTGAGGCTCGTCTATTGAAGGAAGGGCTGCTCCCCCCCCCTCCGAACAACACATGCCTGCAGATTCATCTTTCCATTTAAGAGCACCGCAAAATCTGCATTCTTTATTCATCGCTACTATTTTTATAAGCTTGTGGCTTTCGTAATCAAGAGTTTCGTCATACTCAAATGCAGCTTTATCGAATACCCCCTACGTGTTTCTTGTGAATATTAGACGTCACTGTTGTGCCCTTTCAGCAATAGCGCGTTTGCGAGATTCAGCTGCTTCAATGGTTTCTGTATTCTATTGTATCAGCTTGGGACTGCTCTGATGTCTCAGCAGCTCTGTGAGCTGCCTCACGCTCCGCCTGTTCAAGCCTTCACAGTTCGGCTTGTGGAAACGTTTCGTTAAATCTAACTACTTTCTTACCTCGAGCTATATTAGAGCTTTGGGAAAGATTAGACTTACGCTTTCGCGGCATAACTCTTAGTATGTGCTTTTTCTACACTTCCAAAAAATACACACACACACACAGTACGGCAGTTATTATTTTTATTCTTAAAAAATGATATACCTACTTATTCATTTAAAACTATAGCGTAATAATTAACTACTAACCACAAACAAAGTTTCAAATTTGTCCAAATGATGTAGTGTGAAAGACAAAATTTATCTACTTTAAATAGCAGAAGCGATAAAAGTATTTATTTTGATATAAGGATGAATTTGTTACTACCAAGCATGCATTACAACGTGCAATTATCAATTTTTATCATATTGTTACGAATTTTGAGTAAATAGTGTAAATAATTTCTATTTGAGTGTTTAATGCATTTATATTACTATATGTTATATTTATTTCATGTTAAAATTGTACTATTCACAAGCAATGCCGCCCCTTACGTTATAAAGGCGATTCAATGAGAACTTGGCGAAAACCTGGCGGTAGAGTCAAGTTGGCATCATTTTTAGCGACCAAGTTGGTGGCCAATTTGGCGACCATTTTGGCGTCATTGGCGACCATGTTGGCGAGTTCGGAACCCACTGGAATCTTCTAGAAAGTAGTAGATCTCTCCACTAGTGTCACGTTAGTAGTTAAAATATACCGGTTCTGGAACAGTGGTGCCAGTGGTGCCGGTGGTGCCAGGAGGTTGAGGCGCATGCAAACAAAGAGGGTGGAAGTCCCCCCCCGGGTCTGGAGCGGGAGGGGATGGTTTCTGATTGATAAGGGTTTCGGGGCTCTGTACTGATAAGAAATGCACGCTTTTAGCGATAACGAGTTATATTCTGATATAGTTTTAATTAAATGATTATGATTTTTTTAATTACGTCATTGGAAGCAAATTTTAATTGGGATAAAGAGTCAAATTTTTCTGTACATATGATTATTTTTATATAATTCCGTTTAAATCTATTTCTGAAAATCATGATATACGTGTTGAATGATTATTTGTTATATTTCAAATTTGATGCTTTGTGCTTGTGATTTCTGAAACAGAGGATTGAAAATTAGGCAAACGAAAGGGAGTGGAAATTCTCCCCCCCCCCCACCACCACGGGTCTGAACCGGGAAGATGGTACCCCCTCCGCTCTGATAAGGGTTTCGGGGCTCTGTAAATGGGTGTTAGAAATGCATGTTTTTAGAGATAAGTTATATTCTTATATAGTTTTAACTAAGTGGGTAGAATTCTGATTTTTTTAAGTACGTCATTGGAAGCAAATTTTAATTAGGATAAAGGGTCAAACTTTTCTGTACATATAAATATTTGTATATAATTCTGATAAAGTCTATTTCTAAAAATTATGATATACGTGTTGAATTATTGTTTATTACATTTCAAATTTGATACTTTGTGCATAACTAAAATATATTTTTCATTGATTTTGCATGTATTTTTTTTATATAATTTGAGATAACTTAAAAAAATTATGCTTATATAAATAAAAGTTCTGCATATGTTTTCGTTTGCAAAGTACTTTGAAACATCCCTTTCCTATGATAATATATGCGGACCTTGTAATTCTGGTAAAACTTTCTTTGTTAGACGAATCTTAGAAATAAAATTAATTAATTCTTTTCCTCCCAAAATTATTTGGTGTTATGGAATTTATCCAAAATTGTTTGATAAGATGTCTGACATAGAATTTCATGAAGGCATGCCTTTCGATGTAGAAGATATTACTAATGCTTTCGTAATAATAGATGACTTAATGAATGAAGTAGGAGATGACAAAAAAACTTTCAAACTTGTTCACGAAAGGAAGCCATCATAGAGATATTTTTAATATTTATTTTACAAAATATTTTTTGCAATGAAAAACAAATTATAGGAATATTTTTTAAATACTTCCTACCATTTTTTAAAAATGTTAGAGACAAGCAAAGATCTCTTGTCTAGCAAGACAAATGTATCCATCTCAATCGAAATTTATGATTGGAAAACTATACGAAATACAAATGCTGCAAATTTGACTATCCACTTTGTGAGAGATAGAAAAATAAAACCTTTCGTTCGAATCATTTAATGAATTTTTCAAAAGAAAAAAAATTTTCATAGAGTTTTGTTACGAATAAATATCTCAGAACAAAAACAAAACAAAACTTTTAATTTCTTAAAGACAGGGTTAAGCTTTAAATTCTTGTGGGTATAGAAACTCCATACAGAACGTGAATCCATTTTTCATATACATTTATAAGTTTCTTTTGGATTTTTTTTATTGTGACTCGTGGAACCCTTGTGTACGCCTCATGGAACCTCAGGGTTCCATGGAATATAGTTTGAAGGCCACTGGTTTAGACTTTCGAAATGATCAAGATAACAGGATTTTAGTATTTGGAGAAGAGTCTCTGTACCTTTTGGAAAATAGAAAGACCATTTTCTTAGATAGAACATTTAAAAGTTATCCGAAACAATTTTCTTAAATATATAAACATCGTACCATTTGAAAACATCGTAAAAGAATTCGAAATATCGAAAAATTTAGAAAAATGTCTAAAATCTTTAAGTTTTGTAACAAGTGAGACTAAATCCAATGGTAAACGACATTTATGCCTTTGTAATACAGGTTAGTATTAATTTACTTGTATTTATTTTTCTTTTATTTACTTGTATCTGTTTTATATACTTTACTCTTCTAGTATTTATCTTTACTTACATTAATGAAGCTAATTAATTTTATGGTAATTGTACCTGTACTAATATTTATTTGACTCTAAAATACAAATCCCTGAGATTTGACCATACTCTTTATTATACTATTACCTACTATTAATTTTTAAATATTTCTCTGAAAGTTTTTATTTTTAATACATTTTTCGCTATGTTTAAAACGCATTCCCACTATAATATCTTAACAATTCAATGTAAATAATTAAATTTGATTGGTAAAAATGTATTTATCCTTGAAATTCGATAATCGAGGATAAAAACAGAAAACTTCGGTTAAAAAAAAGATCGTGTGTGTGCTTATGACCACACGTTAGAAGTGATAACTTCAAATTTTGTAATGTTATTTCAGAGGTTAGTTAAGTGAATAAAAAACCAGGAGATGTTAGCATCGCCCTATAAAATTATTTATTCATATGTCTGTACTCATAAAGTAATGTTTTTGTGCGAAATATGCAATCATATTTGGGAATTAATTGTATTCTAAGAAGAAAACAATAGGTTTATGGTAGCTGAAATACGTTAAAAGTCCTTTAGATTCAAAATGTTATTTAAATTTTTACAAAAAAAAAACTCCTTCAAGCGTTGTTCCGTACTTCCTCGTGCTTCATTTGGATCATTTGACATAATTAAATTGAATTTTGATTTTAAAAAATCAACTAAAAGTTTTGATTTCTTTTTCCAATGCATTCAATGCATTCCCGACATAGTGAAAAGTTTTTTTTTTGTTACTCTGAGGTCATTACGTTTCATTGACTCTTTTCAATTTTTAAATACTTCTCTAGAGAAACTTGCCCAACTTTAAAGCCTTGTAAATTTCATCTTTGGGATAGGTATTTTGCAAGTAATGCACAATTTATAACTAGAAAGGGTTGCTATCCATATGAATATTTTGATTCCTTTTCTAAATTTTATGAAACGCAGCTCCCTCCTCAATCAGCTTTTTTCAACAGTCTATCAAATAAAAATGTATCCAGAGAAGACTACGAATATGCTCACCATAGATGGAACATGTTTCAAATGCGCACATTGGGAGATTACCGTGATTTGTGTGTAACCGTAGACGTATTATTTTCTGACATATTTGAAAACTTTAGAACTCTATGCCAGAATTACTACAAAATTGATCCATGTAATACATATACGATTCCTAGTTTGGTATGGCAAGCATGTCATAAAATGACAAAAGTACGATTGGAGCTTTTAACTGATATAGACATGCCTTTATTCATCGAAAAAGGAATTCGCGGAGGTGTTGCGATGATTGGTCATCGCTACGCTAAGGCTAACAATGTGTATTTATCAACCTATGATTCAAGCCTACCTAGTAGTTACATTATATATTTAGATGCAAACAATCTATATGGTTGAGCAATGTCGCAAAATTTGTCTACACACGACTTTTCCTGGACTGATGAATACGTTAACTTCATGGATGTACCAGACGATTCGGATATAAGTTGTATATTTTAAGTTAGAATATCCAGATTAATTGCACGATTTGCATAACTGCTATCCATTAGCTCCAGAAAAAGTTGAAGTGTCTCTGAATGTTCCTCCTATACTAAAAATATTGCTAAAGAATTCAGTATTTTAGAATCGAAGTCTGTGGAAAAATTGGCTCCTAACTTAAGAAATAAAACTAAATATGTTCTTCATTATAGAAATTTGAAGTTATATGTACAATTAGGTTTAAAAATTAAAAAAAAATACATCAATTTCTAAAATTCAAACAAAGTCCTCGGTTAAAAAATTATATAGATTTTGTAACGTCGTGAGTAGCTATCCATCAATAAAAAGTTCTTTACAGCTTCATTTAGAAATAAAAACAATGTTTATTTGATAAACAATTCTTAATGAAGTAATATTGCCAAGCCGGTGTAGTCAGTTCATAGTCCATTCTCAACGCCACCGGCGTTCATCGTCTTTTTCACTCCAATCCCGGACTCCTTCCGTCCGTTCTCTCTTCTCCTTCCGTCCGTTCTCTCTCCCGGACTCTACTCGTCCTCCTCTCGGTCTCCTCTCTCGACCTTCCTCTCCTTTTTTTCCCTGAAAAAGAACCCTTTTAAACACCAGGGGTGTGTTCACAACACGCCCCTCGTTCCTTCTCATTGGCAGGTCACAAAAGTCTCTTTTGACCTCCCTCGTCTGATTTGCGCATAACACGCCAAAACTCACCCGAGCCGTCTGGCCCAAGGCGCCATAGTTCCTTGTCCACATCTGGACACACTTGTCCATCACGCCACCTGTTCCTAGCATTCCCTTCACACAACACTAGAAAAGACGACATGATTGTTTTAAGATAGGCTTCGCCTATTGTCAATGGGGCGCCGGCTCTACTTTACTATTATGGCGACCCGTCTGTCTCTCTTCACTCCCTGAGTTCAGACAATAAACAATGGCCCCATGGCCACGTGCACTGGTCATTCCACAGCTGGTTGATCGTAAAAATTCAGGGACAATCGATGGGTCACACTTCTCTTTGACCAGCTGGTGAAACCCTAAAACCTATTGTGAATCGAAAGATGGGAATTCACAACCATCGACGATGTCACAATTTTAATACTGAACATCGCAAACGAGCAAACAACAATTTTGAAAAAGATCTCTTTAAACTTTTAAACAATGCCGTGTTTGGTAAAACAATGAAAAATTTACGCAAAAAGTTAAGATTTATCTAGTGAATAGAGAGAAAAAAGCTAAGAAATTCATAGCATCTCCAGCATTTCATGCTTATAAAATAATTAATAACGACCTTGTATCTATTCAAAGAAAACTTACTTCTTTTTTATTGAATTGACCCATATATTTGCTTCCAAATCATTTTCTTTATAATCCTTTAACTAATAATGTTCTCGGAAAAATGACAGATGAGTTAAATGGTATGGTAGCAACTGACTTCGTAGATCTCAATGCAAAAATGTACAGCATAAAAACATTAACTTTAGAAAAAAATACAGCAAAAGAGATACATAGATCTATTTTAAAAAGTAAAATTTCTCATGAAGACTATAAAAATTGCCTCATAAATAAGTATAGAAGTCGTGAAGAGTTTAAACCCATTAACAGTTCTATACATCAAATACATTCTGTAAAAAGTAAAAAAAAATTCACTTTGCCCCTTCGATAAGATATATTCTTGAAGATGGTATTACAACTTTAGCTTTCGGTAACTGCCATATAAATGAAAGCTAATATTTTATATAAATGAGAATTTAATTAAATAGTTTCTTTTATAAATATTGATTTCTGTATATATCTTATTCTTTCATGTTTAAGAATGTAAATTTTTCCTCTTCATTTTATGCACATACCTGTCGAATGTATTTATTATTCATATTGAATGATGTTACTTATTTCAATGCTTCTCATATAATACATTTTAAAAAATATAAGATTAAATTAAGTTTTCTGTTAGCACATTGTTTTATAAAAGGAAAATTGTTGAGATCTGAAGGACTTTATTTATTGAGAAATGGATTAACCAAGGGGATATTCTTTATTTCTATGTGGTCATTATTTTATATTTTTCTTGTTGAAAATCAGTAAAGGCTTTTCAATGAATTATATTTTATATGAATTTGTTCGTAGCAAACAGAAGGATTTCAGATTGTATCAATATTTTAAGAAAAGATATAATGTAAGAATAAATTTTAGAAGGTGAATAAATACAATATTTTTTGTTCTCATATTTTGTGTTTGTATTATTATTATTATAAGATGAATAAGATTTTGCTTTGAATTTTTTTATAAGTTTACCATATATTTAAATTTATAAAGTTATTATTATTTTAAGATTAATATGAAAAAAGAAATTTTATCACTATTGCTCTTAACTTAAATACTCAAGTCCACCAACAATATTCTAAATATTTCAATATTTTTCATCTTTTCAATATTTTTCAACTTTTTTTTTCAATATTTTTCAACTTTTTAATTACTTTACTCATATTAATATATTTAAGTGTAAGGAACAAGAAAGGAAACAGACTAAAAATTAAAAACAAATGTTGAAGAACACAAACCACACTTAATATTCTATCCATGACAAAGGTTTTGCATACAATGTTTTTGTTCTGAGATATTTATTCGTAACAAAACTCTATGAAAATTTTTTTTTCTTTTGAAAAATTCATTAAATGATTCGAACGAAAGGTTTTATTTTTCTATCTCTCACAAAGTGGATAGTCAAATTTGCAGCATTTGTATTTCGTATAGTTTTCCAATCATAAATTTCGATTGAGATGGATACATTTGTCTTGCTAGACAAGAGATCTATTGCTTGTCTCTAACATTTTTAAAACAACTTAGGTAGGAAGTATTTAAAAAAATATTCCTATAATTTGTTTTTCATTGCAAAAATATTTTGTAAAATAAATATTACGGAAATATCTCTATGATGGCTTCCTTTCGTGAACAAGTTTGAAAGTTTTTTGTCATCTCCTACTTCATTCATTAAGTCATCTATTATTACGAAAGCATTAGTAATATCTTCTACATCGAAAGGCATGCCTTCATGAAATTCTATGTCAGACATCTTATCAAACAATTTTGGATAAATTCCATAACACCAAATAATTTTGGGAGGAAAAGAATTAATTAATTTTATTTCTAAGATTCGTCTAACAAAGAAAGTTTTTACCAGAATTACAAGGTCCGCATATATTATCATAGGAAAGGGATGTTTCATGTAAGGAAACTACTTTGCAAACGAAAAAACATATGCAGAACTTTTACTTTATATAAGCATAGTATTTTTAAGTTATCTCAGAATTATAAAAAAATACATGTAAAATCAATGAAAAATATATTTTAGTTATGCACAAAGTATCAAATTTGAAATGTAATAAACAATAATTCAACACGTATATCATAATTTTTAGAAATAGACTTTATCAGAATTATATACAAATATTTATATGTACAGAAAAGTTTGACCCTTTATCCTAATTAAAATTTGCTTCCAATGACGTACTTAAAAAAATTGAATTCTACCCACTTAGTTAAAACTATATAAGAATATAACTTGTTATCTCTAAAAACATGCATTTCTAACACCCATTTACAGAGCCCCGAAACCCTTATCAGAGCGGAGGGGGTACCATCCTCCCGGTTCAGACCCGTGGTGGTGGTGGGGGGAGAATTTCCACTCCCTTTCGTTTGCCTAATTTTCAATCCTCTGTTTCAGAAATCACAAGCACAAAGCATCAAATTTGAAATATAACAAATAATCATTCAACACGTATATCATGATTTTCAGAAATAGATTTAAACGGAATTATATAAAAATAATCATATGTACAGAAAAATTTGACTCTTTATCCCAATTAAAATTTGCTTCCAATGACGTAATTAAAAAAATCATAATCATTTAATTAAAACTATATCAGAATATAACTCGTTATCGCTAAAAGCGTGCATTTCTTATCAGTACAGAGCCCCGAAACCCTTATCAATCAGAAACCATCCCCTCCCGCTCCAGACCCGGGGGGGGCTTCCACCCTCTTTGTTTGCATGTGCCTCAACCTCCTGGCACCACTGTTCCAGAACCGGTATATTTTAACTACTCACGTTCAATGACACGAGCGGTTATATTTCTGGAAGTTTCTGTCGCGTCTATAAAACGATGCTCGCCGGTACGCCGATGAGTCTTAATTAAGCCAGCGAGTAGTGAGGATTGTTTTGACTAGCGATTAGCTCGGCTGTGCTTGTGAAGAATATTTACGTACGTGTATTTTTAAACAGTGGTGATTGTGTTTGATTGTTGTTGAAGGTGTGAAGACCTTCGGATATTTACCCTGTGAATATTGACGCTGAATCCTGTATTTAAAGGATTGTCGATAATAAATTCACATCGTTCTTAAAGAACTGTTTATTTTCTTTGTGATTGTTTTGCATAAAATCCTCGAATCCGGATCTACGTAACAATATTTATGGTTCGTTATTTTGGCAATAATGGCTTGTACATAAAAGATAGATATATGCTGTCGCGGGCCTTTTTGCAGATGGCAGAATTGTTTCATACTTACTTGACAATTGAGCCGCTCAGTGCACACATCGATTAACTCCATAAAACGAAAAGTTTAGAAACGCGATGATGTAATGTATATTGTTTGTTTAAAATTCCTCTGATAATATGAATTCAAATATATAATGTAGAATGCATAATTGCAGATATAGCTTTCATCTAACGGTATATAAAATTAATAAGAAAGAATAGCCAACAAACAATCGTCAGTAATGTTACAGTTTTTATGTGACTGGTGTAGTTAATAGATTTGGCAACTGAAAAAAGTAATAAAGTTAAATTTAGTTTTTACATTTTTAAGTTTTTTATTACAGAAAAAGTTAGTTATTATACATTTTTATCACAGCTTTTCCATAAAAATGAATGTTGGCAGTTCTGTTATAATATAATTTTTGTAATTAATTCATAGCAGCTTTATGTTAGCGGCATTATTCTTTGGGATGATTCAGCAATATTATAAATAATTTCTTCGTCAGCTGTATGCGAGGATTCGTCATTTCGATTTGTTGACAGGTTCTTATAGTAATCGTGTTTAACAGGAGGAATGAATTTTAGCAGGTCCTTCATGTCTCTCCATTTTTCCCTTGTCACAGTTCTACCTTTAGAATATAATAAAGGCTGATCTATATTTTTCAAACTTTGCGGTCTACCCACTAAAGATTTCCTTATATTAATGGCTTGAAATTCTGCATCTTCATTATAGTCACATTTGAATTGTATGAGATAGGGTTTGGACCTTTCTAACTTTATCCAGCGTATTTTAAGCCAATTTACTGGAAGCCCTGTGACGGTTACTTTTCTGTTAATGATAGACTGTTCTAAAGGTTTTGTTGACAAAAAATCTTGGCGAGTCATTTGGATTAGATGAAATGGCGCTTTCTTTTTACGTGTTTTGATGATATGGTACCAATCATCTGATGAAAAAATGTTTTGATTTTTTTTCGCACATGACTCAATAATGGCAAAATCTGAGTCATTGGGCAAATAGCTGTGTCCACTTATCAAAAACTTCATGTCAATTGATTTAGCTTTGATTTCCATGCTTTGAACAAGTTTCAATAAACTTAAGACGGTTTCAATATTTCTGTTTTGCCCGGTACCCGAATCCGAATATGTTATTATTTTTTCGAAGTTTGCAGCATGAGTCTTTATGTACTTTATCAGACAAAATGAAATTTCTTGAGACCCACGAGATCCTTCAGTTTCTGGCCAAACATGTGGCTTATATTCTTATTCAATTCATGACATCCAAAATTATAAACATATAAATTTCGCTTATAATAAGCTACGGATGTGGTCAACTTATGAAAGGCTAAAGCTTTTTCCAAGTCAAAAGAAAATACGAACAATTTTTCCGATGCTGCCATTCGATCGGCAGCCATTTGACTGCGAGCCCGTTCAGCCTCTTCTAAGTGAGTTTCCTTTTCAATTTTTGCCATCTTAATTCCCTCATCGTCTGAAGATTGAATTTTTATTTGAAAAGCATCACAAGTTTGACACGTATCCTTTGATGGTTGTTTAAAATGTAAATTAAATTTTGTAGAGAACACATTATAGTAATATTTTTCTTTCACTGGTGCTACGTTTTCCTTTTCACATTCTGTGACGTATAGTTCATACATCTTCTTAATATTTAAGTCAGGATTTAAATATTGTCGTCTTGGATTATGAGCTCTGGTGTAGTGACTACTGTAGGCTGGAAATGACTTTAGATGCTTTATAACATTTGTATCATCTATTTTATTGCTGGCAACGCGGTCTTTACGCTTATCTCTCTCTCTCTCAACCAAAGATATAACTTGTACTTTAGAACAACAATCGTATATCCGCCCGTCACTCACCTGGTAAGTGTCTCTAAAATATTTTTTACGAACGGGAATATCAAGTCTCTCTTTTCGAAAGTAATATGTAAACGAATGTGATCTTCGTTCTTTAGTTTCATTCGTAGGGCGCCTTCTTTTTATTTCGTTAACTTTGATACAACCTCTTAAGAAAATATTTTGATCAAGTTGACTATGTAAACTATAAGAACGGTATGTAACTAAACATGGCAGCCTCTCTCTCATCCAAAATAATTTTTTGGTTGCAATTTTGACGGCATCTGCATTGTATATCGACAAATGTTTTTGCAGGTATTAATTTTCCTCCCCTATTCCTGTATGGCAAACCTTTTATCCTGTTATGCTTTTGTAAATTTCGTATCCATTTAACAGGATTACGACTTCTTTTTTTCCCAATCAATGTGTTTGTTGGGTTTGTACTGTTGCAATCCGATGAATCCGAGGAAAACGATAAACGTCTTCTTGGACCAGACTTTCTGTTGATAAATCGTATTGAAGAATCATCACTGCTTTCCTCACTCACATTATTAGTCTCACTCATCTCTTGATTATAACGGTATAATATTTATTTCTTTAAAAACAATCTGGGAGGAATGTTGAAAAGACTAAGAAGTTCACAGTAACATTCAGCGTGCGAGATCACTGCTATACTATACTTCATTTCACCCAGCTGGCAGCGCTGGGAAGGGTAGGGAATGTAAAAATCCGCTTGAAAGAGTAGTTCCAACTTGTTTTGGAATTTAAATCAACGCAAATGCTCAGAAAATTGTTAAAAAGTATCATGTATTATAGAAATTGTATAGGTTTAAAGATATATTTTAAGTTAATCACATCTTAAAAGCATTTATTCTTTACTACCTGTGAACGAATACAGCATAAAACAACTACTTGACTGTTGGCTGATAACAATATTTGGCTGAAAAAACCGGTTTTCAAGATTACATTCTTCCGAAATATTCGCGCCAAATCAGCGCCATTCGCATTACGATGTTTTTCTTTAATGATGCAACATAAGTGCTTATATAATCAGCTATTGGAACAGTTTTTTATGTAAACACTTATTTTGCATACTGTGGAGTGACATGCGGAATAGGGTCCTCGCCCTCACTTTGTAAACTGTGCTTTAAATATAATATTTGATGTTTGTTACGAATATTATTGAGAGGGAGAGAGCATCTTCGGCTGTTTAAAAACAAATAAGCGTCAATGCACGGCCAGAACACATACAACGTTACTGAAATGATTTACATTAGAGTATGGAGTTAATCGAAATGGCTTCTGAAATAAATTACTTATTTATTCAATGGCCAAAAAAATTTGCCATTTAACGGTGCTAATCTTTATTATTCAGGAAAGTTATTATAAATATAAAAAGTTATGACTATACCAAGGGCTTTGACACTTAATTTTAAGATTTTTCAAAAAGTGGAGTTAATCGATGTGTGCACTGAGCGGCTCAATTATCGTTATATTTTGGATACTTCACACAATATCTTTATAAATTATAGCCTATGTGTTATTCTGATTTATAAGCTATATTATTGTAAAGTTTCATTAAAATCCATTCAGTTGTTTTTGCGTGAAAGACGACCAAACATCCTCACAAACTGTCACGTTTATAATATATATAGGATAAAACTGATGACAATTTAAATCGTTCGCATGAATTTGTAAGATTACCTTGTCGAGATATCAATGCGACACATAGAAAAACATCAGCTGAGCGTATGCGAGAGTACAGACGTCGTTGAGTCCGAACTAGTTCAGGAACCCCAACATCAAGTACCTTATGTTGAAGGAAGTGAAGATGCTACTCTGTCAACTTACAGCGATTTTTATCGTCATCGATTTGCTCATGAAAAATTCAAAATTAACCACAAGCCTTTGATAACTTAATTATACAATTCAATACATATAAGCCAAAGAAGTCAACTTCTACCGCGTGTTCACACTGATACACGCACACATTTTTTTTAGTGTTCATGCTACTGAAAATCAGTTGGTGCGGCTTAGAGTCGAAGGGCGAAAAATTCATTAATGAGGGCAATTAGAGTAATTAAAGGTTCATGTAAGTGTTTAAAAGTTTATAATACTGATAAAATAACTAAAATTGTTCACTTCTTAATTCTCTTAAATTTATTTTAATTTCGTAAAATTGAACATCGAAATACCCCCATTGCACTATTTTCCATTTTCATTAAAATTTGCATAGAATTCGGGGTGCGGTTTGGAATCGATAGCGACTCAGATTCGAATAAATACGGTGATTCAAGCTTTTTCAGACAATCTATCATATTACCACAGGGAAGTTCCGAAGATCTTTGGAAATCAAATACCAATACAGTTATTGACCAAATCTTTCATCATAAAATTATAACAACAGGTTTGTTATTATAACATTTATAATAACAAACCTCATTCATTTGAATAAAACGTATTTTGTTGCATTCAGGTGAACATCACATGGTGGTGGTACGGCGTTCCACAGGAAACCTATCTTTGAAATTAACTTAACTACTACAGTTACCGATTTTGTGCTGAAATCTGTGGTTTGGCTCGCTCGCCTCTCATACTATCCAAAAACCAAACTCTATTCAAAGAATTTACCTTTTAAAAGTCGTGAAAGGTTATAGAACTTCACCTACAAACGCTTTACAAATCATATCTGGCACTTCACCAATTCACCTTTCTGAATAAAGCTTTTCTTAAGTATCAAATCTGGAAACTTCGTAAGCCTGGATTTAATTGTATTATTGATGGTCCTTCCTTTGAAAATTTTCTCTCCAATCTGAGGAAATATTTAGTAGAATTAGTTATTTGAATCAATTTCATAGCTCTAATTAGTGCGAGGTGTACACGGACAGATCTAAAATCGGGATTGAAATCGGGTGGTTCGCAGGGTACATTTTTTAATCATTTCCTTAATTTATCCCTTTGTAAAACACATTTTCAAATTAAAATCCTATAATACTGTTTTTAAGCATAGGTAATAGCAATAGAACTTTTTTTACCTGAGGACTTGGAGAGTTGGTGGTCAAACTCTAATGCTAGCTTACAGGTCAAATCATATTCATCCAAATCCAACTTGGGTGGACGTGGTAGTTTAGTGGCACTAGCGTGGCAAGTCCTGAGGGGCCCTCTTTTAGGACTCTTAATGGTTTACGAATTTTTGCTTACACGTGTTGGGGTCGCATATCATTGATACGTCGGTAGCTATGCCTCTGCTTAGTGGTCAAGGTCACGGATTCGTGGCTGGCGTGTCATGAGTTCGAGTCCAGTGCCGCTGAAGACCCGCCGTGTAGACGAGCCGTTGCACGTTGAATCTGTGGAGATTCAAACGTCCTTCCGTAGGTGTGGTGTGGGAGTTAGGAGGGGGTGCCAGCTTGGCTGTCGTCCTCTTGACTTAAACATGATCCAAAATTGCGATTGACTTAAACATGATCCAAAATTGCGAGGTCTGTCCCCAACAGCCCTCGTGTAGCTTTACAGTTCAACGTTAATATGCACTCACTCAAACTAACTTAGATGTCAATCCTAATTCAAATTACGTTACACAATTCCTAACTAAACGTGGGCCGTTTGTTTTTAATTTGAATCGTTTTAAATTAAAAGCTAATCCTAACTGTCCTTGTAGCCAGTGGCGTAGCGTGGGCTTTCGCCACCTGGGGTCTAATAGAAATTTGTCGCCTTACTATTTTAATTATTTGTCAAGAAAATTAGTAAAAGTAAAAAAAAAAGCAGCTTTAAATTTTTTTATTGAATTAAAAATGCACTTTTCGTGTTTTTTCAATTCCTACTATTAGATCACGCTCTCTATTTATTTATCTTGGTGGAATTTTCAATAGTTAAAAAAATAAATTTTAAAGCGCTCAATTGAGCTGAAATTTTATATACATGATTATTTTGGATGACAATACAATAGTTTAGTTATAATTAATAAAAATTAATTGATTAAAACTAATAATTTAAAGTATTACAAATACAGCCATGGTGGCATCATTTTTGGCGACTTTTGTCAAAACTTTAAAAGATTTTTTTTTCTCACGTTTTAAAGCATGAACTGAAATTTTATGTACTCGACTATTTTGGATAACAATACGATACTTTAATGATAATTAATAAAATTCAATTACCACTTAATGTTGCGAAACTGTCATATGTAAATACATATGTGTATTAATTGTAACTATTTAATATAAAGTAGCTAAAATAAAATTTTTCTTTGTTGATCTTAGTAGGAATTGACTTACAATTTTTTTTATATATATTACTTGTTTCATAGCAAAATCTTTTATACAAATGTCAATATCAATATGTATGTCATGTTCATTTGCCAGAATAGCTAAATTTGTCTGCCTTAACGTGGATATAGTCGATCTGAGATAATTTTTTATTAATTTTAGATTTTAGCTTATATATATATATATATATAGAGAGAGAGAGAGAGAGAAGCTTCTCTCGCAACTGGCATTACTGATGGTAAATGTTAAAAAAATTCTCAACATTATGACAATGTTTGGTAAGCCACATCTTAAAGTTTTGACTCAATATTACTAAACCCAGAGAGCCGGACCTAATTAGTTCTTTTTTACAGCCTGGGTCTGTTGCAGCTACAAAAGCTTGTAGACGTACGCTCTCAAGTTGGAATTCTTCTTTATTAAAGTCTTGAGAAGTTGATCTAAGCTAAGTTCGTTCATGATCACTTCAGGCCTTAAAAAAGCATATTTTTGCGCTAGATTCTGCAACTGTTGGAATCTTTCTCAAATTTCAACAGTTACTCTGTCTATTGAAGAAAACATTGTTCTCCTCAAGTCATCTTCGTACGATAACTGAACATCTTTACTTCCGTCGACAAATAAATGCTTCCTCCTGATTCGTCTTGGGGGTTCAAAAGAAATTTCAAGCTCTTCACATAAACTTTTAGTATACATTAAAGCGTCATCCACGAATTCCTCGCGTTTTGCTTCTAATACGGTCTGTATTAGAAGCAATCTAATACGTATTTTTTTTAGCACACTGATGGATATTTAGCCCTTCTGCTTGCAAATAATTTTGAGCATCATTAACTTCACACAATACCGGTTGTCAGAAGCCTAAGTAACGCAGAAACGAATGCGATTGCATAGCGACTAATAATCTTCATGCATCTGTGCGTGTATAAAAGCTTTCATTCGTTTCCGTCAGTTTTGTCACACGGGCACGATTTGGAGTTTGAAATATTTTTTGAATTTAAATATCGCAGTGCTTGCTACCGCCTTTCTTCGTATGCCCCCTGCCCCCCTCTGCACCCCCTCGCTACGCCACTGCGCAGACGATAAACTTGTTGCACTGATTTCATTAATATAGATGTGGACGCCACGGCAAAAGGTGCTGTGCGTACTTCGGTTAACAGAATGTAACTCAGAATCACGCGTGTACAACGACGTGTTCGAACAGAATGGAATGTTATTTCTGGCTTGCTCAATAGACTTATCTGGACTCCTAAATAGACGCAGACGATAAACTTGTTGAACTGATTTCATTAATATGGATGTGGACGCCACGGCAAAAGGTGCTGTGCGTACTTCGGTTAACAGAATTTAACTCAGTCACGCGTGTACAACGATGTGTTCGAACAGAATGGAATGTCGTTTCTGGCTTGCTCAATAGACTTATCAGGACTTCTACAAAATGAATCACACACATGATCAAAGTGTTTTCTATCACGAAAACTTAAAGATACTTGTCAGTTTAAGATACTGAAGTTCCCGTCTCTATTAAAGTTTTTCCCCATTGGTGGATAGATTTTTATGTCGGAGGACCTACATTCCATTCTGTTCGAATACGTCGCTGTACACGCGTGACTAAGTTAAATTCCGTTAACCAAATTACGCATTGCACCTTTTACTGTGGCGTCCATATTTTCCCTAATGAAATTAGGGTAAAAAGTTTATCGTCTGTGATTGCTGAATAATGCGGCCGATCGGACTATACCCAAAAAATCTCGGAGAGTTTTCCAATTTATCGATGAACAGTTTATTACATTCTGATGGGTAGTTCCGAAAAATAAACCATTACTTTTGGATACTTTCTAGTCTGCACACTCTGTATTTATCAGAGAGATTATTATTGATAGTCCTTCCATTGAAATTTTTAATTCCCTCCACTCTGTGAAAGCATTTAATAGAATTATTAATTTTAATCAATTCCAAAGCCACAAAGACTGAAAGATTTATACGAACGGATTCAAAATCGGAGTTGAGACTAAGTTCCCGGTGTGCATCTTTCATAGCAAACACATTTTCAGTATCATATCAATCTGCTTACAAATTCTACATCAATGTTATTGTTGTTATATGTTACGTTTTTAGAGTTATGAGAGTTTAATTTATAGTTAAAAAGTTATATTTATAGTTCTTAATTTATAGTTAAAAAGGTAAAAAGAAGAAGAAACTATAGTAAACTTTTAGAACTGAAGTAAATGGCTTAATTTTCTAATATGATTTAAATGATCATATATTTTTTAAAATCGGATAGAAAACTGAATTATAGTCTCAATTGTCTTATCAGTTTTATTCTCTTATTAGCTTACTGATTGCATTTTCTTTGGTAAAATGCTTGTAAGACACCAGTGTCGAATTGTTCACATATTTAATTTAATACACACACATACGGATGGGGATCTAAAGAATTACTTGTTCTTTTGAATCTATTCCTCCAACAGAGCGAGAACGCTCACACACACAAGTCGGTACTCCGCCAGAAACCTATTTTTTGCTGTGTTCCAAACCTCCCCTCGCTGCCTGGAGCAGAAAACTTGGCAGACGAATGTCTTCGATTATTATCCTGTTCAGAACCATTTTTCTTCGTTGTGAAGATCAGAATAGGGGATTCTTTAATTCTGTTCCAGTCACAATTCCCCTCCCTTTCCGATTCCGAACTGTCCCCGTCCCCCTCCGCTGCGAAGGTAAAAAAGAAAAACACAATAACCAAACCCTTGAGTCTTTACCAATCCCAAAACGATTCCCCACACTGCAAAAGACTCGACAGACGAGTTTTCAGTTCCTATTCAATTCCTGTTGTACTATTTATCTACGTATTCACGAATTCTCTTTCTCTCTCTCTTGAAATACATGAAAAAATTATTTTATTTTTTTTCAAATAATAATAATAATAATAATAATAATTCTTCACTGTGGAACAATTTTAAAATCAAGAAATATAATTTCTTATTCAAAATTAAATAACGTCTTTGAAGAAAGGCGATACAATTTCCGACGAAGAGTATAAGCGGCAGAGAAGTTATCAATGTGCTTCTTATAGTGGACAAAAGACAAAAATGTAAATTGTGGTACTCCAGAATAATAATTTGTAGACAGTGAAACTTACATCAATTTAGCTAATTTTTAAGACAATTGCTTTTTGAATAATTTCAATGTGAGTTTCTTTTAAATATAATTCTTTTAAATTAAACAGTTTTATTAATTGAGTCATTATGGCTTTAGTTACAAATATATTGAAATTTTTTAAAAAAATTATATCTCTCTCTATAAGTAGTAGTAGCAGATCCCCAGCGAGAACAATAGAAGGGGGCGTGTCACCTGTCAATCAAACTCTCCCCCCCGTCAAGGGAGCCATCTTCCAATAGGAGGAGGGTCCCCCCTTCCCCTATCAAACTGTTAGATAAGGAGGGAGGGCCAATCCCCTCCCACGTGTAACTAGAGGGTTTCTTTTGGAGGAGTTGAGGGGTATACAGCTTCTTCTCTGATTAGATAAGTGTTGAGGGGTATACAGCGGTTTGCAGTTCTCTGATTGGATGTCGATATGACGTAGATGCCCCCTCCTTCTCATCGTGTAAGATACACGTGGAAAGTAAGATCCATGTGGAAAGTAAGATGCACGTGGAAGTCTTTCATCCGTGTCCAATCAGAACAGGGAATGACTTGAGTGTGAGTCAGAACGGAATTGCACTTCAGATATCAGCCCTCGCTTCGTAAAATATTTTCAATGGGAAGTCTATGTTTTTTAAAAAATATTATCGATCGGTCAATAGTTTTCAACGATTCACCTTTTAAATTGTTACTACTTCAAAATTAAATAAAAAAGGCTTTGTTTAAGTCAACTTATATATATAATTAAGTTACAGTTGTTTTTTATCCAAAGCAATGAATTATAGCCTTTTAAATACGAAAGTGAATGATATATTTTTACAAATACAAGACGTAAATATAAAATTTTGAATAATTTACTTTTTCAACAATTCTAGAGAAAACAAGTAAATAAATATAAGTTATTTATAATTATGAGAAAGTTCAAGTTATTTATAATCGATGCACAAAGCATAATCTTATTTGAAATTTAAAAAATCTCATATTATTCTGAATCTATTAATTTTCTTATTTCTTTTAGTAACTACTAAAGAAAAATCACCAATCATATTTCGATCAAAGACTTACGGAATTTTTGGTTCCAAAATATATTTATTCACAGCTGGTTTGGTATAAAACACAGATTATTTCATATTTTTTAAATTATTATAAAAATAGATCATTTCCCACTTTTCATTAATTTTTTCTTATTGTAGTAGTTTTTCTTTTTTTTTAAGCGTTTTTTAAAAAATTATGTCCATATGAGCGAGTTAGTGAATAGTATAAGAAAAATTCATTCTGCGCCCTCAAATGAACGAGTTGAAAAAAAAAATCACGAATGAACCACTTATAACGATTCTAGAATTCTTAAAAACCAAAACAGGAAAACATCACTACTCCTAGAAGATAGGAAACTGGAAAGAGGTGACTGTTTGACTAAATAGAAAATTGATCAATCAAAAGTTCATTAGAGATATAAACAAATTTATCTTAATGTGAAAAGTTTAAATAAAATAACACATTTTTTTTAAAGAAAGTCTAGAAAAAAGCTAGACACATGTATACTTCCAATATGCATGTTGAAATTTCTTCCTTTATGCATGTTGAAGTGCTTTGTTGAAATTTCTTCAATTTTTTTTTTAAATTTCATGGTTTTCTTTTTTTATTAAATAAGAAAATATTTATTAAAATATTGTTTCACATTTAGAAAAGCACTTTTATTTCCTATATTATATTTGTGTAAAATAATTAGGTATTTATTTCTAAATAAGATGAAAAAAAAATTTCAAGGAAGAAAACTGAGTGACTTTTATTTTGTACGGATTATGTTTTCAAAAAAAAATTAATTAAACCAACTTCAACTACAATTACAGCTGTAATTATAGTTTACATATTTTGAATATCGATACAAAAAAGTACAAATAGAATTCGCATACACTCAATGAACAGAATTTAAGATTTATGAGTTCTATAATCCATAGTTTTCTTAAAAAAGTTGACAAGCATTTTGAAGAAAAAATGCATAAATATCAAAAACTGAGAATATATTTTATAAAAAAAAATATATTTTATTACTATAAAAAATTGAATATATCCCACCACTAATGAAATTTTACAATATGAAAATGCTGAGAAAGGAATGTTTAAGAAATTCTTCTTGCAAAACAACTGAGCGTTTTAATCAACGCCGGTTGATTCTGTTTTGATTCTAATTAGAGAATACTTGGAAAGTGAAAAGTAAATAAATTCAGAATAGAAATATATGTGTTTTTTCTAATTTTTTTATTAAAAATATTGAAAGCAATTACACAAGTTTATGCACAAATTAGTTTGATGTTTTTTGATAATAAAATAAAAATATATATTTATCTATTATTTTCGAGAGTTCTATAAGCAAAATGAACACATAATACCTTTGTATGCATTATATATTAAGTGATAAGAAAATGACATTTTATTACTTATATAAAAAATGTTAAATTTTTCTAGTATCTTAAGTTTCGTGTAAAGAGGAATTCTAAATTTCATCCTTACATTTCCGTATTTTACATCATTATTAACGTTTTGAAAAATTAGATACTAATAAAAGGTTCCAGTCATTTAAACGCTAAAAAACATATTTGCTTCATATATTTTTATTAAAATATTACCAAAAATTCTTTATTTTCCTTGTCTGCTGGAAAGATTTTTAAAAAATGCTGCTCGGATTGGAATGAATATAATTAAAAAATATGTTTCTAGTAAAAATTTCCTCCGATTTTATTTTCCCTCAGATATGTAGAATAATCAAAAGTATGGTATTTCTATAGAGCTAAACTCTTTTAAATACATTTAAAAATGTTGTTACAGGAATTTAAAATCAGGGGAGTTAAAGAACAGTTCTTTAAAAAGGAAGTGGAACAGAAAAGAACAATTCATCTTAAAGAACAGAAATTTCCATCCTTATGCAAACATTATTTTGACATAAATGTTTATAAAACACACATGTTTGATATGCTTTGTTTACGTACATTACTATGTAAAATCGTGATAATATACAGGGTGTCCGGGCTTAAAGTATCCAAAAATTATTATGAAACTACCCATCAGATTGTTATAAACTGTTCATCGTCGATTGGAAACCCCTCCGAGATTTTTTGGGTCTAGTCCGATCGGCCACACGTGCGCGTATTATTCGGTAATCGTAGAAGATAAACTCGTTACACTGAATTCTTTAGTAAAGATGCGGACACCACAGCAAAAGGGGCAGTGCGTAATTTGGTTTACGAAATTTAAATCAGCCACACGTGTACAGAGACGTGTTCGAAATTTTTGATAATACTTTTTTTTAACACCTTATTATATTTATTGTCACTATTTTACACTAATGTTTTATATACAATCAATAGATTTTGATAAGAACTGACGATTGAAACTAAAACGAACATCGTAACCAGGGGCGGCTCTAGGGCCGGACAAACCGGACCCCTGCCCGAGCGGCAAATTCTAAGGGCGGCATTTAGATCGATTTAATTTTTTTTTTTTTTTTTTTTTGCAAAAAAATTGATATATTTTCAGAGATATTATTGGGAGGGAATTTGATATTTCATTTTTAACGTATCTTCCTTCCTTATTTTGTACTCTGCATGTTTAATGTCCGTTTAATTGTATATTGAAACTTAAAAACTCGAGGCGGGAGTACTTGTTTTAATCATGAAATTTCATAACTTTACACATTTTTCATTAATAAGATTTTCCCTATCCCGGAGTATGGTCACAATAGGCATTCCTTTCACCCATACGACGTCCGATGTCAGCTTTCCAAAAGAGGACACGGGTAATAAGAGTTTTTTGGAGATAGAGAGTCACAGATGTTTTATTTTAGTCTTGAGTGTAGTTACTTACCCACTATCACCCACTCTTTTTAGAAGACATTAGCATGCTGAAATGGACGATTCTTTCTCTTATAGGTAATTATGTCATTAATTTCGAATTGTTTTGTACTAAACTTAAATGTGTATATATATATATATATAAATCTTCTGTGCGTGTTTTTGTCACTAAACTCCCCCTAAACGGCTGGACCGATTTCGATGAAATTTTTTGTGTGGCTTCAAGTAAATTCGAGAATGGTTAAGATTCCCGATTCGGTCCGTTATCGCACACAATTAGTTAAAAAGATATTAATTAAAAACATTCAAAAAAATACAACTCAACATTCACCTGCATTGTTGTAACAACTCTATTGTTATAAACCAGTATTATAAAAAAATTTTTAAATCAATTCCAATTTTGATCAACCAAGAAAAAATTTATTTTAGCTACTTTTTATTAAATAGTTGCAATTAATATAAATATGTATATACATATGACAGAATCACAACATTAAGTGGTAATTAATTTTTATTAATAATCATTAAAGTATCCTATTGTCATCCAAAACAATCGTGTATATAAAATTTCCAATCAACTTTTTTTTTTAATTACGCCCTCCAATGTCCTCTCGGACATAAGGCGTCTTGCAGTCCAATATAAAGCAGATGTGGCTCTAGCAGGAAGGAGAACTCCACAGTTGTCTTGCGAGAGAACATGAAGTAGAGCGGTGTAAGCGGATAGATGCTCCTCAGTCATTGGCACGGAATTACAGAGAGAGCAGAGCGGTGAATCAGCCAGGCGAATCTTAAACAGATGGGCTTGCATGTAATCATGTCCGGTGACTATTGATTTTATTGAGAAGGATTTTTTCAAAGATTTTTCCGAGGGAGCTGATAAGGCTGAAAATTCCACCAAAATAAATAAACAAACAAACAAATAAAATATGTATAGAGATCGTGCGCTAATAGTAGGAATTGAAAAAGACGTAAGTTGGCGTCGAAAATTGATTTTCAGCAAAACTGGCAAAACCCAAAATCATATTGCATTGACAATTGCTTCATCAGGCATTGCAGCAACCTTACTTGATGGTGGACGCACTGCGCATTCAGCGCTTAAAGTACCTTTAAATGTCCATACAAATCCCGACGCAATGTGTAATATATATAAAGAAGCATTCAGGTATGGCTGAAGTTTTGAGAAAATGCAGAATTATTATCTGGGATGAATGTACAATGGCCCACAAGCATTCGCTTGAAGCTCTCGACAGGACTCTGAAAGATATCAAAAATAATACTAGGCTTTTCGGTGGTGCTCTACTGTTGCTGTCTGGTGATTTCAGACAAACATTAACCGTCATTCCCCGTGCGACATATGCGGATGAAATAAACGCATGTTTGAAAGAATCTTATCTATGGCGAAGTATTAGTAAATTATGTCTTACCATTAATATGTGTGTTCAACTTCAAAATGATCCATTAACGTCGAGATTCTCTGAACAATTGCTAGACAATGGCAAAGGTTGAATTCAATTGTATGAAGATACACAATATATTCAACTCCCAGAAAATTTTTGCAACATTGTGGCTACCAAAGATGAATTAATAAAAAATATCTTTCCAGATTTACGGCATAATTATACTGATAATGCATGGCTACGTGAGCGAGCTATTTTAGCGGCAAAAAATTTGGATGTTGACGCCATCAATTTCAAAATGCAACAGTCGTTGCCTGGTAATGAAATTACATTCAAATCAATTGACACTGTTGTTGATCCTGATGAAGTAGTCAATTATCCTGTAGAGTTTTTAAATTCACTGGATTTACCGGGAATGCCACCACATAATTTGCGATTGAAGATTGGCTCGCCCATAATTTTACTTCGAAATTTGAACACACCGAAATTGTGTAATGGCACGCGATTAGTCATAAAAAAATCATGGACAACATTCTTGAAGCCACTATTTTAATTGGAAAATTTCAAGATGAAGTTGTACTTCTACCACGGATCCCAATGATTCCTTCAGATTCACCTATACCATTTAAACGCTTACAATTTCCAATTCGCTTGGCATTTGCTATGACTATTAATAAGTCACAAGGTCAAACAATGAAGATTTGTGGCTTAAATTTAGAAAATCCTTGCTTATCTCACGGCCAATTATATGTTGCGTGTTCCAGAGTTGAAAAACCATCGAATTTATTTGTTTATACCCCTCAAGGGTTAACCGAAAATATTGTGCATCTAATGGCATTAGAATAGATTAAGTTTATGTACAATTTAATAAATATACCTGTTATAAAATAGTTTGAGTCTCTCAACTTTTTCACCTTTAATTAAAACAAGTTTAAGTTTTTATTCACACAGCCTTTACATTTAACTTCGCTCATAGTATACACATACTCACACGCTTATGGATTGATTGAATTGTGATAACCGTACATGTAATGACGTTATACATTGTAATAACTTTTTAATACGTTATACATTGTAATAACTTTTTAATACAAATTTTACTCAAAACGGTCCAGATTTTGTTAAAGCTTATTCATAAAAATTTGGAATTTTTGAATTTAAGATGTGTGTACAGGACAACGTCTGTCGGGTCCTCTAGTATATATATATATATATATATATATATATATATATATATATATAATTGTTATGCTGCCTTTTTTTGTTCTCAAGAATTACTCAAGTGTTTTCGGTGTGTGTATCTGTGTGAACAATTTATCCTTTTTAATTATAATTTTTTTGCTTTGGAGTGAGGGGCGCAGCATTTTCCATTTTTGTCCGTTTGTCCGGGGAGACAAAACTGCCAGAGCCGGCCCTGTTGTAACTTCTTCGAGTCAAAAGTTATACTAAATGAAAATCTCGATGCGCATCAAAATTACCTCAAAATGGCGGCGCTCCCTCCACCTCCACCGCGTGCGATGAGTCACAATTCTTACTTAGCGTAATAAATTCTTTGATCCTTTAGCTATCTAGTAATGGAATTGAATTTAGGATGGAGATGATAGATATGTAACTGCAACACCAAACTATATCCCCCGATTTCGTTGTCATTCGTTTATTTTTAATTGCCTCCCACTATGGAAGCAATTTTGAAGACATATTCACGTCAAAAACATAGGAAACTACCAACAGAAAATGTATCGAGCAAAAGTGTGTTCGAATAATCATCTGTGAAGGTCACGGCATCATTAAATTGATAAAATACCGTTCGCTGTTAAGAACTATGTTTACAAAACAAAATATCAACATCAAAAAAAAAAAAAAAAAAAAACAACCTAGAACTTCAACTGAGACTTTTCTTCCTGTTTAAAAATAGTTGTATCAGATAATTTTTAGTTCACAAGTAATAACTTTTTAGGCAAAGTGTTTTACTAGAAGTAATTATATATATATAATGCTCTTTTTCAAAATATTCTAATAGAAAAAGAGAAATTTTAAGAAAAATTAACAGTGCGCATTTTTTTAAGAATTTTTTCCAATAGAATAGCTTCAAATAACGTTTTAAAAATCAGTGGAAGAGAATTTTTTTTTATCTTGCGTTGTAAACATGTGATAAGAAGACACAATTCTACAACTATAATGTGTATAGAGATATTCAGTGATAATCTCAAAAATTAATCGATACTGAAAACCAAAACAGTGCGGATATTTTACCAAAATGTTACAAAATGTTCGCATCATGTCGATTCGTGATCAAAACATTTTTTTTTCTTTTATTCAGTTCGCGATATACAACGTCTTGATGTGTTATCGTTATATTGCATATGTTAAGATGAATCGAATATGTAAGAATCTATAATGGATCTTTATTTATATATTGTGTATATATATTTCAGTATTCTTTCTTTAATCTGATAAACGAATTATTCTATAATTCATTTTTACACAAAGAAGGAAAATCACCATTTAACTATATTCTTTGATCATTCAGACGTAAAACGCCAATGAAAGATAATTATAATCAAAGAATTAAAAACAATATAAAATTCTCACGTGTGTTAAATTATCTTATACTGTTACACGAAACATTTTTTTCTTCTTTTTCGTGAATGATAATACATGCGATTAGAATTTACGTAAGCTTCCAACTCTTTATTGCTGTAACTTAAGAATGATTCAAGTGAAGAAAAATTTTACGTTCTGGACCTTAATGGTAATATTGTATTACGTAACAGCATTTTACGCGAAATTTTTTAGTTTGACGAGTGGCACTACACATTAAGCTATGAATAATTTAGAGCCGGCATCACTCTGGATTATAGTTCTAGTTCTCAGACATTTCTTTCGATGACCACCTTCATTAGAACGTTATTTTCTGACATGCCCTTAATCAATATTAAACATTCTGCTGCAACCCGAAAATATAATATATCTAAGACGGTAGTTTTCCATTTCATTCGCAAACACACACACATATAAATATATATATATTGCAAAATAATATGTCAAGTCAATATTGCATTTCAGAATCAAGACCTTCAAATGCTAGAGAAAAAGCGAAAATTAACCAAGAATTCAATTCAAAAGACTGTTATGTTCTTTAGAACAGTTAATGACTGAGGATAGTAGATTGGAGTTAAGGCTGTTTTCGGCTAATGTTAATGAATAGGACCCAAATTTGGAATATTTTTCCCGGTATTAAACAAGCTTTCCTTTTACATGTTTTAAGGAAAAACAAATTATTTATGAAGTATTTTGAAAATTTAAAAACACTATATTTTATATAAATTTATAAATATATATATATATATATATATATATATATATATATATATATATATATATATATATATTATAAACAAATGCATGCGTTACAAGGTCATAAATTTTTATGAAAATTGAGGCATTTTTTCTCTCTGAAAGTGTGCTCCGCGTAAAGTTCACGCTCTTGTGTATATGGCGAAAACAGCCTTAAGTAAGTTATATGGATCTACCCTCTTCATGAAAGAATTTATACGTTACAGTACTTTTAAACATACAAATATAGAAGCCATATAAACATTTCAAACCCTAAATCAGCAAAGCCATCATGATATTGACATAGGTCACCCACGCAAAAATATATGCATGTAAGTATAAGCATATATATATACAGTAAAATACGTTTAAGAAGAAAACGCTTAAGACGAAATATCGCTAAACACGAAATAATACAACGGTCCCGACAATGTACTTTCATTCATTTTTTCTCTTAACACAAAACGAAAATCGCTTAACACGAAAATATTTACTTTTTGGAGAAGGAGGATATTGACACTAATCAGACAATTTATGAAATTTTTCAAAAGTTTCTGTATTATTGGATTGTCCTTCTGTATCATCGGAAGAATTCGTTCCAGTAGATGATGATATTGTGTATATAACCCCGATTACGATAGACAAAGACATTTTGGAGTTTGTTCAAAGCTCAAATAATATATTAATGCAGGATCCGGCGACGAAAATGAAATGAATAATGTGTGTGTGTGTGCAGCTCCTGTTCCCACGTTATCCGAAATGAAGAACACCATGTGAACAATATACACAATTATTTGGACGCACATTCCAATGGTGAAGTAAATAACAAAATGGACGACATCGAACAATTTGTTGACAATTTGATGCTAAAAACGACAATACAAAGAAAAATATATCAATTTATTTTCCAAAAACTCAATAAATGTTTTGTTTTTCAAAAAATAAACTTTATAGAAAATTTTGTATTAAATTTCCTTAAGTTCCTGTAAATGATTTTGTTTCATTGATTTTTATTACATACACACACAAGCATATATACATATCTATACAAATAAAACGTACTCCAATAACTTATTCTATGTTTTTCTTTTTGCTATATACTTTAACACGAAAAAATATTTCAGTCCCCTTACTTTCGTGTTAAACGCGATTTTCACTGTATATATCATATATTCTCAGCCTTCTTTATTTCCATTTAATTGAATTTATCTATCTATTTAAGTTACCTGCAGAAGTCTCATGATTAGGGTTTCTGATTACCCGGGAATGTAATTATCGTTCCCGGGATTCCCGGAAATACATCAAAATTTAAAAAAAATTTTAAAAAAGTTATTTTTAAATAAAATTAATAATAATTATATAAAATAGGGATACATATATATTCCAAAATGAATACTTATTTATTTAATGAGCTAAAAATATATAATAAATTGATTATTCATTTCTAAAATAGGATTTCAGAAAGCATAAGCAATTTATACTTTTATCACTCAACCTAGTTCTAAGCTTTGTAACGAACAATCCGGCAGCAGAAAATGCTCTCTCGGCCTTAAATGAGGTTAGAGGAATTGTTTTTAAAGCCTCACATAGTTTTATAATATTTAGTGACGGATTTTCTGTTGATTCGAACAACTCTTGTTTCATGATTTTGTTGAAACTAGTACTTTTTTTGGTTGAACAATAAAAAAAACTTTTGTTTTAGAGTAAATTGCTTTCTCTAATTTTTCGTCCAACGTCAGATGTTTTTCTTTCAAAATCTCCATGCTCTCTTCTTCTGAGTGCAAAGAGTTGGATATTGATTCCTCTTCTTCGCAGAAAAGCCGTGTCCCCCTCTCTCTCATTTGAGCTTGTCTAACCAAGCAATTTTTACCAGGCAATGACGAAATATCGACCGTAACTGCAGCTGCTTCGTATTTTCTCTCAAAATTCAGCTATTGCGTTAATCCTATTCAATTAACGTTTTACGTCTCTCATTAATTCTTTGGATTAGAGAATATTTCATATTTTTCACAAATTCCGAATTTTATTCGCTCAATTCTCCAATAACGAAATACACCTTCTGCAGTTAGCAAAGTTGCATTTCGGCTGCATAATTTTTCTGAGCCAATTTTTACTGGTTTTAAGTCTGCTACAATTGTAGTCACAGTTTCAAACTCTACACTGGCCATCATTTGCTCTTCTTTAATGTCAATTAATGCTTTTAAAATTGCTTACTTTATTTCTAAAAATCTTTCAAGCATTGCCAAGAAACTATTCCAGCATGTTTTGGTATCCAAACAAAACCATTTTTTCATAGCCAAATTCTTCTTTAACAGATTTTTGTAAAATATTCTTGAGAAGTGATTTTCTGAATAATTTAACTATACATTTCTAATCTTTTTTTTTTTTAGATTCCCAGGAAATCCCGGGAACGAAGTATACTTCCCGGGAATAGAAAAGGAATATAAATCTTATAATTTTCCGGGAATCCGGGCTCCCGCGAAAAAAAACCCTACTCATGATAGCAGCTCCAATATTTTTTAGGAATAATTTGTACTAAAAGTACTCACTAGTTAAAGGGTGGCCAATCCGCGGCCCATAGGCTACAGATGATCCGCCTTGAATAATTTTACGGCCCGAGAGATTCTTTATAACAAAATACGATTATTTTGGGCATTGTATTTGTGTTTAGTGTAGTGTTTTGTAACAAATAAATATCCCGTGATCGTTTCTATTTTATCACGTTTTGCTTCTGTTTTTATACATACGCACTTAGAAGTGAGCAGTATTGCATTGCAGCGATACCCCGAGGGCATCACCAGGGGCGGTTCTAGGGCCGGACAAACCAGACCCCTGCTTGGGGTAGCAAATTTTAAGGGTGGCATTCGAATCGAACTTGAGAATTTTTTTTTTTACGAAAAATTTTATATATTTCCTGAAATATTATTGGGTGGGAATTTGGTATTTTATTTAAGTATCTTATTTTCCTATCTTGTATGTAACTTACTTGCCCGAATAAGCTGGACTTAACTAGGTTTTCTGGTAATAGATTTCGATCCGCCATTGTAAAAGGGGTCCGTAGATCTTCTGCACCTAAGGCCCGAAGTGAACTTAAACCGGCACTGCGTTTAATGCCAGTTTCTGTTGACACTTGAAGGGTTCGAGGCGGGAGTACATGTTAAATCATTAAATTTGAAATGTTTACACATCTTTCACTAGTAACTTTCTCCCCAGCCCGGAGTTGGGGTTACAAAGGACATTCTTTTTACCAATACGAAGTCCGGCTTCAGCAATTCAAAAGGGGTCAGGGTTAATTAGAATTTTTGGTTGATAGAGAAGCACATGAGATGTTTTATTTTAGTCTCGAGTGTAGTTTCTATGTTAAAATAAACGCTTGCGATCCCCACCATCGACTCTTTTTTGAAGAAATTTGGCCTACTGAAATGGACGATTCCTTTTCTTACGTTTTACTCGTTTCAGATAATTATGTTCTTAATTTCGAATTATTTTGCATTTTTTAAGACTTAAAATAATATGTATATAACTGTTATGCTCTCTTTTCGTTCGTAAAAATTATTCTGTAGGTGTGTATCTATGTGTGAAGAATGCATCTTTTTTTAACTATAGTTTTTTGCTTGGGAGAGAGAGGGGCAGAATTTTCCATTTTTGTCCGGGCGGCAAAACTAGTAGAGCAGGCCCTGGCATCACTCATGATTCTTGTACATTTTTTTAACGCTTACACCTACGAATCGTTCTTTTCGAAAACGAAATTTATATCGAACATAAACCCCGCTCAAACTTATTGAATGATAACCTGCAACATCAACTACGATGTGCAAATACACTCACTGAGATAGACTTAAATGGTCAAAATGGATTCCTCGGATCGTTTCCCATCTTTTGGTATCTTCGGCGCGTTTTTGCGTTTACCGTTTCTTGCGAAGATAGCCTTACATAAATATATATGTTTGTTTACGTATGAATTTAAGAACACGAATCCAAAACTAAGCAGTCGTTTCAATAGCTAACTGTAAGAATTTTTTGATTAATTACTTAACAAAAATGGATACAAATTAATATTGTTTTTTAAAAAATTAAAGCTGTATTGTTTTTTATTATTCATTAGAAAATTAATCATTTAATAATAAATTCGTAGATTGTCTGTTTTCTTGTGAATAAAACTGGATTAGCTTTGTAAATTATTAATCGAAAATAGAAATTAAAAAAAAAAGATCTTATCCTGGGGGGGAAGAGTTTTATACTTGAAAATGTCCGTGTACAGTGCCGGAATGAACAAAGGGAAAATAAAAAATAAAAAAAGCAAACTCTGACAAAGAAAAGTCGGCCTGGAAAAAAAGAGAAGAAATTTCGGATAAGGGAATTTAAATGACAAAAATATAGAAATCACTCACATCGCGCATGACACACACCTAGAACTGCTGGCGTCCAGAGAGAAAGGGAAAATTTCAATGGGAATAAGGTTATACCCCCGAAAAAAGTCCGTGCAACGCCGCGCTAAATGGAGAATAAACAGAATCGTACGACGGGGTATAGAGGTGGATGATGATTGAATATTAACGTCGCACTGTTCAGCTACACGAGGGCTTTTGGCGACGGACCACGTAATTTTGAACCATGGTCAAGTGACGTGGACGACACCTGAGCTGGCACCCCCTCTCCTAACTACCACACCACACCAACGGGAGGACGTTTCAGCTCTCGACAGATTTAACGTGCATCGCTGCCCTACACGGCGGGTCTTTAGTGGTACTGGAATCGAACACGTGACAAAGCAAGCCACAGTCCGATACCTATACCACTCGGCTACCGCGGCCACCGGTATAGAGGTGGAAGAAACTTCGAAAAGGAGAATTTTAATGACATTGATACAGAAATCACACAGACACCAGGAAGTGTTGACACTGAGAGGGGAAGGGAAATTTTTCTAAGGTGAAAAGCTATACACTTAAAGAAGCCCATGCAACGCCGGGCCATGCAGATAGTTATTTAAGTAAATGAAACATATTCTTTGCTTCCCATTTCTTCCCATTATAATTATTATATTACTTATATCTGTATACATGAAAACTAATGAAAATGTCGGTTAATTCTGTTTTAAATTTTCACTTCAATAAATGTTTATAATTGGTTCGAATCTAATATAAAGATATATATTTTTATGTGCGGCCCGCGGGATTATAATATTTTTTCGAAGTGGCTCGCATTTGAGTTGGCCACCCTTGCTCTAGTTCAAGAAGATATTTGTTAAGAATGATTATTATCACAGCTATTCGAGTGACCCTTAAAATTCGTTGTGTACCCTCAATTACGTGCACCGCGTCGGAAAACCACATTGTTATATTTAACTTACTGCGGTCATCCAGTCAAGAGGCGTTCCTCACCTTTGAAAAAGAAAAGGAGAAAAAAATTAATGTAAGCAGAGGTTCCCTAACTTTTTGTCTCATAGACCCCTTGACATGTTTTTTTAAAAATTTTGGATCGACCCCTGCTTATATATATATATATATATATATATATATATATATATATATATATATATATATATACCTAATATATGAATATATATATATATATATATATTAATACTGAATTTTTGCAAATTTATCGACTTAAGTGTTTTTGACTGCTGGTGTAGAGCTACTTAAGTTAAAAGATTTAAAGTTCTGACTGTGGTAAAGTATAGTGTTTAAAAAGAAACACACGTTAATTAAATTAAAATTTAATTTTTACGTCAACTAACTGATAAATAAACAAATGTTTATAATGTGAGGGATGAATCTGGTGCTTCAGTAACAAATTTTTTTACGTCTGGCATCAATCTTGTCAAGTTTAACTCTAAATCTCCTTGGTTAGTTATGTGTGTTCAATCTTTTTCCTTCTTTTTTATTTTTTATTTTGGAGATTGGAAATCGCGATGAAGCTGCATTGTCATTACGAAAAGTAAATAAAACTTCTCACAATACTCCATAATTCGGGATGAATAACATGTATGCCTTTTTAAAGTCATAATTGCTGGCATTCGTTTCTAAACTTTACTCTAAGATCTCCGTTACTGCCGATTTCGATCAGTTCCTCTAGTAATATGCCATTGGAATTTTTTTTCCAATGTGACCGTGAGAATTCATTGCCTATTGTGGTTATTACCATAGTCAAAGCATTCTCAAACCTAGTTTCAAAGTCTGAATAAAGGGCATTTAAATGTTTAACGTAGGTTAAAAGGACATTTTTTCCTGGGGAAGATTATCTGTGGCCAATGGACTCCATTCATGACGGTCACATGAAAAAGACAAACACGTGTTCTCCATGGAATTCAAACAGACATCAACTTAATTTTGTACTTGTTCTACTAGTAAAAACTTTAAATTTTATTTTTGTTCAATTGTTATAAAAAAATAAATTTCTTCAAAAGATTTTAAAATTGAAAAAAAAACCCTCATTTTATACATGTACTTTTAAATAAAATGCATTTTATCTACCTATGTGCATTATGGTTGTTGAGAAATTTGTATTTTTTTAAGGTCTGAAACTGGCAACAACAAAGCGCAAGAACTGATTAGCTGAAAATACGTGATTGCTTTTCTCGTGTTACTATGACGTCACGTGAGATTTTGAACTGATTGGCTAAAAACACGTGGTTATCATTATCATGTTACTGTGACGTCACATGAATTGAGCCTATTGAGAAGCTAGAAACCTTCGCGAGGTTCAATATTATACTCCTTGAGCTTACTTCTGACCAGAAACGCTGAAAGGATGGTCTTTGTTTAAATAAAATTTATGCTGTCATCTTTAACTACAAATTAATCTCATTAAATTTAGTGAATAAATCTGTTAAACAGGCCAAATCTGTTTTTCATATGATTAAAATTTCTTTTAAAATTCGAAGTTCTAAGGAGACCCACAATCATAGATCCCCATTTACATCTCATAGACCAGGGATGGCGAACCAGTGGCACGCGTGCCATTGATGGCACGCGACGCAATATTTTTGGCACGCCAGTGATCAAAATGGTTTGCATTTTATTTCAAAGTTCACTATGCAGTATTAAGAACAAATGGAAGTTATCGTTCGTGGGGCGGAGGCGAGCACACTCGTTTGTTATTGTCTTGCCTTAGTTACGTCGTAGACTACAATTGCTTATGATGTAAAGTTTGTCTACGCATAGCACTGTCAATTTCAACTGTACTTTGAAGACACAACTGTATTTTAAAATTTATCTTTGTTATATTTACGATTTTTAACTGTTATTTAGCAAGGCTAGTTTAGCAAAAGAACCAAAAGTTTAAGATAGTAAGTTTAACTGAATTTCAAATTTCGCGGAGGCCGAGGAACATGGCATTATTTGTAAAAGCGACAAAGCGGTACGTGTTTTATGTTCCAGAATAGTGATATGCGGAACATGGTCTGTAAAACGGTATTGTGAAACAATCACAACCCCTCTCGTCAAAAAAAGTGAACCACATCAAAAATAATTAACTGCTTAGAAACCGTTTGGCAGATGACTCCACAATGCAGCATATATTCTACAAAAATGAACATCTTACAATCCTAATATAAGTAATTTGTCATCCAATCTGCAACAACAGAAGTCCCACTTTAATTTGAATTACACGAATAGAAAAACTAAAACATTTATAACTATATAGTGCAGTGGCGCACACAAGGGGAGGGTCCTGGGGGTCCGGACCCCCCAAAAGCCCTTGATTTTTTTTCAATTGATTATAATTCTATGTATATAGTACGTAAAATTTAATTAATTACTTGCTATTAATGATTAATTTTATTAATTAGTGCTAATTATTTATTCAAAAACTAGTTTTTTACTGTGTTTTGTTCCCAAAAATCGACAAAATCAAAAGGAGCAAGAATGGTGAACTTTTGACCCCGGACCCCCTTGAAAAATTCCTGTGTGCGCCACTGATATAGTGCAAAATGTATTTTTTTCGTAGTAAATAGAGTTTTGTGTTATTAGTATTTAGTTTTACACTGTTTTCCCAATAATCACAAGTCAAAATTATTTGACGGCACATCTATACACCATTAAACACTTCTTTAGAAAAAAATGGCACGTTGACCCTTACAGGTTCGCCCCCCTGTCATAGACCATCAAAATTGACATGAACCCCTTGCAGGTTGCCATAGACCCCTGAGGGTCGATATCGACCACTTTGGGAATCGCTGGTATAAAGGATAGTTCGAAATTTCATTAATGAAACTGAATCAACCTTTCGTTGATATATTATTGAAGTCGTAGCTATTAGTCAAAATGTAAGGAAAAAGAATACTTAACTAATCCTCTTGTTTTATCAGCTGCCGGTACTAATAAGAAAAGGAGAGCTCATTTGGCAATGATTTAAGGCAATGTTTTGTCGGATGAATGTCAATTTATATTTCCGGTAATATTTTTTTTAAATTCGAAGTTGAGGAAGACATATTTTATGGATCATTCCAGTTATAGCTTCCTTATTGACACAAACGACTCGGCCACAATTTAGTTTAATATATTTTAGCATTGAAGGCAAGTACCTGTCTCCCAAACTTTTGATAAGTAAACTTTTTTGAAAATCTTTATTTATAAATTCTTTGAAAAAAAACTTTATTTTTACAGTATTTATATTTTTAATAAAAACTAATTATATAATCTCTCACTATACGAATGTGTATTCTAAATTCATCAGAAATTATTCAGATAATTTTGATATGCTGTGTGAGGAATTTATTCTGAAATCATCAACAAATAATTATAAATATAGCCCAGTGGCTAAGTGGTAGCGTATCACGCTTCCACGCCACAGGTGGTATTTAATTTTAAGATTAATCAATAATGCAGTGGCATCATTGATATACAGTCGAACCCCGATTTAACGAATTTTCTTCTTTTCCCGATAAAAATAAGGCAAAAAACTCTATATTTAACGAATAATAAACCCCGAATTATCGAGTTATTTCATTTGGAAGCTTTTTTTTTATTAGCTTATATTTTAAAAAAAATGGAATATTTTTCAAATGATAACCCTTTTGTCTAGAACAGTGATTCCCAAAGTGGTCTATATGGACCAGTAGGGGTCTATGAGGACCTGCAAGGGGTCCACGTCAGTGAAAAAATAATTTGGGGGTCCATGAGGTGTAAATGGGGGTCTACGATAGCCTAAACCAGATCATGACTTTAATTTTAAAAGAAAATTTATTCAAGTGTAAGCCAGATTTACCTATTTAACAGCTTTATTTACTAAATTTGCTGGGGTTAATTTGCAGTTACAAGACGACAGCATAAATTTTATTAGTGTTTTTAGTGTTAAATTTTCAGTGTTTCTTGTGGGTGTGCCAGAAACAAGCTAAAAGAATATAAAACCGGGTTTCGCAAATTTTAACAGTTTCTCAATTTGTCACAGACAATCTGCCAGAAAAATGACGTTTTAACTATGTTCAACATTTAAATGCCCTTTATTCAGATTTTGAAACTAGGTTTGAGAATGCTTTGATTATGGTAATATCCCAGTAGGTAATGAATTTATGTTGTTACATTACAAAAAATGTCTGATTACAAAAGCAACTTATTTTAATAGCCTTAATGAAGAGCTTAAAGTAATGTTTAGAAATAAAAGTCACAGCAATTTTGGCTTTAAAAAGATATACCTGTTATTTATCCGGAATTATGGAACAACTCAAGAAGGTTTTTAATTGCTTTTCCCAGAGAGGAGTTTCAGCGCACCTGCTAATCTCCAAAATAAAAACAGAAACAAAAAAAAAAAAAAAAAAAAAAAAAAAAAACAAGAAAGATTGGATACTACTGACCGAGGAGAATTAGAGTTAAACCTTAAAAGATTAAAGCCAAATGTGTTAAAAATTTGTTACTGAAGCAGCAGATTCGTCCCTAGCAATAAAAACATTTGTTTGTTGCTCAGATATTTTATGTAACAGTTATTTCATACATTAATTAAATTTTAATTTAATTAATTCACATGCGTTTTTTAAGTTTAAACACTCTACTAAACTACAGTTAGAAACATAAAACTTTTAAAGTAAGTAGTGCTATACCAGATGTCATTTAAGTTGATAAATTTGCAAAAGTTAAATATTAGGTATGTAGGGGTCTACACACAAAACCGAAAAACATGGCAAGGGGTCTATGAGACGAAAAAGTTTGGGAACCTCTGATCTAGAAAAAAAAAAAATTTTTTTCTTGTAGATAGCAAATTTTAATGGGAAAAGGTGTAAACCATTATTAGACTTGAAAGGAGCAGATGAGTCCTGAGTGCAACATATCGTGCGAGTTTTGAATAGGACAGAACATTCCTTTATTATCTCATCCCAATCCACAACGCAAGGGATATTTTAAGAGTTTAACTATTATGTTGCATTTGATGAGGAACTGCCATTGTGAGCAACTGAAACTTAGGAAACTGTTGATTTGTCTTGGCCAATGAATAGCTATTCTGACGCAGAAATTGATAAAGTAACTCTTATCAAAAGTGATACATTTTCTAATGCTTTACATTGTATGGAAATTGTGGAAACATACCTCATGCAGCAGGATGTAAATAACGCAGTATTCTCCTCTTCTTTGCAGTAAATCGAAAAAAGTACTCTTTCTAGTCAGGAATCAAAAAAATTGTCAAGTATCTTTTAGTCAGTATTCTAATCTAAAATCTAAAATTTCCAATTGACGAAGGTGTAATAATTCACTAATAGTACTTTTATCTGTTGAATAAAAAGTGTGTTATTTCTAACTATGGATATTTTCTGTGTAGTTGCTTATTATAGAATTTCCAAAAGGTAAGTGCAAAGAATTGGTATTTGATTTGGACCCCGATTTAACGAACAACATGTTTGGTTCCGATGATTTTTTTAAATTCGAGTCCGACTATACTTATTAAAAGTTGTTTCAAATTTAGAAAAAAAATTAGGAAATTAATAACTCACCTGAATAGTGAAGGTATCATTAATTGCTGATTTAAGAGATTGTAGCGGTTTACTAACAATACCAATATTTGTCAAGATATATTTCGCCTCATAATTTAAATTGATCAAATTAACTTAGACGAAGATACGGTGCCTGATAAAAAAAAATTGCTTGTTTTTCTATTAGCATTTTTGAACTTTCTATTACCTCCTTTAACTGTAGCTCTAGAGGTCGTATTGCTCTTACTCTACTCTCTCTTTCTTAGTTGCGCCAATAATGGCTGCTTTCTTTATTCCTTTTCAAATTCTTAAATGTTCTGTAACGATTCCCGCCACCCAGCCGTGAATCGGCTTCTTTGTAGATAGGAACCACACATTCAAAGAACACCTGCAATCTTAAATAATTGCGCGGTTTTGTCTTGGATCGCCCCGGAAACCTTTGACACCACAAGAAACCTCCTCTTATACCGCCCACGAACCGGATGCAACGCGAGGATAAAGGAGGCCATCCCTGAGACTCTAGGGAGGGCAGAGAGAGAACAGAAGATAGTCTGAAAACTTCATTAAGAGCGGACTCCAAAAAACTTCTCACAAACAGAACTAGGACTCTAATAATCTAATGAATAAGTTTAATAACTTTAATGTATATTAAGTACAATATTTCAACAAAAAATTAACTTAGAATAACCTTTTTTTCAAAATGTTCTCCTTTTGTGAAAAATGCTTCGATTATAATAATATTTTGCCTGTATATAGCTGAAACCTCTGTACAGAGGCTCAATTATGACTTTTGAAAAATTCACGTTATTTTCAGAGTTACAACCCATTAAAATAATTATCGTCGTTTTTTTCTTAAAATTTCTCCCGTCTGTTGTAAAACATGGATAAACCCACTTCTAAGTTATATATTTCAAAAATTCTCGTTGAGCCTCTGTACAGAGGTCTGAGCTATATACAGGCAAAATATTATTATAATAGAAGCATTTTTCACAAAAGGAGAATATTTTGAAAATGGGTAATTTTATGTTAATTTTTTGTCGAAATATTGTACTTAAATAACTTTTTTTGCCAAAATGTCCTTAAAACAATTTTATACGTGTATTCTAATCTAAGTGACACTAAATATCATGAAAATTGTCCATTTATGCGCTTTTTTTAAAATCAAGGTTCGGAACGTAGACGGATACCTTAATGGGAATACTCATCAAATAATACATATATCTCTCTATTCCCTGTAAATAAAACTTTTTTTTCTTTTAATCTTTCACGAGTATCCACATTGATGCCTTAGAGCTTTTCTCCATATTTCTGATATGTTTTTAAATCATTAAACTTCTCTTAAATAACTTTTTGCAAATTTCTTCTTTGTATTGCTCTTTAGTACATTTCTTCTACTCATTTTATATATATATGTCTGAGTATACCCAGTGATGTCTCAAGAGTTCTTGAGGCTCTAGGCCCTTGTACAAAAGTACAAGTGTGACCATTTGAAGTATTCATTGTATAGCATATGCTGTCAAATACTCGTACAAACGGTAACCTGCAGCAAAATGAATATGCGTGATTCACAATTTCTCACAGAACCGATTGGACCGACTTCCGTCTTTCGACAAATGGAGTAATTATATTGTATTCCGGTAAGTCTAGGCCTAGACATGGAGATGACATTATAATGTAGTATTGCCATTGTTGCCAGTTGGCATATAGTTCAAAATTGTCAACTCTTTGGAGAATATGTCCGAGAATAACATTTGACGATCAAAATTATTCGATCATGATCTTATTGAGGAGCCTATTATCAAGCCTTCCCTTACCAGGAAGGCTGAGGACCATTCAATACAACCTCTCTGTGCATATGTTACCTGTCTCAAATGTTTTTCTCCGCCAATTTGCTTGCTGTTTTTCGAGCCATGTGATAGCTTTGAAACTAAAAATTCAAAAAATTGTTTCATCAAGCGATACTTCAGTGAAACATTTTTCTCAAGTCCAGCTGGAAAATATTTGTCCGTCTTATCTTTTTCAAATCATTAAAGTTAAAAAAAAAAGATTGCAACTTTTGTGGCCAATATCATTAGTAACAAAAAAAATGCCATTTGAATGTTAATGCAGATAATAATTTACCTTCAATTAGTGTCGTTTTAAGTGACAGCCGAGTTTTTATAAAAGGTCGTTGAACAAGATAATTATCTCCAGGAAAACTGGTAGGTCCTTCTTATGCAATTTTTATGGTCTCTAAATATCTCTGCGGTCCTAAATATTAAATTTTCTCTTGTGGTTTACTCTAAGAGAGTCGTATTGTACACGACAAAATATTTTAAAATTTTGTTAATGTCTTACTTGTTGACACGAAATAAAAAATTTCGTATGTGAATCTCAAGTTTCGCATAAAAAACTCAAAACTGCATTTAAGTAATTTTAATGCGCATGTTTAAATAATGCTTCAAAATTTGCTGTGTAATTTTAAAAAGTCGAGGTAATAACAATATAGTGGGGTTCAAATTTCTGCCCATAGAGACAAATACTTTTATAATTTTTAACAAATATTACGTCTCAGTACACACTCTCTTTCGTATAAGTTTTTTTTTTAATATAACTCCTCCCATAATAGTACAAATTAAAAAGATATTCACTTTTCAATTATCATAATCAATTTGAATGCAGCTTACAAGACTTTTTTCGTATTTCGCATAAAAAAAATTAGAAATGTAGTTTTGATGTTATGAAATGTTGCATCTATATATAAATTATTTCTCTTTCTGATTTACATATAAGATAAATCTAATAATAATCTAATAGTTTATATATGGTTTTGCAAAAAAAAAAATTCAAGTTTTTTTTCTACTTTTCGTATATTTTTAAATTTGAACAGAACAAATTTCATGAAATGATTTGCTTTATGTGTGTTCTCTCTCTCATATAAACTTTCAATTTAACTTACCATACGAATAATAATTTATCATTTTTAATTTTGACAGCATTGCAAATTGTTCGTGTACGAAGACAACATATTATTTATTATTTTTCTAGGTCTTTATTTTTAAGTGCGCATGAATACTAACGTCTACGAAATATTTATTCATTTAAATGCACGAAATTTAATTTTTATAATAAAAGTAATCGCGGTATTTTCTTATATGTATTTCAGAAAATTTTAGATACTCTTCTGAATTTGGTAGAGAAAAAGAAATAAAACTAATATATATATCAATTTATTTAAACACAAATGTTATATATTAATTTGGTCTTGCGTGTGTATGCCACAAAAGCTTTTAAAAAACTGCAACTAGTCAATGAATTTTTTTTATTGATATAAGTATCTTAAGACGCTTATTTGCATTTAAAATAATCGATAAATTTCAGTAATTTTTTAAATAAAAGTTGCCTTACGCGAAAATGAATAGAAAAATAAAAATGCCTGTGTCTAAAAATATCTATACATATGTGTTAAAATATATTAATGTTGAAAAAAAGTGACCTCAGTTTCACTCATGTTGATATAAAGTGAGAAAAAATCCCTTCATTTAAAACTGTTCTCTAGGTGTCATAAAAATGTGACTAATATAATTTTTTTAAAACACTTTTGCGTAAGGCAGTTTTCGGTAAAAGTACGAGAGCCTGAGCTAAACGCGAAGCACATTTTCAGACAGAAAAATGCTTCAATTTTCATGAAAATTTGCAACAATATAACTCATACATCTCTGTTAACAATATAGTGTTTCTAATATTTCAAAAAAGTCCATGAATATTATTTTAACACGTGAAAGGGCAGCTCATTTAACATTATGGTATAGGAGAAAAAACGCGAGAAACACATTTTATACCAGAAAAAATAGCTCAACTCGGTCAAAAATTTGATAAAATATGTTGTTCTCTAAGTGATAGCGAAGCCAGAATATATATAATATTAATTTTTCTTTTCTTTTATATCTGAAAAAATGTACCTAATCCGGGTCCTATTCTTTAAAATTAACTGAAGACAGCCTAAAAACAAATGTGGACAACCTTTTAGATTTATTTAAAACTCTAAAAAAAAAACGTATTTTTTTTTCACACATTAACATATTTTTATCTTTCAACATTGTGTCTTACAAATCAGAAAGCTATCGTAAATTTATGGTATAATTAGAATTCTGAAATGTATCAATATTTTTATGTGATTAAAATGTATATAAAATTGATTAAAAGTTAATACATATCGCTCAAATTTCTTTCTGCTTTATTTGACTATAGAAAGTAGCTTTCAATTATAAAAGTATTTATTGTGTCTGTCTTAGATTTAACACATATATATTTTCCATTCATCCAGCCGTACAGGATAAAAAAAATAGCTTTAAGTTTTTCACATTTTCAATGTTTCATCTCATAGAAACATTGAAAAAAAAAGGTATGGCAATTATATTAAAAGTTTCTGTGTTCTTGTATAATTTAATATGAATCGATGTAAAGGTTAATCTATGAAATCTGCAGGGATTGGAAATTAAATTTTAAAAATTGTATCAGAAGTTTTAAATAAAAGTAGAAACAAAATTGTACATCTTACACACAAAAGTATTGGAGAAAAACAACAAGAATACAGCCTCGCACAGAATTATATTATCAGAATTTTTTAAAGATTAATATACTTGAAAAATAACTGCTGAAACAAACAAAAAACCCCTAATGATTATTTCAAAACTTCTGGTAGGAAAAAATGAAACTAATCTTTTCAAGGATTAATGTATCTATGAACTTAAAATTATTGAAAAAAGCAAATAAAATTTTTTGAGGGATTGTAAATAAATAATTGTTGATTAAAAATCACTTATTATGTATCCCTTACAGATATAGTCACTTGTCAGTGAAGATAAAATGACCTTAAGGATGAATATATAACCTTAGGAATAATACATTAAAATATATTCATAAATTAACCTATCTTACTTTGCTGAAATTTATTAATAACTTTTTTTGCAATTGAGAGAGAGAGTTCACTATTCATTTACTTTTTATAACATTTTTATTGAAAGAATAAATGCAAGAATTTCAACTATTAAATACAACACTTAAAATTATGAGTGATCTATAAGTAAATGCAGGATAAATATCAAGAACAATTTCATTAATATTAAGTTAAACAAAAAGAAATCAGTGAAAACTGCCAATTTAATATTTTTGGAAAGACACAAAGCATAATGTTTTTCAGTCTCAAGAATCTATTAATTAGATATATATATATAATATTGATTCATAAAAATTGCTAAGAAAAAAATAACCCAAAATTCCCACAAACTCAAATTTTAGTTTATTGTAAAGCTGAACAGCAAAAGATTTTGAGAAACATTTATTTTTTAGACTATATTGCCTAATTATTCATAATTTCAACCAAATCTTTTGAAATGAATTAATTTATAGGTATATTTATAACAATTGAGAGAATATGATTATAATTTATGTCACATGGGAGATTATTAAAAATAAAATTTTTTACAGAAATAATTTAAGACAAATTACTTAGTCATTCAATTTTTTTTTTCCACACACAAATAAGCGGAAGCTTTAAATTCAACACTTATATTTAGAGCAACCTAAAATAAAAATGAAAGGACAATAATCAAGTGAATATTAACATCGCACTATTCAGCGACTCAAGGGGTTTTGGTGATGGCCTTAGTAATTTTGAACCACGCTCAAGTGACGAGGACACCTGAACTGGCACCTCCCTCTCCTAACTTCCACACCAACGGGAGGATGTTTGAGCATCGACAGATTAAACATGAATACCCCCCTACATGGTGGATCTTCAGTGGTACTAGGCTCGAACTCATAACATGCCACCCACGAGTTTGTTATCTTGACCATCAGGCTACTGCGGTCATGAAAGGATAACAAGAGCAATAACATTTTTTACATACATATGATACGCAACTTGCAAAATATAATAAAAAATATAAATAATTAGATCCAGTAATAAAAATTCTACTTAATTCAGCCCCTTCCTCACCTTGAATAAACAAACATTTGAGCTTTAAAAAAAGAAAAAATCATTATAATTATAAGCAAACCACACAAAGAATTTCAGACTGCACACAATCAAGTGATAGGGAAGACACCTAATGAGGAGCCATTTTCCAAAATTGCCCTCTATGCCAACAGGAGCATTTTGAGTTTCAATAGATTTAACATGCATCAACTCTTCAACAAGGTCAGTCTTTAGTGGTGCCAGAAATGTCAACCATTTCAGACAAAGAAATTTTATTATATCTTATACGTTTCTATGTATGAGATACATAATTTTTACTTCCCTCTTAGTGCCCTAAATTGGAGGTCTCTAACCCCTGGATCAAATGGTACTGGGCTGCTTAAATTTATTTCCATTTTATTTACTGAGGTGTTTTTTTCTCAGGTTTGAGTGACTATCCATGGAAATCACTAAATATTCTTTTTTTGGAGTAACTGAATTTTATTCTGAAGGCATATTTAAATGCTATTAAATTTAAATTAAAACAAAACAATCTGAAATTTAAACTATCAACATCCCATCCTCACCAGGCTGCGGTAAAATTATCAAACATTGGCCAGTTAGCAGGGATATAGATTGGGGAGCACTGTCCTAAATGACTTTATTTTTTTAAAAAATAATACTGACAAGTATTGCAATGTAGTTTATTTTACAGGAATATTTTTGAATGTAAAATTACCATGTTAAAAAAATATTGAAAAATGTTTTAGTAGTACACTTAATTCTAGAATTAGAAACGTTATTAATCTAATTATTTTCTTCTGTTATATTTAAAAAAAAAAAACATTCTTTCAAACACTTTTTTGAAATACTTTTTTAAAAAAAAATATTGCTAGTATGAAATCAAATTCAATTATTTTGTCACAAAACTAATACCTCTTTTAAGCAGGTATACCAAAATAATATCCATATTAGTTTGAGCAATTAAAGCCCATTTTTCTATATCTTGTTAGTACAATAAAACTTCATAAAATAATTAAATAAATTTTTTGTTTTCTTTTATAAAAACAAAAACACTATGCTTCATATTCTAAACAATGTGAAAACATAAAATGAAACCCCAATCAAGTAGAAAAATAATAAACTTCAACACAAAATTCATAGAAAAAACATGAATAAAAAAATGTAACACTGAAAATTCATATTTTATTAAATTTCAACAATCAATCTCTCTCCTGCTGTCATAAAAGCAAAAATAAAAAAAACTAAAACAAGCAATGTACTAAATAAGTTGTTTAACTTCTCATTTATGGATGCTTTTTCAACACCAAAACTAAAATGAAATGAGTCTTCCATAAAATTTAAGAGTTTATACATTATGAATACGTTTATTATTTTCTTCCAAAGAGGTATTAAAATGTTTATGTTAAGTTAAAAAACACTCCAAAAGTTAACTAAAAACTAGACAGTTTCTTTTGTTAAATTCAACTGTTCAACACTTAAAAAGCATGTTGAAAATCTGATAAGGTAATACATGTGTGTAGATATTTTAAAGTAAAATTTTTTAAAAAAATACATTGCAAATTATTAGAAAATATCAAAGTTTTTAAGGGGAATATGTTATCAAATTAAATGAGGTTGAAAAAGTATGAAGTAAAAAACTTTTAAGCCAATTTATTGAAACTCATAACATTTGTGCACAGATGAAAAAAAATAAGATATCACTCTTGAAGAATATGATGACAAACAAATTGTTTGTTACAATACATTACATTTTCTTAATGTTTAATACATATATGACAAAGCATGTAAAAAAACAACCTGGTGAAATCAAAAAGTTGATATTTTTTTTTTACCAATGCCATTTAAATTCCATTTTTTAAAACAAATTATACAGGTTATAAAAAAAGATTTAAGACCAATTCATAAGTTTTCCTTTTGGAGCATTTTTTTAAATATATTTTAAAAGATTTAATTATCCATTGGAATATCTATAATTACTTTTTGTGGAATTAAGCAATGGTACAGTTTATTAACACAATTTGTCACCATGTGTTGTAGGGTTTCATCACCTTCACATTTCACATCCAAAGTTCGAACATTTATCTCTGCACATTTATCGTTTACAGTCACAGACAATTTTTCCCCTCGAACAATTTTACTGACTGCATCTTCACCAAACATTTCAGCAAGCATCTCCATAAGACACTCTGTGAAGTGCATCTTGTCAACTTTTGTAATCATTGGAAGGGTTTTTGGAGTCAGATCTGACTTTTCAGCTTTAAGAATGGCAGCAACAACTGCATCAGCATACATATCATGGACAGGACTGGCTGTCCATTCCATAATAGCAACTGTAGCTTCCTGAAAGATTGTAATGGCATCAAAAACTTGTACTATCATCTTGCCACCAAACTTTTTGTAGTCTGGAATCAATTTTGCATCCCCTGAAATTTGATTTAAGAAATAATGAAGTACTGGTAATGAACCCGAATATGGTACACTGAGCCGTTGACTAACAGTACTCATTACCATATCAGTATACTTAGAAAGATCAGTTGGAGCCAACAGATGATAACTGAAGTTCTTTTTTACTAAGACTCCAGATAATGATCGACCTGCTACTGGTGGCTTAATAGCTAGTGAACCCATAACTTTGGTTGTTTTTTCACCTCTAAAGTATAACTCTACACCTTGGGCATTTCGAGGATTGTATACTTCAATATGCACATCTGGATCATCTTCATATTCTCTAATTATTGCAGCTTTTAATCTACCCATTTCATTCTGCTCACCGTGGACAAGAACTATATGAGGAGGTTTGAGGATTCTGATGAACTCACTAGTTTGCTGATAGTCAGTATGAGCTGAAAATGATATATAATCTACCGACATTTTAAGAGGCAATTTTTGACCAGTCATAGTTGATATTTCTTCTGGCTCTGAAAGAATATGTTTAGCTAATGTTCCTTCAACACAATAACCAGCTATTATCACACCATTTTTAGAATCTGTACACCAGCTTTCAAAAAGTTCACGTGATAAGCCACTTTGCATCATACCAGGACTTGCCATTACAACACAAGGTCCTATATCATCAAAATGATCAATACTTTTTAAATTAGAAATGTGCTTAAATACAAACGGATTATTGATAGCAATTTGCCTACGAATTTTTTCATTCATTGCATTAATATATGTTTGATAAACTGCCATGCATTTTTTTGCTAATGATGAAGCATAATAAATAGGAATGTCATGTAGTTCTGGGTGATTTGACCAATATTCATCTAAAATTAACAATAATTCTTGAGCTCTTCCAAGAGCAAATACAGGTATGAGACACCTCCCACCACGGTTTACAATATCGTGAACCAAACCTGTAAACCGTGCCTCACGTTCATCTCGTTTCTCATGGATATGAGTGCCATAAGTAGATTCTATTATAAGAACATCTGGTTGAAGAGTTGGAATTTCTGCTGCCATCAAATGCCTGTCTTCCTGCCTTGAAAAATCTCCAGTATAAAGAATTTTTACTCCAGCTATTTCAAGCATAAACATAGCAGCTCCTAAGACATGTCCTGCATTGTAACACCAAAATCTGACACCATTAACTTCTTTCTCTTCATGAAAATTAATAGTTTCGATCTTTTCCATGCTGGCTTCTAAATCAGCTTCACTATATAGCATTTGCTCAGTACCAATGTTACTCACCTTAATGTAATCCGCCAATAAATACCGATAAATAGCTTTCGTAGCGTGAGTCATGAAACATCGTCCTTTAAAAGGAGTTTTGAGCAAAAACCAAGGTAACGCTCCACAATGATCTAAATGGAAATGACTAATTAACAGTAAATCAATTTCATCTGCCTCGATATTGTCCACAAAAGGTAATGCATCGATACCGGACAAACCTGGATGAATGCCACAATCTAACATAATTTTTTTCCCTTTGAATTCTAGAGTGATACATGATCGACCAACTTCTTGACCAGCACCTAAGGGTTTAATAATTAATACATCTGTTTCCTCCGGCGGAACTTGAGCCTCGATTTTCTTTTTCGCCGCCATTGTTATGTTTATACGACACTGACGTGGATAGCTAAATTTCGCTCATGGTGAATACGCAAGTTATAGCTGATTGGACGGCGTATTTGAACTCAAACTCTCATGCTGCCATCTATTATCAAGATAATACAACAGTTCTAAAAGTTTAAATTTAGTAAGATGTTCGTCAGTGCAAAATTATGGTACAGTTAAACTCTCTCTCTTATGTGAGGCTCATTGATATTGATACTACTACGTTCAGAATTTTTTATTTTACTTTAATAAATATTTCTGATTTAAAACTCGCAGATTCATCACAGATTTTTTTTCAAATATAAAAATACAAATTTATTCAAGCAAAATTAAAATATTTTAAGGTGTGAAATAGATTATCGATACATTAAAACAAGGTTATACGCTAACTTACATTATTAATTAATAAATTCAAGCAACAAAAATTTCAGTTTCTACCAAGAAGTTCCTAAATTCAATACAAATGGATTTTTTTTTACCTTTGAATCACATATGAAGTTTATTCATTAGTTGTACTTTTTCCATGCATTCAAATACACACACTAGTCATGAACACTAATACTTCTCAATGAATATTTTAAATTATAAATATTTAAATTAGAATATTTCTGTCAGTGGTGTACACAAGGGTCGGGTCACGGGGTTTAACCTCCCCCTTCCATAAAACAAGAATTTTTAAATTTTTAGCATACAGATTACACAGCAATGCTATCAGCTAAATGTTCTTTGTATATGTAAAGCCCCTCTGTTTCTGTAAATACTCTGATTCTGCAAGACATTTTATACACTTTTCACCCTAAGGACTAGATAAGTTTGAGTAAAAAACAAGTTACATATAATTTGCAAGTTTTGGATTTTCTCTCTCTATGTATAAATTTATTGATATAATATAATCTGTAGAAAAATATAGATAAAAACTTTAAGACTATGTACACACATATATGTGCTTGTATATACATCACATTTTTCATTTTAATAATTTCAATCCAATAATAGAAGAAAATTATTCATATTCAGTAACAAATTAAATTAAAAAATATGATGAATGAAATTTTTCTTAGCCATAACTCCAATTGCTCACAAACTAAAGACAAAGTTAAATGATGATCCTAACACAAAGGATTTATGAATATATTGAGAATTACTATGATAAAAGTATACATATGTGGGTATATTATAAAAAGGGTGTTAAGTAAATAGAAACATGTATTTACTAACAAACTTAAGGAAATTAATAATTATTTAAATTTCAACAAATGCATGCATACAGATTAATGTTTAAAAATATATATAAATGTTAAGAAAGTTAAAAACTAATAAACTGCATTAAAAAAATATTAAGATAGCATAAAATTCATATCCTCATTGTAAAGAAAGAAAAGGGATTATTTACAGATTATACCAATACCAATAAAACTATCAGGAAATCAATGCAGATTACCAATACAAATATTAGGCAGGAAATGAACTTTAAAGTCACCCACTTTTCCAGCCACTATGTAAAATTATAGAAAAACAGTATACCTGCTCCCAAGTAAACAATATTTTGGTGTCAGGGTGTATACGTCAATGTACATGGCATGATACTTGACCAACTAAAACTATTTATATAATTTACATGACAAATAATTGTAATTTGAATGAAATTCAAAATTATTCTATTTTATTTTGTTTTACTTCGTTCAATATTCATTACAATATCACACAAATTAATTTCATTTTTCTTTAATAAATGTTAATATAATTATTAAATGATTATGTTTACAAATTTATTATGAAGTGAACGGTTTATCCTCACGAGGAAAGAAAGAAGCATTTCTTTTGTTCACATTGTTAAAATAGGAAGGGGGAAAAAAACAGTTTAGAAGTTTTAACAAATTAGATTTTTAATCAGTTTCTTCCATTGAAACTATAAGCACAACTTTCAATAATCAATGATGCATTTTATTTTTGAAATTACTACCAAGAAAACGTTGTTGATTGGATCCAATTAAAAACTATACTACAAAAACACAAATAATTTGATTGTGTTATATTTCTTTTCTTTAAATTACTCTATTCGAATAGTGCACTTACACACATCATTTTGGAGTGATTTCTGAAATCTTTCTTTCTTTTTTATTTTCTACTTTGTGAACTTCAGCTCATTATTGTCAGAGTTCGTCAGTCATTCAATACAGTTGTATTTTGAATTTTGATATTGAATGTGTAGTATGACGTAAGCGATGTGTAAACAACAGGCCAATCAGCGACGACTTGAGTTTTACCAAAAGCGACATTTAACCGCTTGTTCTTGAAGCCTGAGTACGTTGAGTTAACTTCTTGCTGATAAAACAGTTCTTAAAATGCGTTCTAAAAAAAAAAAAAAAAAACTGAAATTATATTTACACACAAAAAAAAATATCTACAATGGCTGTAAAAAATATCTCCCACAAATTAATAGACTTAAAAAAAATTCTGAGCTTTTATGAGAATCTTTTCATCCTACATATTTTTGAAAGTTTGCTTGAACATTTTTATATATTTGTTAGCTCGGTAGTTAGTCGGATATTTCAGTGCATTCTGTTAAGAATATATTTGACACATTCACTCATAAAAAGTTTAAAAAAATGAAAAATTCGAAATAGATTCATACATAGACATAGAGTCCGAGTGATATTAACAATGCTAAATTTAAATTCAGTATATGTTTAAAGTGCTTTGGGGTAGTTAGCTTCATGAGTACTAGTTTCGAACATTTAATTCGCAATATAGAGCATCTCCGATAGAGCATGTCTCCAATGAAGATATTGTACCCCTTAAGAAATTTATGTTGATACAACATTCGTATTCATTAATAAAAGATGATTACATTGTACTGTCTAAACAATGAGTTATGTATATAAGACAAAATAAAATAAATCTAAACCTTAATTATTCATTTCCAATCCTTGTTCTAAAATTCATGTGTTATAGTTTTTTACAATTAAATCAGCAAATTTGAAAGATTTTTCTTTTGTAAATAAACAAAGAAATCATCTTCATTGGTTCAATTACGTTATACGTTATTCGATAGATCATCTGGAATTTAAGCCAAAATATGTTTGACTTATGTTTGATTACATTATTAATATTTGCTAGAATAATAGCTGAAGCTCAAGTAAGCCGATTAAAGTGTCATATGAAATTATGAACACAATCCTTCCCCCCTCATTTAAATTAATCAAGAAAATCTCGTTCACTAAGCAATTTTCAAAAAACTAGATATTTTTAAAAAACTGGCTGCAGTAAGCTTTCTTAAACTGTCTATTTTTTTGAAAATTGCTATGAAAACTTGAGATTTTCTTGATACTATTCCCTCTTTTTTCATTCCATTTATGTATGCGTATGCAAACGCAGTCCATGCTGCATTTGACTGAAGATATAACAAAATGACTAAATAATGTTATGAATATGTTATTATCTAATGATGAAATATATATTTTTTTCTTTTCGACAATTTTCTTTTATCTCTACATATCTGTCACATTTCTCTTTTACATCAAAATAAAAGAAAAGTGAAGTTCCAACAATGAACAATAGATGGCAGCGCGATATTTCAATATTCATCGTATAGCGAAAATATTAAAACTTGTGTCATTATTTATCATTAGATAGCTATATTTAATTTTGACGTATTATTAACAATTTTTAGTTAAACAATTTTTTATTTTTTTATTAGTGCACAATTTTTTCATTTTGGTTTCTGTCAGAAATAAAATTCTGATGTACGTAAAGTTTCTGTCAGAAATAAAATTCTGATGTACGTAAATAACATTTACTAAAGGTATTTTAGTTAGTAGTCGCTTAATTTTAGTCATCTTGTTGACATTTTTAAAAAAATATATATTTAGAAAATAAGGCATCACAAGTATCTTTATCAAATTAAAACATGGAAAAAAAAGTTCATTTCTAGTTTGAGAGATTTTCAAAATTTATTTTTTTTTAAAAGATTTTCAACATCTATTAAAAATAAAAAATATCATTTTCTTTCTTTAAAAAAATGTTGTGAAAAGAGAAATTGAAAACAAGAATAACAAAAATAAAACTTGAAGAATCATTCGTACGAAAAATTAGTTTTTGAATAACTTTCATATTAGAACATTTTTCAAATAGAAATATTATTTATTTATTTATTTTTTGTAAATATCTTTTAGCATTTTAATATTAAAATTGTTCAAAATGTGCATTCTCTGCACACACACACACACACACAAAAAGCATCAGAGGGAAAAGTAAGGTGTTTTTGAAATACGGAGCACATAGCTAATTCAGATGTGTGTGTGTGTGTGATTTTAGTGATTTTTTTCTTTCTTTTTAACATTTATTCAAGTTTATGTTTCATCCCAAGTATTTCTAATTCACAAAATTAATTACACCGCATTGTAAAATAAAATTTTATTGATTTTCTTTATTGCAGAAGAAAATTTCATTAAATAGTACAGGATATTCTAAAGTACCAATAACTTGCAAATCTTTGATCAAATAATTTTTGTGATGATGGGAAAAAAAGAAAAAAAAAATTTTTTTTCTTCATTTTACAGTGTATTTATTTATTATTATTTTCTAATACTAGAGAAATTTTAAATTAAGTTTAAAGTAGAATTATTAATGTTATGAGGAGTCAATGACGCGAACAATGTTTAAAATAATATTTAAATTGTATTCATGGATTATGATTAGTTTTAAGAAACACTTGAAATATTGCATTTAAGATGTGAATATCTGATACAAATTTTACTCAGGAAACAAACGCGAATTTTAAATTGTAAATATAAAAATGAGTATCACATAATTTTGAGTTAAAAAAGGAGGAAGGTGGAGGTTCTTTCTCATTTTTTGAAAATCACGAGCAATTTTCACTTTTTTTCCCTGTATCCCTAAAATTTATTTCATAATTATCTCTTCTAAAATTAATAGCAACATAGAATGAATGCAAGTAAAATAATGATGAGTCAATTCAAAGTTTAAGTGTTAATGACATAAAAAAAAAACTTAATGGAATCAGGATCGAAGCAAAATGTTTAGAAAAAATTAATAATGGATATTTCTAAGAACGATACTAAAAATGTAACGAAGGTACTGTAAAGCAACTAATATCTCACCTTCTATGCACAGACTAAGCTAATAAAATATACAGTGTCACTGAAAAATGTTCATGCGCTTACAATAGTAGTAAAAATCTTACTTTGGCATAGGTTAAATTTTAAAAATGCAGGAAAGTGGATGGGAAAAACTCATCACAAAAGTTATCACACACCAAAACATTTTTGGATTAATTACTTTAATAAAAATATCGTTTGTTGCTTTTATCTTATTCTGTATTGTGGCGATATAAAAAAATCGTTTGCTTAAAAATTAGTTTGGTTTCCTTAAAATGCTCTATTCTTTTATTATTATTAACAAAGGGCAAGAGTCAATACGTCAGAGTCACTCAAAATCCTAACGATAAGAGTTTATAGCTCGGAAGAGCTAGGTACTCTGGTCATCCACCCAACGATATTCTTTTACTAGCTGGTATACCTGTTCTTCGCACGGGTGAACTGAAAAATTAAACAACACAGATTGAAGGAAAAAGAAGTTTTTAATGAGTTAATTTTATGTGAATTGCAAATTGAACAAAAAAAGCTTTTTGCATATCTCAGCTAAACAACAACAAGAAAGAAAAAAAACACCTTTGTTAAATTTTAAGTATGTAGATCTAATAGCTGATCAAAAGGATTTTTTTTTTATTTATAATTCCTCGTAACACTCTTGAGGGTCCATTTTTCAAAATACCTCCCTAAGCTGATCTCTGCTCAGCAAAAGTAACACATTGTTAAAAGTTTTGCGAAAGGAACGCTTAAAGTAGCGTAAATAATTTATATCTGAAAGTGTAATACATTAATATTACTTTCTGTTGTATTTATTTTATTTTAAAATTGTAATATTCGCAAGCGATTAAATTATAATGGCGATTCAATGAAAAACACAGCGAAATGTTGGAGATAGAGTCAAGTTGGCAAATGCCTAGCTACTTGCGTAGCTCGAGCTTTATTAGAGCTTTGTAAGATCCGCCGTTTAAGGGCGCGATGCACGTTAATACTTTATCCAACCACATTATGATTTACTGCAGTTTTTTCATACAATATTTTTTTTTGGATCACTACATTGAAAATTAAGGGATATACATAAACAAAATACTCCACTTTGGAAAATTTAATCCTTTAGAACTAATATATTAATTAAAGATATTCCACTGTAAAATTAATTATATACACCGTTCACTTAAAATAAATAGTCAGATCCTTTTCCAAGGTCTTCGCTAACATACAAAAACATAAGACACTTAAATTTTGACATAAACTATTTTTTCGGGACAAAAATAATAATTTTTGCAATCCGCTGAAAACGCCGTCAGCTAAAAACGCAATATATGCAATTCGCCTACCCCGCTAAGATACTCATAATAGAACCCGTGCTGTCATACATCTTGGAAGAGTGGATTTCAAAGAATATTCCTGCTAAGTATTGGTAGAATATTCCTTCTAAGTTGGTGTGGTGTGGTTGTTAGGAGAAGGGGGTGCCAGCTCAGGTGTCGTCCGCGTCACTTGACCATGGTTCAAAATTACGTGATACGTTGCCAAAAGCCCTCGTGTAGCGGAACAGTGCGATGTTAATATTCACTCACTCACACACTCCAAAAAATGCAGTACAGTAGTTATAATTATTTTTATACTTAAAAACGCAATATCTGCCTGTTCAATTAAAATTATAGCGTTATAATTAACTACTAACCACAAACAAACTATGGAAATATGTCCAAATGATGTAGTTTGAAAGGCGAAGTTTATTTACTGTAAGTACCAGAAGCAATAAAAGCATTTATTTTGAAAAAAGATAAATTTCTTACTACTAAATGTGTATAATAAAATCATAAAAAAACATTAAAATAAAAAAACTCCCTTCAAAACTTAGTTTTATTCTGAAATAAAAAATAGGCATTATTCTGATCACAGGAATTAATTAGAAGCGAGCCCCTTGCGTAGCCAAAACAAAAAGAGTTTTTCACAAACAAAAGATAGATATATGCTGTGGTGGGCTTTTTTTTTTTTTTTGCAGCGCAAGCCAGATTTGCTTGCAGATGCCAGAATTTTTTCCTACTTACTTGATAAATATCGTTATATTTTGGACACCTTTTACAAATTTTTATAAATTATAGCCTATGTGCTATTCTGATGTATAAGCTATATTACTGTAAAGTTTCATTAAAATCCATTCAGTAGTTTTTGCGTGAAAGACCCACAAATATCCTCACAAACTTTCACATTTATAATATATATTAGATTATTGTACTACCTAAACATGGCTCGTAGTCATAAAGAGAGAGCGAAAAGCGTTCGAAAATTGATTAAGTTTGACTTTAATCAAAGTAAATTAGTTCAGAACACACACACACACACATTGTGAAATTACTAAATGTTACTCATTTGGCGGTGTAGTACGTGATAAAGTATTTTAAAATAGAACCGAAAAAAAGCCAAGTAAAGGATGTCCAAAGAAGTTAACTCAACTTGCTCAGCGAATTATTGAAAGGAAATTGATCAAAAATCCATGTTTAAGTGCTGAACAAAAAAAAAAAAAAAATTTCCAACAAAAATAACCGAAAGATTTTTTACTTCAGTTTCATCCGAAATTGTTCGAAGAGTACTCAGATCAGCTAGATTACACAGGCATTGTGTTGAAGAAAATTTTTTTGTAAGTATGAAAAAATAGAAAGCTTTGAATTTCCTTTGCTAAATCCATGGTAATTAAGCCTGAAATTAATTGGGATAATATCCTATTTGCAATTGAGAATAAATTCAACATTTTGGGCTCGGACTGGAGTAAGATAGTATGGAAAAGAAAAAAACGGGGAACTTTTTTTTTTTAATCCCAAGAATTTAGTTGGAACATTGAAGCATGGTTGTGGAGGTGTATGTCAGCTTCAAAATTAGGTAATTTGATATTTATTGGTGTATTATGGATCATAAACTTAATATAAATATTTTAAAGGACGATTTGAAGTTATCCGCCCAAAACTTAGGTAGTGGTGACAACTTCATTTTTTTATCGAGATAATAACCTTAAGCACACTACTCTCAACGTACACCTCCGGTGTGTTAAAAACTGTTTCCAGGTTTGGAAAACACCTCCTAAATCATCTGATTTAAACCCAATTAAATATATATTGGGAAAGAACTTAAAATTAAAGAAATAAGATGTGACACAAAACAAAATGTGTACTAAAAACAGTAATCACAGAAGAATGGAGGAACATTAAAGTAGAACTTACAAAAACAACTGGTGAAGTTCATGCCGAGAGGTTTAAAAATTGTTGTGGACTTTAAAGGCTATTCTACTTACAAAATTAAGAAGGAAAAAATACAATAGTTGAAAATATGTAGAGTTTTTTTAAGTGTACGAAGACTTTTTTTGTGTGACGTGTAGTTATTCTTATATCATCAATTTCTTTTTTTAAAAAAAAACTGTACTATGTTTTAAAAATTAATCATGTTATTCCATTAAGGACAAGTTACAGATATACTAAAAAAAATTACAATTCTGACATGTTAATTTTCATTAGTCGATAACGTTAAAATTTAAAGAAAATTTTAACTGTACTAACACTATTGAGAGCCACTGTATATAAATTTCCAACCAGCACGAAATTGTAGCAAAAAGAGAAAAAAATAAGAACACATATTTTTTCTTCGAATACATTCATTCACACTTCGAAATACTAGTGATTATTTTTATTACAAAACTGCTCCGGCTATTGTTCTAAATTGAAACTTAAAATGATAATAATAATAAAAAAGCGGGAAACTTCTTGAGTTACACGATCACCTCTACGGTGACGTCACTCTTGATTTCAACCGGTTACAGGTATATGTTTGGCCATCTGAGAACCTGATTTCTGTTCGTAATGGATTCGTCACACGATTTCATGGAATACATGTGACGTCACACAACATATGGTTGCCGCAGAAAATGCTACGGACGATTGCGGACTATTAATTAAAGTGAATGCGTTCTGGCGACACATAAACTTCGAGAGTGAGAAGAAAATAAACCTATTTCCCGGTTGACTTCATGTTCTCTTATTTTTATCAGAATTTGAAGGGGAGGGAAAAGAAACACTTGCGTAAATCCACCTTTAGGCAAGTTAATGAAAAGGACTTCATTAACCAACTGATGAATCAAATTTTTTAAAGTAAATTTATCAATGGTATTTGTTGAAATGATAATTATTGGTGGTTAGATTAGCTACTCATAGTAGCGTTCGGTTCCAAGTGACCGCAGCTTTGTTAGTCTTTTGATAAATCCAAAATATTGTAAGCTAACAAGCTGCAGAGAAAATAATTTCGGAAACTATGCTTTTTTTTTTGCCGAGGTCATTTTAATGTCAATTAGTATACGGTGTAGATGATGAATTAAATGAAAACAATGAATATTACCACAAATTAAAAAATAAGCGATTTTGTTTGTAAGCAAGAAAATGTCTGTATTCACAAAAAATATAGTGTATATAATTAAAATGTAACGTTGTGAGAGACAAAGAAATAATAAACTAATAATTAATGACTAAAAATATTTTGTGCATGCTAAAAATTAGTGCAGTTAAAAACAAGCACTTTTAAGCAAGTAAATATTAAAAATATGTAACTATTGGAATGCCAGATAACAACTCGTGATTCATGTTTACATTTTCAGAAAATTTATTAAAATTTAAATATTATCACGGATGTCATGAAAGAATGAATGCTAACACGCAGTTTCGTAAATTTTTCAAGATTTTTCAGTTTTAATTTTCACATTGATTATTAATAATTACTTAGAGATGGAAATATACAGGGATGTCTTAAGACTTCTTGTGTCCCTGGGCCCCTACACAAATATATGAGCCTTAAAAGTAGTCAGTGCATAGCATACGTTGTAAAAACTCGTATAAACAATAACTTGAAACAAATATATGTGCATGACTTAGGCCTGACCGGCTACCGTCTTTTGACTGAATGAGAAATGATGGTGTATCGTGGTAGGCCTAGGTCTACACATGGATGACTGTCATTCCATGTAGCCAGTTGATATATCGTCCGAAATTCATCAGTTTTTCGGAGAATACAACCGGAAATATCATATGACCGTTGAAATTATTCGAATTACGATCTTAAGAAGACTGAGTCGAGAACGAGACGAGGCCCCCATTGTGGCCTCCAATTCCTTAAGACGTCCCTGGAAATATAACATAGTATGAAGTATAACGTTGTCGAAGATTTATAATTTTTGAAGAATATTGCTCTTATTTTCACTAGAGAAATGCTATTATCTATACAGTTGTGTGGAATAGAAACAAAACTATTTGAATTATGCCCTTTTAAAGCTATGTGAAGATTGTTGGTAATATACCTGGTAATTTAAAATGACTAATTGAAACTACACTTGAATAAGTGTTTCATGTTCCAAACTTCCACTCTACTTCAGGCCTATTTTCACATTTAACTGCAATCTCTATAATTCCGTAAGGCCAGTATTTAATAGAATCATGACTCACATACGGTACTTGATATGAAGCTGATAATATACTTTACCACAGTAAATCGCAAACTATTCACACCTAGCCTTAGAATAACTAGAATAGTTGATAGAATGGACAGCAAAAAAATTAGTGAGTCCACGCGCGCGCTTTGAAATTTTAAACAAAGACTGTCATATATGGCAAAAACTGAGTCAATTTAAATATGCCGTACTCAGAGGTGTACACATGAATAGGGTTTTCGGGGTTCAAACCCTCCTATACACCAACAGATTTTTAATTTTTAAGGAGATATGGTACGATTTACACAAAAATTTTTATTTTAAAGATTTTCCTACATTTTTTGGTTGCTTCCTATGTGTATGTACGATGTTAAATAGATTTTGTGCTCGAAATTTCATAAGAAGCTAACTATTTAATTTTTTAAGGGAAGAACTTGAAACTTATGAAGTGATTTTAAAATGTTACTCTCTCTCTCCTCCTACAAAAATTGACGTACATACATGGAATTTTACTTACAAGTACGTCAAACTATGTGTAACAAAAATTGGTATGGGTGTTGCAATAGCATGATTGGAATTCGTACAATACTTCTTTTTATGAATGCCTATTGAAAATTCCTTAAAAAATGTGTAAATTCTAAATTTAGTTATTTTTTTTTAAAAAGTAATTATTGCTTTGATTGAAAAATACATACCAACTTCTGTCAAATGGGAACAAGTGAAAAAAATTTCCAAGTTTTAAACACAATATAAAAAAAAGCCTTAGCATTTTAAATGAAGACAAACTAGTTTTATCTTTCCGAGATAAGTCAGTTTAAAGTTTAGATTTATGCCATTGGTATGTAAATAAAAACAAACGTAACAGTTATCACAACTCTGCGCTTTTTAAACTTAGAGCTTTCAAATGTTGTGAATTTGTAGAAATGTATACAAAAAATAATTTAGACTAAAAAAATTTAGATTTTATTTTTTGACCGATTTTTGTTAGTTGAATCGTACGGTGTCCTCTTAAGATAAAGATTGCTCCTCCACCCTTTAAGTTGTCCTCGTCACTTGACCAGGGTTCAAAATTACGAGGTCCATCGCCAAAAGCCCTCGTATAGCTAAGCAGTGCGATGTTAATATTCACTCACTCACCCACCCTTTAAGTTAACATTTTTTTTTAAATGTAAGCCCCTCCCATAAAAATAGTCTGTGTACGTCACTGGTGACACCTAAGGCTGGTATGGTCAGATGTGGTTCAAAATTACGAGGTGTATTATTTGTATCAAATGAACTGCCTGCATCATACTATGTCGGACAGAAAAAGCTATTTAAAAACGTTGGTTCTAATTAAAGAATACATAAATGAGTTATTTATTAAAAATTTTAAAAAGATAAGATACTCTATATCAGTGAGGGTGAACTAGTAGCACACATGCCATTGATGGCACGGGACACAATAGTTTTGGCACGCCAGTGATAAAAATGGTTTGTATTTTATTTCAAAATTTCAAAGTTCGCTATGAAGTATTACGAACAAACGCGAGTGATCGGTCGCTGTTATTTAACAGGGCTAGTTCAGCAAAAGAACATAAAGGTGCAAGGTAGTAAGTGTAACAGAGAGAATTTAAAACTTGGTGGACCGAGAAACATGCCGACAAAGCGGTGTGTGTTTTATGTTATGAAACAGTGGTATACAGAACATCGTCTGTAAAACGGTATTTTGAAACAAATCACAAACCCTTTTGTCAAAAAAAGTGAACCACAACAAAAATAATTGCTTAGAAACCGTTTGGCAGAGGACACAAATTCAGCATGTATTCTACAAAAAGTAAGATCTTACAATCTTAATATAAATTATTTGTCATCCAATCTCCAACAACAGAAGTCACACTAGCGTTACTTTTAATTTGAATTACCCCGCATAACTAAAACATTTATAATTATACGGTGCAAAAGGTATTTTTCGTAGTAAATAGAGTTTTATGTTGTTAGTATTTAATTTTATTATTTTTCCAATAATCACAAGTCAAAATTATTTGACGGCATGTCTATGGCTCATTAAACGCTTCTTCAGAAAAAATGGCATGTTGATCCATAAAAGTTAGCCCCCCCCCCCTGCTCTCTCTCTAAGTTGTGATATTCTATTTTGGAAAGCTATGCTTAAAATAATTTAAAAAGCAGTGCTATATTCAAGGCCAATGTAGCCAAAGCGACTGAAAATTCGATTATGATTATAATTCCAATCAAATTTTCATCCCAGAAAAACTCAGAAGAGTTGATTTTGTAGTTTAATTTTTCACAGAATATCTATTCTTTCTACAAGCAAAAAATACTTAAAAATAAAATAGATATTTAATTAATCAAGGGTTGCCTTTATATTTAGAATAACATTAGAGTGATCGGATTAAAAATGATATGAAGAACATTAAAAATTATTCCCAAACTTCACTTCACTTAAATAACACAATAAAGTAGTGGTGATAGTTTTTTTTTTTGGGGGGTTGGTGATTAATCTCGAAGAAGAATCGCACTACAAAGCTATTGGCGAGGAACTGTATTCAGTATGCAACTTCTCTGTTATTGCATACCACGATCGTAATTAGGGAATTGGTACGCGTTTGTCGCCAATCTTCTCTGACCAGCTTTCAATGGATAAGACATATTCGACATATGATCTTATGACATTTCTGGTAGCGAAAAAGAGCATAATACGAAAAATAATTTTCACGAACGATAATAATCTAATCAGTGGCGTCTATCAAAACGGATAATCGTCTTCCAAGTTGAAAATGATTCACCCGAGATAGCCAGTATGAGAACAATGGACCTTATTCTTGTTGAATATGCCAGAGAAGTCTTTGGACGCCAGTTGCAAAGCGCAAGACGCTTCCCTGGCGTCTACAAGATTTCAGAAGGAATTATACTTATTGGAATGAATTTTAACTCTTTTTTAGATGATAATGAATTCTTAGAAGGAAACATCAATGCCGGTCTATCAGTTCTTTATAGTTACGCATGTAGTTCTTTCTAAGGTAATGGAAAGAGACTAAATTGAATAATCTGTTTAGTAATTTCAATTTTTTTTGCTGTCATTCTGCAATACGTAAATAAGGAAAGAAGCTTATATTAACATACATGTAAACTGCTAAATATTCCTTTATATACAAGGGTGAGTCGGAAAATAAGTTTCCCCTGTCGACTGTGATCAGAGTTGTGTATAAAAGTCGAAACGTAGAATGAGACATTAAAGATAAGACATAAGTTTATTTTTCCACATAAGTACCAAGTACATTGAGACATTTACCATACTGCTTGATAAGCTTCAAAAAACTCTCCAGGAAAAACTCAGGGCGGCTTTGCATACGGAAGAAGAGTTTAATGGCTTGTTTGACTTTAGCATTACTTCCAAAGCTCCTTCCGGTGAGATTCTTCTTCAAAGCCGGAAACAGATGAAAGTCACTTGGTGCAGATCAGGACTGTTCGGCAGACGGTGTAGGCACTCCCAATCAAGAGGTGCAATATGGTTTTGCGTTCCCGTCACCGAGTCATCCAACAACAGAACGTCAGATCTGAGAAATTCAGGTCACTTTTTCCGTACAGCGTAGCATATACCCAATGCACTAACGAATGGTGTATAGGTGTCTTGAGTTTTCACCTGCTGTGTCATCTTTCGCCCATAGCCGTTTAATTCTTCTTCCGTATGCAAAGCTCTGAGTTATTCCTGGAGGGCTTTTTGAAGCTTCTCAAGCAGTATGGTATACGTCTCAACTTGGTACTTGGTATTTAAGTAGAAAAATAAACTTGATTACACAAGTTTACACAACACTTTACACTTTCATACACAACTCTGACCAGAATCGACGGGGGAAACTTAAGTTTACGACTCACTCTCGTATATACATCAGAATAACGTTGAATTTTCCGAATTATTATTTTTAATTATTATACTTAAGTTTTTACAATTCAAGCAATTTACTAGAGTTTTAGGGATTGGTATAATGGAATACGCATTTATGTATTTAAAAAAATGCTTTTCTCTCAACATTATGGTTTAAATGATGATGTACCTGAAACTATGTACAATTTTTTAGTAATTTGTCTGATTAATATCCCCATGGCCACGGTAGCCAAGTGGTCAAGGTATCGGATCGTGGCTGGCATGTCACGAATTCGAGCCCAGTACCACTAAAGACCTGCCGTGTAGGGGAGCGATGCACATTAAATCTGTCGAGAGCTCAAACGTTCTCCCGTTGGTGGGATGTGGTAGTTAGGAGAGGGGGCCAGCTCAAGTGTCGTTCTCGCCACTTGACTATGGTTCAAAATTACGAGGTCCGTCACCAATAGCCTTCGTGTAGCTGAACAGTATGACGTTAATTTTCACTCACTCACTCACTGATTAATATCCCACATTGACAAATTTTATGCTTAGTTGTAAAGTTTATGAAAAAAATCCGTTTAATTCAAAACAAAAGAATTTTAAAGAAAAAACAGTCTGTTTTTGTATTAAAATTTTAAAAAGTAAATAAATGCTTTATTGCGTCATAAGCATTGCCAGTAGTGATTGTAACGTAATAAATTACACGAAGGCTTTTGAGACTAATATAAATGTAACTAAATACGTAAACAAGACTCGTAGATATCTCTAGACATTACGAATATAATTGCCCAATAGTCATAGTAACAAGTTTCTAGCCAACAATGTTTCAAAACGCTCGCTCGTGAAAGTGTTTTCTTTTTATAACTGAACCTCATTTTAATTTTCGTGCTTGGATGATATAACTATACGAGAGACAGATATATACAGAGTCCTGCAAACTTTTTCTTTTGCGTCTCTCAAAAATTTAACCACTTCTTTAAATTTCAAAGTGTAGAGAGATAAAATAGCCCCAGACGATAGTATGAAGAGCCTAAAAAAAACCCTGCTGAATTTGCAAAAATTCACATGCAGTGGAACCTCTAGATTGCCAATTTTTCTATATAGCGAACTTTTTTCTGGAATCGAAAACATTTCAAGATTTTCTTCGTAAAATAACCTCCTTATAGCGAAGCGCATATTCTATATAACGAACTGTTTCTCTTGTGATTCAATTTTTTGTTCCCTATATTTAAAGCATTTCTGTACATTTCAAGTTATTCTCTCTTTTAACACACTTCATGGTGGTCATAAATCTTGAACTGATTTTATTAGAGGCTGAACTCGCCGAGAGCAATAGAATTCAGGGAGTTCCATCCAAGAAGTGAAACCTTGAATCTCCATTGTCCAATTCACTGGAAACATCTTCGATATCCTTTTTCACCCGCAGTAGAGTTGTCTCGTGTACCCGTGTCCTTGAACTGGTGTCCATTCATTTATATTGTTGATCAGTCGTACGGGTAGCTTCGTTTGTTGTAGCTCGAAAATGTCATAATGTAAGTGCTTGTGCATCAAAGAAAAACATTTAATTCTTCAGGAAGTGGAAGAAACTTTCATTGCAGCTTTTCTTTCTTTCTTTTTTAGGTAAGATTTAAATATATAGTGTTTATGAACTTTTTTAAAAATTTGAATTTAAAATTTGTTTTTTTTGTGGATTATAAAGTACCGTAAAATCCGGCGTATAACGCGCACCTATACTTTCAAGCTGAATTTTTTAATTTTTAGTTATATTCGCCGTAAAACGCGTACCCTCTTTTTTAAGAAGAAATTTGAAATTTAAGTATACATTGTTCTTATGTTTTCAAGTCATTTATTCGGGGTACTACCCCAGACTCTTAAAAAATTAGTATTCTTTTAGAATTACAACACTTTTAGTTCATAAGGCAAGTAATTTCTTTTAAATAAACAGTATTTCGATCTATGTAGAAGTCTAATTTTTTTTAATGCTCATCTCTTTTGCTATTTTTAAAATTATCGTTTTTATACCCGGCGTATAACGCGCACCCTTAAATTTCGAACTTATTTTGTCCGTTAAAAGTGCGCGTTATACGCCGGATTTTACGGTATATTAAAAGATGAACCTCTATATAACGAATTTTCCATGTAACGAACTTCTTTTCGGGATTTAGAGACTTCGTTATATAGAGGTCGGACTGTAATTCTAAATTTTAAAAATATATTGGCTTTGGACGCACTTCATGTTCTTTTTTCGATTCTCCAACTTGAATAGGTAAAGGCACGGGGCTCACCATGATCTGGAAGTATTCCAATTCCATTTGAAATTCTGAAAAAAAAAAAAAGAAAGAAAAAGTTTAAATAAAGTTATATTGAGTATTTGCCGATTGCAACTCGTTTAAGTTATGGCAAACCATCGAGTGCAAATTATTTACGCGCAAGCGTGTAATGTGATATAAAGGTAAGAGGTTAGGGCAGTTATTCTCAAGCTTTCACTATTTGCAAACCAATATTCAAACACAATTTTCATCGCGCCCCCTTCTGTATTGAATTCAATAACACTTTACTTTGACCTTGAAGCTAAAACACGAATTCCACCTCTTAAGTGCCACCGACGTATATAAACGTCCTACTCAACCAAAACTATAATTGTCCCGGACGTATATATACGTCTTTCCGAAATACGATCTTTTCTGTGCACTACTATTCTTAAAATTATTCCGAAGGCTTTGGAATACAATAAATGCACTTTGACGGGGTTTGCGAAGTATTTACTTATTTCAGAAGATTTGCTGATTTATTCCTTTTATCCCCCTTCGCCCAATGTATCACATACGCGTGCCTACGTAAAACGGTGGCATTGGGGAAGGAGTTGCGTAACTTTTAACTGGCAGTTAAGGGATTAATTATAAACCGTACAAACTATCAAGATAAATATTCATTTTTGGATATAATTTTTTTGTATGACAAACCCATGGGGTCACTGGTAATTTTTAATCTATAGTTCTTAACTTGGTATTGTTAAATTAATTATAAAATACTGGTGCCGTACTGATACATTTATAAGTGTATTATTTCAGTGTAAATGTGTATTTCACTTTTTATTACATCAGAATGTATTTTGTTTATTTACTTTCCATAAATTAATAATTTTCTTAAATAATCTTTTGTTTTCGACTTTTCAATGTGCTCGCGCCCCCTTTGTAGAGTTATCATGCCCCTCTAGGGGGCGCGCCCCACAGATTGAGAAACCCTGGGTTAGAGTTATATTCACGTCGCACTATAAATATGCACTAGGGCTTTTGGCGACGGACCTCTCATCAATTTGAACCATGGTCAAGTGACGAAGACGACACCTGAGCTGGAACCCCCTCTCCTAATTACCACACCACACCAACGAGTGGATGTTTGAGCCTCGACAGACTTAACGTGCATCGCTCCTCTAGACGGCGGGTCTTTAGTGGCACTTGGCTCGAACTCAAGACATGCCTGCCATGATTCCATACCTTGACGATTAGGATACTGCGGCCTCCGGCAATGTTTCAATCGGGAGATAAGTTCGAGTTCTGATTCAACTAAAAATCTATCGTGTTGTAAGGCTAATGATGTACGCTACATTTTTCTGGACTCAAAATTCTCACGTTGATCTGGTATGTATGTGGAAAATGAGATGCCATCTGTGTATGGACTTTCTCAGCTTGGCTGTAGCTTGCAGATCTTCAATTAAGCAAATTTCGAAGGTGGGAAAGCACTCAGTTAACAAAGAAACAGGAAAAGTTTCAAAAATTCCATTAGTTTTAGTCATTGTGGATAAACGTTTTGGAACGTATTATCTTCAAAACTAAGGATTATGGGCATTAGACTTTTACTGCTCCCCACTGAATATTTTCTAAAAAATAAATCGGAGTAGTTATATAACTAAAACTTAGTCATATAACTGATTAGTTATAAACTAAATTCTTTGCATAATAATGCAAATTTTTATCTCAAGCGATTACAAATCACTTTTATTCGATTTCGTTAAGTACAATAGATTAGAATAAAAGCACCAAAGGGGCTGATTCGATGAAATATTTGCAGAGTTACATAAAATATCAGTAATATCGACCGATTACTGCGAAGTTTAGAGAGTGTTTACCCCAATACGATTTTCTAGAATTTTTCAGAAACTTCAGAGGAAATTCGAATTGGTAATGACACAGATTCTCTTGTGAAGCCTTCAGATAATTCCGATTGTATTACTGTAGCTCAAATTTCTCCTATTGGTGTGAAGTGAAAATTAAGAAAGTTAGATACTCTCACACATCGTCTTCTTCACTCGAATATACAGTGGAACCTCCGTATTACGAACCTCTATATTGCGAATTTTTCTATGTAACGAACTTTTTTCTAGAACCAAGAACATTTCACGATTTTCTTCGTAAAATAACCTCCCAATAGCGAAGTGCATTTTCTACATAACTAACTTTTCTCTTGTGATTCAATTTTTTCTCCCTATTTAAAAACTTGTCATAAAACTTGAACTGGTTTTATTAGGGGCCCATTTCCCTGAGAGCAATAAAAATCTGGGGGCTTCATCCAAGAAGTGCAACCCTTAACCCCCATTGTCCAGTTCAGTGGAAACTGTTTCGTGTCCCTGTGCCCTTGAGCTAGTCTCCGTTCATTTGTAGTGTTGATCAATCTTACTGGTAACTTCGTTTCTTGCAGCTCGAAAATGTCAAATGTCAAAACGTAAGTCCTTGAGTATCAAAGAAAAAAATTTAATTCTTCAGGAATTGGATAAAGGCATCAAGAAATTTTATTTATAGTTTTTCTTTTTTTCTTATTAATTTACAAAAAGGTATGAATAATTACCTTTTTTTTAATGTATAGGGCTTATGAATTTAAAATTTATTTTATGTGGTTTAGCAAGAAGATTGAAAACTGAACCTCTATACAACGAATTTTCCATATAATGAACTTTATTTTCGGGATTTAGCGACTTTGTTATATAGAAGTCCGACTGTAGTTTAAAATTAAGAAATCCATCGTCAATAGCTTCCATGTTTCTTCTAAATGTCGCATTAATAAAAAAAATCAATCTATCAGAGAAAATCTCATATGTATTAATCCCTAACAGCTTTAACCTAAAATGAAATGTCGATAAATTTAGATATCTGAATTTATATTTATTTCCTTTTCCATAAGTTAAAATTTCTCTCAGAGATAAATATTTCCAAACGTAGAAAAACTTTCTCACAAAGTTATTGAATATTTTCCGGGCCGATTGGTAGATGCATATGAGATGTTAGGTAAGCCAAAATGCCGACTTTGGTTTTTAGAGAACATTTTGATTCGTAAAGTATAGCTGAATGCGTAAAATGTGCATATAAAGTTAATGAAATTTTAATGAAAGCATTTGTGACATTCGATACCACTACTGACGCTCGATACACATAAACTAATAAATAACAAAAATAACTGTAAGTTACAAGTCTGATATTCGTTATACGAAAGTAATTTAACGAACGACAATGGGTTGGATTCAAGTGACTCCAATTACGTGTTTCCAACCAATCAGTTCATGCGCTTTATTGTTGCCAAATTTTGCTTTTTACGGAAACTTTCTTTTAAAAAGTACATATATATCAGCAATAATAATGCTCAAAGGTAAACAGAATAAACTTGATTTCAAAATACTCATATAATACAACATTTTTTTTTTGAAAAACTTGAAAAATTTTTTGAAGAAATTTTTAAAAAATGTTTGAACATCTTATCCCAATTATCAAATTTGAAATTGCATATAATTTTTTTAGTAGAGCAACAAGAACAAGTCTAATGTCAATTTTCAATTCAAATGGGAAACACGTGATTACATATATCAGGGGTGGTGAACCTTTTTGGGTCAACGTGCCATTTTTTCTAAAAAAACGTTTAATGAATTATAGGCGTGCCATCAAATAATTTTTACTTGTGATTATTGAAGAACTAATAAAACTAAATACGAACAAATCAAAATTCTTTATTTAATACGAAAAAATACATTTTGCACTGTATAGTAGTAAATGTTTTAGTTATACTTGTAATTTAAATTAAAATAACAGTGTGATTTCTGCTGTTGTAGATTAGATGACAAATAACTTATATCAGGATTATAAGATGTTACTTTTAGTAGAATGCATGCTGAATTAGAGTCGTCTGTTAAACGGTTTCTAAGCGAGTCTTTGATGTTATTTATCTCTGAAAATAATGACTCGCAGGCATAGGTAGATGAAAATATGGTTAAAATAGCATGCGCCAACTTCTTCAAACAGTTAAATGCGTCTGGAATCGAATTCCATGTTTCCAAAATTTCGTTACTTGTATTTTTACTTATATTGCTTGTCAATCTTTCTGCTTCAATCAATTTCAACTTTTTCCTTGTTTCAATAAACTTTTGAATCCATATTGAACTAGACTGGAAATCAATCAGTTGCATTTCAAGTTCTTCAATTTCCAACCAATGGAATTGAGACAAGTTCAGTTTATCAAACGAAATCACATCAGGGTACATAATAAATTTGAACGTTTCCGATAATTCCTTGAACTGAGAAAATCTCGCTGAAAATTCTTTGATTAAAAAATCCATTACGGAAATAAAGTCATCAATAACTTTTTCTTTATTTCCTTTCTCTTGGGCATCTAAATCTTTGATATTTTTTTTCAAGTTTGGGAAGTACATGTTGTTTTTTGTCATAATATCGTTTCTGAAAACCCATAGTTTAGCTTCAAAAGCGCGAATGAGACCCATCATGACGATAAATGTTTTATTCGGGCCTTGAAGCTTATGTTCAACTCATTGAAATGTTGGCATATGTCTGTAAAAAACAACAATTTTAAAAGCCACATAATATCCATCAACTGTGGGTATAGTTCAATTTTGCTCTCATTTTGTAGAAACAGTCTGATTTCTTCCAAGCAATCAACAAATCTTTGAAGTACGTTCCCGCGGCTCAACCAGCGAACATTGTTATGCATTATTAAGCCATTATACACTGAATTGACTTCATCCAACAAACATCAATCTTTAGTTTTTTTAAGCCTGCGAGGTTGACTATTTTTGTGACTAAAGTTATTACATTATCAAGAGATGTTAAACCACTCTTTGCACATAAGGCTTGTTGGTGAATAATGTAGTGGCATTCAAGAATCGCATGTCCTACATCTGCTTTAAATAAAGAAATGAAACCTTGCCTACCGTATTTGGAGCACCATCAGTGGTTACTGAAACAATTTTTTTCAAATCAATTCCTTTCTCAGCAAGCGAATTTCTTACTGCCGTACAAATATCTGTGCCCTTTGTAGTTGTTAACAACGATGTTATCGCAATTAACTCTTCCTTAATGATGTTTCCTACACAATATCGAGCAAAGACAGCTAAACGTGCCGATTTAGTAATGTCAATACTTTCGTCAAGACATAGCGATATAAAAGGAGCGGAGTTAATGTCATTTTTTTGTTGATCTGTAACATTTTCTGCCAATTTCAAGATTCTATCTTTCATTGTGTTTCTAGATAGAGGAACCTCTTTGATGCGCTGAATTATCTTATCTTTATTATCAAAATCATCAAAAAGTGAGGGCGCACATGCCAACCAAGCTTCCTTCAAAAACTATCCCTCTTGAAAAGGTGTACCATGTCGAGCAATGGCATTTGCAGCCGAGTAATTTGCCGCACTTTTGTGACAATTTTTTGCTTATATATTTAAACATAGACGTCGACTGTTTATTTCTGTCTTTTATTGCACTTGCAATTAATTCTTTTTGCTCTGGTTCGCTTTTTTCACAAAAGGATTTGTGATTTGTTTCAAAATGCCATTTTACAGACGATGTTCTGCATGCCACTGTTCTAGAACATAAAACACACACCGCTTTGTCGCCTTTATTGATCATGCCATATTTCTCAGCCCACCAAGTTTGAAATTCTCTCCTACACTTACTATCTTGCACTTTTTGTTTTTTTGTTGAACTAGCCTTGTTAAATAGCAGTTAAAAATCGTAAATTTAATACAAAACTTTAAATGTACAGTTGTGTCGATGAAATTGACTATTCTATGTCCTCTCGCTTGATCCCCCCCTCTCCGCCAAAAAACCCTTTTTACTGACTGCGCACGACTGCGGGCTCATGGGCAGATTTATTTTTTTTTAGGAAATTGAGTGCTGTACGAGATTTCTGTAGTGCCTGCTCTTTCACTTTTGTCTCAGGTCATTAAAAGTTTTAAAAATAAAGCAGTGAGAGTTATTTTACCAATTAGATTACAAGACAAGAATTAGATCCCATTAATAAATTAGATGTATATACAAGCTGAACTATTAATGTAAACGTTAGAATATGTTTTTTAAACAATTTGAATATATTTAGAAATAATTACATACACACACTATGCGTAGAAAAACTTTGCATCATTAGCAATTTATAACATACGAAGTATTTACGCAAGTCATAACAAACGAGTCTGCTCCCCGACTTGTCGGTGTCGCGACGGATCACTCGCGTTTGTTCATAATACTTCATAGTAAACTTAATTATTTTAAGCTAACATGCAAATCGTTTTTGATCGATGGCGTGCCGAAAATATTCTGTCGCGTGCCATCACTGGCACGCGTGCCATTGGTTCGCCATCCCTGACATATATCATGTGAACACGCAAAAAACGCTCCGAATCATTGAAAAGTATTATTCTTTCTGGTACAATACTTATTGAAACGAAATATCCCTTTATTTTTCAGGTTATTCAGACAAATGACATATTTTTATAAAGTGAAATATATAAATGCTAAATAACTTTTTAGTCAATTATCTTTAAGGGGTGTTGGAAAGCTAAAATCTTATTTATTTATTTTTTGTTGTTGTTGACAATTTGAGATTTTTACTTTAACCTCTAGGGTACTTAGAAGTCCTTAAAACTTATTTTTAAATAATCGTTGAAACTGAGCCACGCCTATTTGAATCGCGAAAAAGTACTTCGTTTTTGCATAAAAGTTGAGCGTCTGATACTAACCAAAACATATAGCTTTTATTGTAAATTGATCCTTTTATTTTTTTATTTACTAGCCGATTAGAAGAGCCTCACTGTATTTATTAAAATCGATTTATCTCAAAATGTAAATTTTGATGTTCGATGTACCTTTTCTGAGAAACTACTGTTCACAAGTATGTAATTTTTTTTTGGATATATTTATAATGATAACTAATATATACTGAAATGAGCTTTTTGTAAAAAAATTCAAAAATTCATTTTTTATAAATTTTTTTTATGTGAAAATGGGTTAAATTTCACTATGTTTGATAAAACATTTCGTAAATTTTAAAAAATTCAGAATTAGCTAAAAGCTCCTTTCGGTAAAATGAGAAAGGTGTATTTTAATTGTATGAAAAATTTCAAGCACGTACATATAACAGATTTTGAGAAAAGGACATCGAAAACATCCAATTTAACATTGTGAATATATATATAGAGAGAGGGGTTTCCAAATCCCCTTAAATAAATATTAGTAAATATTTATTTATTATGTTTCTTATTCCTCGACATGAATACCGAAAGCTGTCTATCCGCTTTGAAAATCAAGTCTTGAAGGAGTCACTTGTGTTACCTAACGCTTGTAGGAGTTTCCGTCTGACAGACAACTCATCATCATGACTCTTACGGTCACCCTCACACGTGTAATTACTTCCTTTCAATTCAAATCATTCGCTTTTTGCCACACACTTCCTTTGTCTTAAGCTCACTTGCACGGAAGATAAGAAGTGAAATGAAAGAAAGTAGAAGCAAAAACGATTATAGTTAATGATCTTGAATACAACACATTGCATCTATTTTTCTACCATTTCCTCGTGAGATTCTGTAAAGCTTCCCAGGATGTCCTGGTAAACAATGAGAAGATGGATAGCCTTAAGAGTTTTCATTTTGTTTTCAGAAGGTTAATTTGTATACTTATCAATATGTATAATGTGGCGATAAATTTTCAAGAGTCTTGGATTATTCTTCTGTATTTTATTTGCAAGCTTATCACATTTATAACTATTGTGAAACAGTAACTAGTCGATATTTAGATAATGGATCAGAGATGTGAGTTATTAGATCCTATGTTTTCAGTGGTCTTCAAATTTTTTCAACTCACGGAACCCCTAGAACTTGAAGATGCTATTGTGAAACCCCTAGTACCAGAAAGTGTTTTCGTGGAACCCCATTCCATACACATACTGCGAAGAATATATCTTAAAATAATATCTATAAAGTAGATCAACATGTTATAGGCTCTTTATGTAAAGGTAATTAAAGTATTGCATTTATTATTAAAAAATTATAATCTAATCTTTATATATATATATATAATTCTGTGCGTGTGTATGTGACTGAACTCACATAAACTCTAAACGGCTGGACCGATTTTGATAACATTTTTTGTGGGGGTTCAAGTGGATTCGAGAATGGTTTAGGTTCCAAATTCGGTCCGATATCTCAGTTAGTTAAAAAGATATTAATTAAAAACCTTAAAGCGCATAATTGTTTTACCCTTGTGTGTTGTTTATTCTGCTAATGCGCGGCAAAAAAAAAAAAGGAAAGAAGAGGGGAACATTTTGTTTTTCGCATAACCAATTATATGATGCGAGTCCGAGGGTTGGAAAACCATCGCATTTGTTTGTTTATATCCCTCAAGGATTAACCAAAAAAACTGTGCATTCAATGGCATTACAATAAATTTATTTAATGTACATTAAAAAATATACCTGTTATGAATATATATATATATATATAGCTCCAGTTTTATCTTTTTTATCATTTAATTAAAACAATTTTAAGTTTCTATTTGGAATAGCTTTTACTATATTACTATATTTATAACTTAGTTTATACACTGCTGGCCACCGTAAATGCACCACCAAGGAGGACAAGAGAACACCAAGAAGGACAACAAAATTTATTTTGTAGATAACATGTTGATCACACAAGTATCAAATGATTAAATTTATAGACTTCTGTGAAGTGTGGTTCCTGCCAGAATCAGTAGCCAGAGTAGCCGCCATTGTTGGAGATCACCGCTGCCACACGCCTCGGCATTGATTCAAAGAGACTTTGGATGTGTTCTTGTTGTACAACAGACCAAGCAGCTTCCATACGTTGCCAAAGTGGATCTGGTGTGGCATCTGGGGGTGTAATCTGGGTCAATCGTTGAGCAACCATGGACCACGTGTTTTCTATCGGCGAAAGATCCGGAGAGCGAGCCGGCCAGGGAAGCAATTCAATCTGTTAATTGACGAAGAACCTTTGTACAATGCGTGCCACGTGTGGTCGCGCATTATCCTGTTGAAATATGGCTGTGGCCAAGCCCTGAAGGTAAGGAAGGACAACTGGCTCAAACACCTCGGAGGTGTAGCTCTGGCTGTTTAAAGTACCAGCAATGCGTACTAGAGGAGTTCGAGAGTGATATCCAATACCGCCCCATACCATAATACCCGGTGCAGGACCAGTGTGGCCGGTGCATAACGCAGCTGTTCAGCATCCTCTCTCCACGGTGTCTCCAGACTCGAATCCGAAAATCGTGGTGTTGCAGACAAATGCGTGACTCATCAGTAAAGACAACTTAATTCCATTCCTCCACCCACACCCTTCTTTCATCGTACCATTGGCGGCGGAGACGTCTGTGGTTCTGCGTCAAGGGTAGACCAAGCAATGGATGTCTTGCGGACAGACCAGTGTGCTGTAAACGGCGTCGAATGGTACGCGCAGACACTGAATGATGCGTTACAGACTCAATGTGCTGTGCTATGGCTCATGATGTGACTGAGCGATCCGTCACTGCCATGCGCACAATTTGCCTGTTGAGAGATAATCCACAATCTCGGTAGGCCCCTATCCTTCCTCTGTCGAACTCGGATACTTGATCAAAAGCTGATAGCTGTTTTCTACGAGACATAACTGATCGTTTTTTGAAAAAACCGCAAGAAAAGCACAATTACCGAACTTGAAATCGTCGAAATCTCCAAGACTTAAATAGCGCTTTGAGGTGGCGCCACAGGCGCGCGTGATGTGTATCTGCGCTGTAATTCTAACCATTTGCATATCTCACCTCCGCTAATGCATGTTGTAAATTTCATGTTATTTTCATGCTTCCTTCAAGGTGTCGCATTTACGGTGGCCAGCAGTGTAGTATACACTTACTTACACGCAATCGAATTGTGGTAACTGTGCATGTGATAACTTTTTTTAATAAAAATTTTCATCAAAATGGTCCAGATTGGTACAACTTATTTAAAAAGTTTGAAATTTTTGGATTTAAGACTTCTGTATAGGACAACTTCTGTCTGAGGGGGGGTGCTAGTTTTTTAAAATATAATTTACTCATTAATATTTATTTGTGATCCAAGTATCACCTATCCATGCATTATATTTAGTAACTAGAATATGTACGTCTTTTTTCACACAAACTGTCGAAATCTAGGTCTATTGAGATTAAATGCAACCGTATTATTCTGAGTTTAATTTGTTTTTATACTTTGTTTTTGTAGCCATGTGGCTACATGACACGTTGAGAAATATATTTCACTGAAACAGAATGTTCTAAATGGCATTAAAATGTTTATAAAGAGTGTTTTTTTTCCAGGTATAGAAGTTTAAGTTGGCATTACTTTCCAAGATGGCGACCGATTTAACAGCTGTCAAGTAATTTATTCTCAGTTTGGTTTGGCAATTCATCAAAATGATTATCAAGCAAGCCGTAGATTCGTCGAATGGGCCCAAAACAAGATTGCCGTTGTTCCCGATTTTCATAAGTGAATTTTGTTTAGCGATGAAGCGCACTTCTGGTTGAATGGCTACGTCAACAAACAAAACTGCCGCATTTGGAGTGAAGTTAACCCACAAGTGTATGTCGAAACACCGTTACATCCAGAAAAACTGACTGTTTGGTGCGCTGTATGGGCTGGTAGAATCCTTCTTCAAAAACGATGAAGGACACAACGTTACAGTCAATGGTGATCGGTATAGAGCCATGATTACTAACTTTTTCATTCCTGAATTGAACAATCATGATGTCCAGGAGCTGTGATTCCAACAAGACGGCGTAACATGTCACAAAGCTCGTGCCACTATCGATTTATTGAAAGACATGTTTGATGACCACCTAATTTCACGTTTTGGACCTGTGAATTGGCCTCCAAGATCTTGTGATTTAACACCGCTAGACTATTTTCTGCGGGGCTATGTAAAGTCATTGGTCCATGCGGATAAGCCACAAACGCTTGACCATTTGGAAGGCAACATTCGCCGTGTTATTGCCGATATACGGCCACAAATGTTGGAAAAAGTCATCGAAAATTGGACGTCCAGATTGGACTACATCCGAGCCAGCCGTGGCAGTCCTATGCCAGAAATCATATTTAAAATGTAATGCCACAAGATTATCTTTCGAATAAAAAAAAATTCATGTCAATCGAATAATACATCGTTGTTTTATTGCAATTTAAAGTTCTATACCTCTAAAAAAACACCCTTTAGCTGTGTTAGAAATACCGTGTATTTTGTATGAATTTGCAACCTAAAATTTAGTGGCTATTTTTATTAAATTTAGATTTTAACATCGAATCTGTCGATACTTTGTTTCTTCTCTTTCATTATAGGTGTTTTTTCCACAAATGGAAGAAGATGCATTGAAAAATTATTTAGTTTTGCAGAACATGTGCTAACTCACGTATATAAAATTTTCTCGTGAAATCCGAGATAGTAAACAATAGAATATTAACAATCTAGCAGGCAATAAATATCTATATATATAAAGGAGAAAAACGTCTCACTCACTGACTAATCACGATACCTCCGGAACTATTAAACCTACAGATTTGAAATTTGGTAGGTAGGTTCCCTTCATGGAGTAGACATCAGCTAAGCACGGATTTTTCAAAGATCGAACCCCAAGGGGCGTTATAGATAATTATTTCCCTTTTTAAACTATTAGACGTACAGTCTTGAGAAATTTGGTATAAGCGGATTCCTTTCATAGAGTAGAGATCCTCTACAAAATGCGTTTTGTCAAAATTCGACTCCCAAGTGGCGTTGTAGAGAATTAAGGGGTGTTATAGGCAATTAACTCCTTTTTTAAACTATTAGACGTAAAATATTGAAGTTGAGTAAGCTGATTCCGTTCATTAAGTAGAGTTCTGCTATAAGATGGGTTTTGTGAAAATCACTTCCTAAGTGGCATTGCGGGGGCTTAAGGGACGTTATAGATAATTATTTCATTTTTTAAACTATTAGACGTACAGTCTTAAAATTTGGTAAGCGGATTCCTTTCATGGTGTTGAGATCCGCTACCAAATAATTTTGGGGGAAATTGGTCCCCAAGGATCACTGAGGGGGATTAAGGGGCGTAATAGATAAATATTGCCGCTTCTCAACTAATAGAGCCACCTGCTTGAAAATTAGAAGGTATGTTCCGTTCATGGAATAGAGTTCCCTTGACAAAGAGTTTTTCGAAAATGGACCCCCAAAGGAGTGGGATTGCGGGGATTAAGGCGTGTTATAGAAAAATTCCTGTTTTTGAATTTAACCCATTTACTTGAAATTTGTTGAGCACGCTTATTTAATTGAATAGAGTTCCACTAAGAATGGGCTTTACGGAAAATAACTCCAGGGGGAAGCGGGTAGAGTTATTGAGGCGTATTGATAGACAAAATTCCCGTTTTCGAACTGCTAAGACTATAATAATAAAATTTGGTTTGCATGCTTCTTTTGTTGAATCGGAATCCGCTAAGAAGGCTCTCAACGAGGTATTGATGATAAAAATTCCGTTTTTGATCTGTTAGATTTAGACTTGAAATTTAGCACGCATATTTATTTTATGGAGTAGAGATCCACTGAAAGTTGCTTTGGTGGAAATCCACTTGATTATTAGGTTAAGTGAGCGCAAAAATCTTTCTACTTCTGTTTTAGTTATAAATAGAAATTAGATATTTTAATTTATGTCCTTTTTATATCAACAGGCGAGAGTTTGAGCTATAAATATATTTTTCAATACAATCGAATTCTTAATGCTAGATATCAATAATTCATATACTATATGTAAACGGTATACTTTTATACAACATCGTGAATTACCCAGTGAAGCGGGTGGGTAACGGCTAGTATAAATATAAAGTGTGCGCGTGTATTACTATTTTTTTTATTGTATTATAATAACAGCCTAAAAAGCGTTGCATAATAAAATTATTATATATAAATAAAATTTTCAGTTTTAATGAATAGGACGAGTTTTAGATACGTGCTTATATACAGCTTTATATACGAACTACATAGAGAACGTGAAAACATTTTGCATACAGATTTATTTCTTCTCGATTTTTTTATTGTGACTCGTGGAACCACACGGTTCCATGGAACACTGTTTGACGACCACTGTTTTAGAATAATTATGATAGATTGAAGGTCCACGCTGTGACGATTGAGAAAAACAATGATAGCGTGATATTTATTAATTTAAATATTTGGTTTATTTACGTCACAGCTATATTAATTACAGTATATACATTGAAGTTATCAAAAATATTATTGAGATCGTTAGAGTCCCCAATTGATGTTGATGAGGGAGATACAGGGATATAGGAGTTGGACTTAGGGGTTCAAATTTCCCCCATACACCAGCAGGTTTTTAGATTTCAGCATAGAGATAAAGCCTCTTGAGACTTTTCGACAACGTGTTTTTTAGAATATTTTCCCCTTATAAAAGAAATCTGTGTACGGCACTGATTGAGCATAACGAAAATATTGCATTAATTATAGATTATAAAAAATTAAAATGAGCAAAATAAATTTGAGTTACAGTGAAAATCGTTTAACATGAAACTGAGGGTACTGAGAAAATTTTTTCATCTTAAAAGATACCGCAAAAAATATATTTAACAAAATTAAGTTTCTTGAAGTTCATTTTATTTACATAGAGATGTATATATGCATGTATTTAATAAAAAATCAATGAATGAGTGAGTGAATATTAACGTCGCACTGCTCAGCTACACGAGGGCTTTTGGTGACGGACCTCGTAATTTTGAATCATGTTCAAGTGGCGAGGACGACACCTGAACTGGCACCCCCTCTCTTAACAGCCACACCACACCAACGGGAGGACGTTAGAGCTCTCGATTTTCGTTTCTTGTTAAGAAAAAAGATGCATGAAAATACATAGTAGTTTGTCGGAACCATTGTATTATTTCGCGTTAAGTGATATTTCGTCTTAAGCGTTTTCGCGTTAAACGTATTTCATTGTACATTGATAGAGATGAAAAACTGAAAATACCGTATTTTTACCCTAAATTTTATGTAGACCAGGCCCAGTGGTCGAGTAGTAGCGTTTCGCGCTTCCACACTACAGGTCCGGGTTCTATTCCCGGGCTGGGCAAGGTCGACTCAACCTTTCATCGCTACTTCAGTGGGTCGATAAATGAGTACCAAGCTTGCTTGGGGACTCAAACATTGATTATCTCGCTTCAGACTGACCACCAGATCTCGACATCTGCTCATGCACCTCAGCTCCCAATGGTCACGAATACTGGGATGGGCACAGTAGGCCCTGGCCCTCATGGGCTGCTGCGCCACTGAGTTTGAGTTAGGGTTTATGAAGACCAGAAATTATTGAAATAATAGAGATCTGTCCTATAAAAATTTATGCATTCTTATTAAGAGCAGAATATAATGTAATTAAGGTATTGTTCCATCATATTCAAATTTTATTTATTTAAGCAGATATACATTCCTTAATGCTTTTTTAATGAAAAATCAGTGCGAGATTGAAAAAGAAAATACAAATATTTTAGCGTTCCGATTTATTAAAATCCTTATTAATTACACCACATTCATGTTGGGTTATGTTATTTAATTTAAAGGTGGAACATTTTTGGGATTGTTTGATATAAATAACCAAAGTGATTTATTTTTATTTGAATCCCACTTGAAAACTTTTATTACCTTTTTATAAGAAATCGTCATCATCATCGTCATATCTGGCAAGACAGCCCCTCATGGGCCAGTGCCTTCCTTTGAAGATTTCTCCACAATGACCTCTTGTTTACTTTTGTTCTCCAAGTTTTCTCGTTTATAATCCCAAAATCTGATTCCACTGAGTTTGCCCATCTCAGCCTTGGTCTTCCACGCTTCCGAATCCCAGTGACTTTGAGCTGCTTTACCTTTTTGATAGCCTTATGATATGGCATTCGAATTATATGGGCCATCGAATTCATTCTGCTTATTCTTATGTATTTAATGATATCAGGTTGTTTATAAATTCTATATAATTCAAAATTCTATCTTCTCCGGCTATTATTTTCGTTTACCCCCTCAAGTATACTTCGAAGTATTTTTCTCTCAAAAGTATATAAGAAATATTATTAATAGACATTTTGGTTTCAGAATTTTTTGATTTTATTCAATATATTTTTATACAAGCACCACTCAAGATAGAAGCAAAAAAGAAATGTACCGTAAAATTTGGCGTATAGCGCGTACCTATACTTTCAAGCTACATTTTTTGATTTTTAGGTATATTCGCCGTATAACGCGCACCTACTTTTTACAAAGAATCCTGGAATGTACTTATGTAATGCTGCTATGTTATGAAACCATTTATTCAAGGTATTATCCCAAAAGCTTTAGAAAAAAGTAGTATATTTCTAGAATTACAACCACTTAAGTTCATAAGGAATGCCATTTCTTTCAAATGAACATATTTCGATACATGTAGAAGTTAATCTTTTTTTTATGTTCTTCGCTTTTTTTCTTATTTTTAGAGCTCTCATTCTCATACCCGGCGTATGACGCGCACCCTTGAATTTCGATACGATATATTTCATGTAGCGAAATATATCGATAAAAGTGAAATAATTTCCTCTTTTAGATGTTCGTGTTTCGTACGAGTCGTTTGAAGTATCTGTTTTCCAACTCTCTCTCTCTCTTCTCTTCTCTTTGCTGCAACTACTTCTGCATGAAACTTGCGTGATTTCCACTCGTTCAACCCCTAACAATGCCGGCTTCACTGCAATTCGGTTTAACGGACAGAATGACTGTTGTTCTGTGAATAAAGTTACTGTTGTTCTGTGAATAAAGTTTTGTTAATGGGGAGGAATTGTCTTTATAACGCTTCCCATTTACGTACTGATGGTATCTTCTAACTTGTTATTAAAAAAAAATTTTAATGACAACCAAATTCCTGTTTCTCTAAAGAATAGAACAATCTACGTTAGAAGCAGTTAACCCTACCATATGGAAAACCTCATCAAGTTATATGAAATCTGATAAAGCCGAATGCATTTATTTGTAACCCAACAAACATGCAATCAAAAGATTTAAATTTAACACACTAAAATGTACTGTTTTATATATATATATATATATATATATATATATATATATATATATATATATATATATATATATATATATATATGTGTGTGTGTTATATTTCTGGATTTGAACATTTGTAAATTTTTAAAGAGGAGAAAAGTTCAACTTAGATAAACTAATGCATATTAATAATCCTCTAAATCATAGATTTCCAAACTTTTTGTCTCATAAAACCTTTGCACTGTTCTACGGTTTGGGGAAGTTCCCTGTTTACCTAATATTGAAGTTTGGCAAAGTTATGAATTTAAATATCTTTTTGACAGTTGATATAGAGTTACTAATTTTAAAAGATTTAGATTTCTACCTGCAAAAGATTTAAATAACAGGTACGTGTTTTTAAAGCCAAAAAGGCTGACATTTGTTTCTAAACTTTACTTTAAGATCTTTTTTATTTCCTATTCCGATCAGTTCCTCTTATAATTTGACATTTTTTTTTTGTCAATATGACCATATGAATTCATTCTCTACTCTGGTACTTTTGCTGGCAGATTGTCCGTGTCCAGTTGAGAAAATGGGAAAATTCGCGACATCCGATATTGTACTCCTTTATTTTAATTCTAGCAAGAAACTCTGACATATGATGGTTTTTGTTTTAATAAAATTTATGCTGTCACCTTGCAACGGCAGATGAATTTCATTAAACTTAGTAAATAAATCTGTGAAATAAATAAAATCTAGTTTTTCCCCATTTGATTACGTTTTCTTTTAAAATTAAAGTCACGATCTTGTTTGATGAGAGCCTGTATCGTAGACCCCCATTTACACTTCATGGACTCCCAAATTATTTTTTCGCTGACATGGATCCCTTTCAGGTCGTTATAGATCCCTGGGGGTCAATATAGACCACTTTGGAAATCACTGCTCTAAACAGATGAACTACTGCAGAAATGTTCACTTAATTTAAATTCCTTTCTCGGAACATTTCGGAGTATTTTTAAGCAAAATAGATTTTGTGTGCAATTTGCTTGATAACAGATTTTTCTGATTCTCTGTTAAAATACAATTTTATTAACTATTCAACCATCTTGAACTGTGTGCAATTTGTTTGGTTTGGCTATCATCTTCGACTAAGCATTCATGATTAAGAAGAGAAAAACAGGATACTCTTTTCAGATTCCAATATATATTCTAATTTATTGAATCAAACATGTATAGAAATCAATTATATGCAGTTGCTTTGAAAAACAGTTAGTTCGTTTTGTATTTGTATTCATTCATCTTTTCAGAAGTACAATAAGCATTTTATATAGGGGAAAGCGAAAGGCGAAACTCTGTTATATCTGTATATATTTAATCCCTATTAAAATCAACACTAAGGGCGGTTCACACGAGGTAATTTTGTGCCGGTCAATTCCTTTCCTGACACTAGTGTAAAAAGGGAAGATAATTCTTTTCACAAGCTGACACATAGTTGACGGTATAAAGCGCAGTTCACAATCTCATCGGTACAATGATAATGTCCGACAAGACAATAAAAAGCTTTCTCCATGTTCAATACACAAGTGGCCACGTGTGAAGAGCGTAGCTTCCACAATATCTTTTTAGCTGAGCCATTAGTGGAGAAGAGAATGGTTTTTGAGAGCTTCACAGCAGGGAGTGCCAGTTGACCACGTGTGAAGGGTACCAGGCGATTTCTATTCAAAACTAACTCCCGACTGCCTGCTTCTTCTATTATGTGCGGCTCAAGCAGACTCGTATGAAAGGGCCCTAAAGTGAAATAGTCCGGAAAATTAGATAAAAGTAGCACGTTTTGCTATCAATGCTGACTTATGTTTTACTTACAGGTATAGGACAAAATAATAGAAACACCCATTTAAAAATGAGTCATCCTTCGACCGTCCAATGAAAGGCACCCAGGTGTCACAATAGTGCACCACCTAGTGGCGGTGAAAGGAAAGGTATCATTTAAGCATTTGATAGTGTGAGAGTTACATGAGAAAATTATGTTCTTAGCAAAATGTGATAATGTACGACCTCTCCAACGTAAAAAGAGGAATGATAAATGGATTTCGGCTCGCTGGAGCATCCATGTCCAGAACTGCCAACCTTGTAGGTGTTTTAAGGACCCCTGTGGGTAAGGTGTCTTCTGTGAATCACAGAAGTGGGCGAAAGTTGAAGTTGAAGGACCGTGAAAGACGGGTGTTTAAGAGGATAGGAACCCGAAAACGCAAGACTATATTGCCGCAGATAACGTCCGAGATGAATACCCACTTTTACAACCCCGTTTACATGAAAACTATACAACGAGAGCTGCATGCTGCGAACACATATATGGCAGAGTAGCTATTCCAAAACCGTTAGTTTCGGCGCAGAATGCTATGAAGAGAATAAAGCGGTGCCGATATCACCTAAGCTGGACAATTGCAATGGGAACAAGTCATCTGATCTGATAAATCCTTATTTACATTATTCCAGACCACCGGAGGTGTGTTCGTCTGGTCATCTCATGTTGGCTGCCTGGTTTTAACTGTAAAACATTGAGCAGGTTTTGTGATGGTGTGAGGCGCAATATCTTCCCGTGGATTGGGGCTTGTCGTTGTCTTGAGGGAGATGATCATAGGTGACCGTCATCGAAGCATTCTCGCAGATCATCTTCTCCCTGTGCTTCAGACTCCCTTTCCGGGAGAACGTCATGTGTTTCAAGATGACAACGCCCCTGTTTACATGCTTCTCTGTGTTCAAACGTGATTACATGTGCATAATGATGAAGTGAAACATCTAAAGTAGTGTCCCTAGTCCTCTGATTTGAACATCATTGTGTGTTTATGGGTTTTTTTAGAGAACAAAGTCCGTGCTCAGTATCCTCCTTCACGCACACTATCTGGACTAGAGACGACCCTGCACGAGAAATGAGTAAGAGAGAGAGAATTCTGATGAACTTTGCTCAAGACCTTTATTTGGGATTCCCGCGTCGAATGAAAGCTGTCTTTCAGGCCAAAAGTGACCCATCTCCTTACCAATAAAAGAATTTCATTTTTTCACTGATGTTCCTATTATTTTGTCCTATACCTGTATGCCTTTGGTTTATTTAGTATTAATAGGAGGTGGACATATCAGCATGAAAACACACATATCTTCAAATGAATTGGTATGTCATTGGAAAAAAAGCGTTTTCTGGGACATTAGTTGTATTAATCATATGTGAGGAAACAGTAAGTCTCATAAATCAATTTTTTATATGTAAAAATGAATGCGACACCGGATTAAATTTGTAGTAATCTTCTACGACATGTGCTAAAGCAAAAAAGTCGGCTTTGCCTCTATTGAACTGATACTTGATGACACAACTGTTGCAGTTAATTTATTTAAAAGCATTTTGCGCCATACTAAGATATATAAAAAGATATTGATTTATTTTCCACATATGTTTGTGAAATTCATTCTACAATCCTTTTAATTAAAAAGTTTTTTCCCCCTCAAGTAATGATTTTTCTTGATTATAAATAATACAAAATAAAGCGAAGTATTGGTCATTTTTTTATTTTTCGAAGTTGTTCTTTTAAAATTAGAGTAGTAGCTTAACTTTCGGTTAGTCGTTTGATTAGTTTATGGAACTTAATTCTTATTAATAAGTCTTTTAATTTTTGGATAGTTTTGCTGAGGCTTTTTGTTTATTGTAATTTACCGTTTCTTCCTTAATTTTTTAAAGCAATTAATGTATTTAGGCATTACAGTTTTTACGAAAAAGGAGTATTTTTTGCTTGTAAAAAAGTGCTAGATAAAATATACAAATACTTATTTTATTGATACATATTTCTCATAAAAATATAGTTTTATTATTTTTTTCATAAGTATTTGCAACTGTTGAAGTTCTCTAAAAAAGATAAGTAATATTATGTCAGACTCAATTTTAACTTATTTTTGGTTAATTTTTATTTTTTAAATGCAATTTAACCTCTATCAGAATTTTTTGCGACAAAAATTACCTTGAGATAAGCATTAATTCTAGAAACAAGAAAGTTTCATGCACACTCTAACAGAATAATGGTGTAACTTGAGCTCAAAAACTTAAGCAGATTCTCTGCCTCATTATAATACCTTAAAATTTACATTTATAATTTATATAGCTTTTCATTGGGTAACTGAGAACCAAGTAGCATTATTTTATTGAACGAGTTAAAACTTACAGAAAATGTTTGAATTAATATTAAAGAATTTGGTACTCACGTATTATACCCTCGATCAATCCAAAAAATGTCGCCAAATACTGTCACTCTATTATTACTATGTTCGAATGAACGCGGGAATGGTTTCACTATTGGCTGTATATGACGGTGTTTGGCAACGTTTTTTTAATTTGACGAAATTGGTCGATGATATAATACGTACATTCCAAGAGTTTCTTCCGCAAAATTTGAATTTTTTCGAAAGTTTATATTTGATACACCAAGCAAGCCGGGTGTCTTCAAAATCTCTGATTTAATCACATGATAAATACATACATAATGCAAAAATAACTGTTAATCCAAATTTGAACATCTCTATTTAAAAATAGAATTTGAAAATTCAAAACAGGACTTCTATAAATTGAAATCGATAGTTCTTAAAAAAGAATTAAAAAAGTTAACAGTCTTTTTATCCGTTACACTGATTGAATCCATGATCCTTGCCAAGAAAACCGAATTATTTACGATTCAATAAACATCATTTCGCAAGACAGAATTGCCGTATTGACTCGAATTTAAGCCGCCATCGATTCTAAGCTACACCCCCAATTCTCAACACATTTTTGAGAAAAAAATTGTGTAAATGGTTCATCAGTATCCGATACTTAAGCAATTTTTACAAATATTTTTAGTGAGAAATAATAAGAAGTCGATAATTAATTTTTTTCACCTCTGTTTAAAACTTTCAAATGCATATATGAACCTATAATTACTCTAACGGTCAGTATGATGTTTCGAATATGGTTCCTCACTCCTATTGTCACAGCTGGCTTCGGAATTGGTACCGGCGTCGTCATTTTCCCCCACGGTGTCGTCTTCCGTGCCCTTCAATGCATTTGTTATGAAATATGTTTTAAGCATGTTTCACAGAAGAACGTAAGCATTTTTGAAGAATGTTGAACATTTAAATGCATAATAATAATAATAATAAATAAATAAATAAAAATATCATATTGCTTACGCCATCGACGTATATTTGTTTCATTCATCTCAAATTTTCCGTGGTCACTGCTCTGTTTCCGTTTTCCCCCCTGCATATAAAATTGCCCACTTTTTTATTCTTGCGTCATAGTGAACATAGTCGTCTTGACGCTAGTACCGATATCTTTTAGTTTTAGGTGATTATAAGTAAATGCGTATACAAAAAAAAATGTCCTAAATATGTGCAGACAACGATGTTTAGGATAGACTGAATACTGGAGATAAACTGTGGAATGGGATAAGTCATTGATGCAAGTGACCAGAATGGACCAGTGGCGCACACAAGGGGAGTCCTGGGGGTCCGGACCCCCCAAAGCCCTTGATTTTTTTTCCGATTGATTATAATTCTAAGTATATAGTACGTAAAATTTAATTAATTACTTGTTATTAATGATTAATTTATTCATTAATGCTAATTATTTATTCAAAAATTAGTTTTGTACTCAGTTTTGTTCCCGAAAATCGACAAAATCAAATGAGCATGATACAAGAATGGTGACCCCGGACCCACCCCCCTTGAAAAATTCCTGTGTAAGCTACTGGAATGGACAGTTGCATCTTTCCTTTTGAAAGGGTTGAAACTCAATTTCCTCCATCCAACAAATGTTTTGCCTTCGATTCTAAGCCGCACCCGATTTTCAGTAGCATAAACACTGAAAAACAGGGCGATTTAGATTCGAGTGAATGCGTTGTGACGTCGTCGATTGTTGTGAATCCCCATCCTTCGATTCAGGATAAGTTTTATAGCTTTACCAGCTGTTAAATGACAAGTACGACGTCTTCGAGTGTTGTGAACTCACACCCATCGATTCTCACTAAATTTTATAGCTTCACCAGCTGGTAAATGACCAGTGCACGTGGCCATGGGGCCATTGCTTATTGTTTGAACTCGGGGAGTGCTGACACCCAGACTGGCAGCCATAATGGTAAAGGAGAGCCGCAGTGGCGTAACGGAGAATTTTCGGGCCCCCCTGCAAAATCATATTTTGAGCCGTAGCCGGATCTTACGCAATCGGTATCGCTCAGGCTTTGGAGCCCCTAGAGTCCTGGGCCCCCCACGGTGCAGGGGTGGCGGGGGGTACGTTACGCCACTGGAGAGCCGGCACCCCATTGACAATAGGCGAGGCCTGTCTTAAAAGAATCCTGTCGCCTCGGCCGGTGTCGAGAGAAGGGGAGAATAGAAACAGGTGTGTCCAGATGTTGGACAAGGAATTATGGCACCTTGGGGCAGACGGCACGGGTGTGTATTGGTGTGTTATGCGCAAATAGGACGAGGGAGGCCGAGAGAGACTTTTGTGATCTGCCAATAAGAAGGGACGAGGGGCGTGTTGTGGACCCATCCCTGGTGTTTAAAAGGGTTTTTTTCAGGAGACGAGAGAGAGGAGCCCTGCTCTGGATGGAGAAAAAGAAAAAGCCCTGCCCTGGATCGAGAGAACTAGAGAGGAGAGTCCTGTTTGGAACGGACTGAGAGAGAGCCATGGCTGGAGAAAACTTGAAGAGGGCGCTAAGGAGATTGGAGTGGAAAGGAAGGAAACACGATGAACGCCCGGTGGCGTTGAGAATAGGAGATAGACTGAATGCACTGGCTTGGCGCATGAACTGTAATCTATTGCTTCACTAACAAATTGTTTAGCAAATAAACAATCCTTTTATTTTTTAAATTTGGCGGTGACAATTTATTGATGGTTAGCTACTCACGACATTACAACGTATATTCCGGGCTTATGTTACGAGCACCCATAAGATTTACGCTGTGACTTCTTATTTTCCTGTTAGATTTTATTTTAGGGGTAATGTGTAATATTGAAATATGGTCCACTGGAAAGTTAAATTATTTATATCAAATAGTACAGGGACAACACATAGGAATTTGGGGTTTTCTTCCCCTTTCAAGCAGTAACATTTAAGGTATGTTTGTGACTACCCAAAATTCACCGTTTTGGTGAAAACTTGCGAAATTCCTTTTATGATTTTATTTTATAGCCCATGCATTTAAGATTCCAAAAACAGTCTATTTTTGTTTCTACGATATTTGGAAGCAAAGTTATAGCATGATTAGTAAACCAGAAATTGAGTTTACAAAATCGGAAGTAGATCCCTACACAAAATATTTTTAAGATATTGAATTGAAATTTTCAGAACATGTTTTATTTAGTTGTATCTCAAGTATAGACTATAATCTAATCTCTGTGTATATATTTATGTATTTTATTGCACTTTTTGTGAGAAAATAACATGAGTTTTTTGTAAAAAAATTGAGTTCTTGCATAAAAAATGACATATTTCAAAAACTTTCAAAAGCATTACAAATTATATAGCTCTTAATACAGATAATGATATTTTTTATGTACTGTATAAATGTTATTTGAATACATTAATTAGAATTTTCAATACAAGGTTTACCGAAACTGAAATTTTTCGCTAAAATTTCACAAACAAAATTCCCAATTTATCCAAAATTATTCTTAATTTTGTGGAAATTGTACTTGAATTCCTAGTTTTATGTCCCATTTCAAATAAAAAAGTGTTTATTTAGTTGAAAATTTATATATTTCAAAAAAAGTGCTCCGAAGGTAATCACATACCTTAACTAAAAATGAATTTATGAAATTGTACTTCGACCTCTACATGGGAAGAATTTTTAAGTAACGCTTTGTGAAAATGAAAACTGTCTTCCAATGCATTTATTCACTGAATGAGATAATTAAAGCAATAAATTCCTAGAAATATTTTCTATCCGACAACAGGTGCACAAATATCTGGTTTTTTCGTATATAAATTAAAAGGAACTGAATATTAATTGCTCGTTACCTAATCATATAAAGATTTGCAATATTCTGTATCTTTGGGTATAAATTAAACGTTTTTCTTTTCACACATTCATGGATTGTCAAAACACGCATCAAAATGAATTTTATTTTTCATCATTAACGTTTTCAACGAATTTAACATATGCACATTTAGTAAAAGCGAGAGGAATTTCGTATCTTGTTTATGTTTTGTCTTGTTTCAATTTTATTATGCACTTCTTATCTCTTGTAATATTTTTATTTGAAATATTTTATGGTTTTTCTGAGTTACACTTGCCAACAATTTCAGTTCTTCATTATTTTTGTATAAAACCTTTCCTCATTATAACACCGCAAACCGTTCTGCGATTCATTAAATTTAATAGACTTGGAATAATGTCAAGGATTTTTACAAATCCAATTTTTATTTTTATCATTCCTTGGCTTCCCTTTTCTGTCATTTTTCACTTAATTTGCAAATTTTGTTTTTAAGGTCCATATCTTTCCACGCTATCTCAATATATTTATTCCCTTTCCAACTTCTGTTTTTCCCTCTCCATCTTCTTTTCCCCCATTCGTCCTATTCCATTCATTTATCTTGTCCGAGGATAACTTTTTTTTTTTCATAAAAAAAGTAAAATTTAGACTATCACAGTAGTTATTTTGATAAATTTATGTTACATATTTTATCCTTTTTTTAAAAAATTATTTTCGTTTTCAAAACACATTTATTGATTTTTATTAGGGTTGCTTTTTGGAACCGGGTTTTCCCTTCAAGATTCTCATCGTGATGGAGTTTACTGGATAAATATAAATAACTTTGGCAGAAGTTCATAATGATAAAATGGGGAAAAAACCTTTTAGGGAAAAATCGATAAAAAGAATGTCATAACCCCTTAAATGTATCTCAAAAAGTAAGAGTAGAAATACTTTTTAAATTTGAATGATTTTTCTTAGTCCATTTAACATTTCTTTTCCATTAAGAGAAATAAAATTCAATTGTTATTTGTTTTTAGTTATTAGAGCAATTTATTTAAAAGCTCACATCTTTGTTTATTTAAATGTTGCTTTCATTCATTTTGCTTTAATGCTTTTATTACTTTTTTACGATACATTTCTGATAAAATGCTTTTCGCTTAAAATGCAAGGATATTTAAAGAGTTTTAGGCTCTTCCTAAATCTCTCTTTTGTTAAATAATTATCGTCTTCATTTTATAAGTGCTTTCGAATTAAAAACAAGGAATATAAAAAAAAATTAAGTTAATTCCAACTTAGACCAATAAAGAAACATTTTTTTATTTTAGTTACTTTTTATTAAATATTTACAATTAAATAAATATGTACATACATTTGACAGAATCACAATATTAAATGGCAAAATACCTTTTGAATTAACATTAAAAACTTTTTAACCACGTTAAATTTGTAATTACATTTTTTAATAAAAGCTGAATGTAATAGGTAAGAATTTATCTTAAAACCTGTGTAGAAAGATTACTGACGTCTAACTGGCATATGGTTATTTAGGTTAAGTTAAATATTCGTCACAAATTTACTAAAAACTGTTTTATCCAACGATGCTGTCATCTAGAGGAATAATATCGACTTATATAAATTTATCTCTAAAACTATAATTAATAGATTAAATTTAATAAATGAATAAATATTTGAAACAACTGTATTAACACTGTCTTAAAAATGTTAACAGCTGAAAATCCACAATTAACTATTAAAACAAGCATAAAATGTTTTTAAAAGTCAGATGGTAATTTATGTAAAATACCACTTAAATCATCATTATTTCTTCTATTTCAGGATACATTATTATATTGATATGAATAAAATAGCCTAAATTTGAAATTAGATGCAGAAATTCAATAGAATTAACATTGCATTTACTAATCTAAAAATCGCTGGTAGATTGCATCCTTGATAGCTACTATTATTTATATTTAATGTCAATAAGAATGATTTTATATAATGCATTTCGCGTTTCTGTTATTTTCTCATTTTTTTGTCATTGAAAGAACTCTTACATTAATTTTTTTAATGTGTCATACCAAAAGAGACTATTTGATATTTCCCATATTTTAAGCAGTATTTACATATTTTTTTTATGTTACTATACATCCAGACAAATATAAATGAAAATATATTGGTCTCCCTTGAATTGTTCATAATTCAATTATAATTAATCTTCGAAAACTTTGGATATTGTGAAGATGCTGAAGTTTCACGTTAGTTTTTATAAAAGAAATAAATATAGGATATCAAACTTCATTGTTTGCTTTTGGTATTTTTAATATAATTTACTTCTATATTATTTGCTTCGAACACACTGCAGTATGGCATCATACAGACATACACGTTCGTATATGTCATTCTTTCATTTGGTGTTGTTAAAAGGGAGTTTTTGTTTTCTCAAGTTTTATCTCTTGTGATCTTATTGTTTAAATAATAATGAAAAACAATCACAAATAGTTTCAATTCATGTAGAAACAATATATTCCGAAATCTACAATCGAAAGTTTTTTTTCTTGTTATTCCTTCTTCATATTCAACCATGGGTTCCATAATCTTGAATTCTTCTTCTTTTCATAATCCGGAACACATTCTTAAGTTTCTTTCAAAATAATTATAACAGCAGTAGAAATTTAAAAAAGGATATTTTTTTCCTCTCACCAAATACTTATTTTAAAATTTAGATTATTTGTATCTGATTGTAAGTAGTATAATTGTAATTATATTTCTCTTCAAGCAGATTTTTTCAAGAAGAATGATAGAAACTAACATACACCAAAATGTTCATGAAAACTATAACTTAATTCAATAGTTTTAGAAATGTATAGTGACAAATTTACTCATTAACTAAGTTTTTCTAGGCCGCCTTTCCTGCCATATTTAATGGTTCAAAACACACTGCTAATATATCTCTAAATTTTAATTTAGAGAAGGATGACAAGGTTAGTACACATGCGCCATGTTAAGCAAGGATTTTGAGTCTCGTCTTATTTAACCTGTGTCAACACTTGAGACGTAGGCGGCCTTTATTTCGATTCTATCAAAGCCCACTATTCATCGGTTACGAAGCTGTTGATCGACCAGCAATGTTAACGCTGGAGTTGCAATGACCAATATATCAATTTTAAAGCAATTATAATATTCGCGAATGGCCTTCTGCTTTTACCAGCATGATTGCGATATTAAGCTTTCACTGATTATTCCACAGATGAATCCTTTAATCTACCATATCCAGGTTATAGGAGAATTTGTAATGACGAAAATAATCCAATTAAAACAATTATAAACTCGGCAGAGGCTTTCTGCTTTCACCACTGGGATCCCAATACCATGCTGTCAGTGATTACAGCAGTTTAGAAACATTTTCGGATAAGTTTGATAGCCAATTCGATTAAAGCAAAATTGATTAGAATCTTCTGGATATACGAGTACATTAATAACTCGAACTTACGCGATAGGTGGGGCTTAATGATAACCGCGAAAGTCGAATTCGCAAGTCGAGGTATAATTTCGCATATAAATTCATATCAATTATTTTTAGTTGGGGCCGGAGACGAAAGAAAATAATAATTCAGAATAATAAAATGTGTTTAATAAAATCTTAGATAACACTAATATAAAATCACAAACCGAAGTTATTTTGATGTAGACGGTTTCATAAAATCTAACATGTAGTCTCTGCCAGCTCAATGATTTTTTTTCTCCCGCAAAATTTCCACGTTGCATGCTAATATTTTTATTTCTTGTTTTGTTGAAAAAATACGCTCTTCGTTGGAGTCTATATTTTCCAAAATTTGTAACCCTTTTTTCAATTAAACTGAGGCCTTGTGTAAATTCCCACCCGTCATTCGATCTTCTGATTCAACTAGGTCTAAAGCAGGGGTATTCAACCTTTTTTTCTGCTGGACCGCATACATGTGTCAGCTATTTCACACGGGCCGCAACACGAGTTTAAACGGGGGGGGGGAATGCTTTATGACCAAGATAGCATTAGAAATTTAAAATGTGGAAAATTGATCGAAATATTATAATTCCTGTGTGTGTGTGTTTTGCTATTTTTTAATTAATATTTTTGTCACTAACACGAAATTAGAAGCATTTAAGAAACACTCCTTCACAAGTTCTGCATCAGTAAACGGTTTCATATGATTACCTATAATTTAACAAACCTCTTGAAGGATATCTTCGAGGAAAAGCATCATTGAATGATTCCTGTTTATTGGTATTTTTTAAATACAGCACTTTCGTGACAAATCAAACAATTATTGATCCCCCATGTTTGTTTTTCACTACAAGATAGTCAACCTCCTAATCGTCTTGAAGCGATTTATTTTTTTCCAATATTTTTCACTTGCAAGATATGAAAGATAGTTAAAAAATAGTTCCACTCATAAAATTGTCGCTACTTTAGTGATGTCTGCTATCATTAACCGTAACCTTTCCAATTAGAAAAAGAATATCAATTCATACCCGTACGACACCGACAACAAAAAGCAAAGTTGATACATTAGATTTCTTGACAAAAAATTTTCCACTAAATTTTTAGTACAATGTTCTTAAACAAACAAATTTCTCAGAGAGTAATGGACCATGACAGGGCCACTTAAATGGCTCGGTGAGTATCAGCCGCTGGTTGAGTATCTCTGGTCTAAAGACTCAAGTTCTTCAGTGTCTTGCTTTTGCCTATGCATTTCTATGAGATCATCCATTGTCAGCTCCTGATTGTGGGAATCCAGCAGTTCTTAAACGTCATCACTATCCACTTCTAAATTTATTTGCCTGGCAAGATCAACCTCTTTTACAGTCATGTTTCGAACAACAGGAAGCGGTTATTTTGTAATCGAGTTGAGTGGCGCTCAAATAAAAAACGAATCGACGAGATTTGTGAAAATCGCGTAACTTCGGGCTCGCGTATTTCGGTGTAGCGTAAGTCACGGTATTACTGTATTTCACAACAATTTCAGCAACGTTTGTTTTAATACAGATTTAAATCTTCTCAAGTTTTTCTCCTCTCAAGCTTTTGAAAATGTCTAGAAAGTCTTGCTGTCAAAATTCACCAAATTTCTCACGAATAAGTTGATATTATTGACATTTTGCAAGTGCAATGACACATTATTTAATCAGTGAACTTAGTTGTGATTATATTCATATCTAGTTTACTTAATAAAAAATAAACATGGTAGATTTAAATTTACTCGAGATAAGACTTTACATCATTTTATAAATGATTTATCATATTCTTACAGAAATAACATGTATAATAACAAAAAATTACTGTTATTCAGAATGAATTTTACAATGCTACAGGGAGATACAGTAACTTAATTTGGTAACAGAATATTGTAATTATAATCTTATAAAAACGATGGATGTTATTATATATATATTAGGTTGGGGAAAAAGAAATCCATTATTTTTTCGGTAGATGGCTGTAGTGTGGATATCGCGTGAAGTATCGATCGAACAATTTCAAATGTATGCTCGTTGTCAAGGAAATATTTCACTCTAAAAAAATTATTTTGCTGTTTTTTGATTGGTCCATTCAGTTGTGAGTTACAGAGTGTTAAAAATGGAAGTCAACAAAGAGAAAATTCGGTACATTTTACAGTTTTTCTTTGATAAAGGCGAAAATGCAAGCCAGGCGGCTGAAAATGTGAATGGGGCTTATGGTGCCGATACTGTAACAGCTATTGGTTTCGTCGATTCTGTTCAGGCATTTTTGATGTTAAAGTTGCCCCGTGCCCGTCATCGAAACTGTCGATAAAATCACAGAAATAATCGAATTTGATCGGCATGTTAGTAGTCGTAGCATCGCCCAGGAGCTAAAAATTGACCATAAAACAGTTTAAGCCATTTAAGCAAATTTTAAAGCAAAAAGAAGCTTAATTGCAACACCAATTAACACCCAAAAACATGATGGATCGAATTTCCATCTGCGAAGCCCTAGCCAAACGGAATGAAATCGACCCATTTATAAAGCGGATGGTGACTGGGGATGAGAAATGGGTCACATACGACAATATTGTGCGCAAACGATCGTGGTCAAAGCGCGGTGAAGCAGCTCAAACGGGGGCCAAACCCGGACTAACATCCAGGAAGGTTCTGCTGTGTATTTGGTGGCACTGGAAAGGAATAATTTATTATGAGTTGCTTCCGTAAGGCCAAATACTAAATTCAGATATCTACAGTTAATAACTGGACCGTTTGAAGCTAGTGACCGATCAGAAACGGCCAGAATTGGCCAACAGAAGAGGTGTTGTGTTCCATCAGGACAACACCAGGCCACACACGTCTGTAGTGACTCGCCAGAAACACTGGGAGCTTGATTGGAAAGTTTTAATGCATCCACCATATAGTCCGGACCTGGCACCAAACGGCTACCACCTTTTTCTTGCATTGAAAAACTTCCTGAGTAATAAGAAATTGGGATCAAGAGAAGTTTGTGAAAATCGATTACTAGAGTTTTTCGCCAATAAAGGCCAAGACTTCTATGAGAGAGGCAATATGAAGTTACCTTTAAAATAGCAACAAACTATACAACAAAACGGTACATATTTAACCCAAATCGGACAATCCGAAACATGTTAAATAAAGTTTTGAATTTCATGCAAAAATAATGGATTTCTTTTCCCCCAACCTAATATACCATTCTTACATTATAGAATTCAACCTTGACGGTGAATAAATTCCAAAGTCTTTAAAAAAAAGCATGCATTATTTTTCTTTTTTTGTCATAGAAATGTACGTTATTTTTCGTATTCTTTTGTTATTAATATGAAATAAGGGAAATATTGATTAAATTTTGTGAATAGGTTAAAATTTTCCTCAGGAAAAAAAACCTCTGAATATTTTTTTAATTTAGTGACAAAGAGCATCGTTAGTAATAAATAGCCAGAAAAGAAATATTTTAAAACTTTATGATTTTCCATAACAACTTGAAAGATGTGCAGCGTATTCTTTTGACAGTTATGGTGGAAGGAAAACAGCAATATATCAGATGATGTAGATAATAAAATGCAAAATGAACCACACCCTTGTGATTCTAAGACATCAATTTCATTAATTTTAATATTTTTTGAAGAAAAAAATTCTGTTACCTTTTTGTATTACAAAAGAGGATTGCTTTTATCTAGTGAAAAAACAACTTAAGTCCCAAACAATGGATACTGCTAAGCCTTCAAGAAGAAAATAATTCAACTTCTAGGTTTTAACAGAGAAAACATGTGAGTATACTCTAGAAAATCAATCTCCAAATTCAAAAGAAATAGTTTTTAACTAAAAAATAATAAAATAATTTAGCATTGTATAAAAATAATTGTAATGGAAATTATTTACAAAAGGGAAGTTTTTTTCTTAATTTCTGCTAATTCTAACATTTTTCTTTTCATTACTGTAATTTATCTTAAGAATTGAATTTAATCAGTACATCAACCATTCGATTTTTGATTTGTTGCCATTCTAAAAAAAAAAGAATTTTAAATAAAAGCAATATACAAAGGCATTTATTCTTAACAAATATCGTCTACATCTTGAATAAATAAAAATCTAGGAATTAATTTATTCTTAACACACAAGACCAATTCTTTAAAATAATTACGAATTACGAAAGTGTTAATAAATTCATTTATAGTAATATTCTACGTCAAATTAATTTTATGCTATTAATTGCTATATATTCAAATATTAATATTAAATTATTGAGTATTAATAGCAGAAATCAGTGGCGCACGCAAGAGGGTCCTGGGGGTCCGGACCCCCCCCAAAACCCTTGATTTTTTTCCGATTGATTATAATTCTAAGTATATAGTGCGTAAAATTTAATTAATTACTTGTTATTAATGATTAATCTTATTAATTAATGCTAATTATTTATTCAAAAATTAGTTTTTTATTGTGTTTTGTTCCCGAAAATCGACAAAATCAAAAGGAGCACGATACAAGAATGGTGAACTTTTGACCCCGGACCCCCCCTCTTGAAAAATTCCTGTGTGCGCTACTGGCAGAAGTTAACTATAAAAACAATGGTATGATTAGATTTTTTTTGTATGTTAACTACATTTATAAAATGGAGTAACAAAATTATGTTTTGAAACAAAAAGATAAAAATATATATAAAACATTGATAAATCTTTTAGCTAGTAATATTATATAAATTCAATAGTTTAATGAAATGCTCAGCTTGTTCGATTTTTTCCCCATCTTTCCTTATTTTTAAAAAAAAATTCGTCCGTATAACAGAAAATAATAAAAAAAGTAAAATTATTGCATATATAAAGGAAATAAAGTGATTAAATATAATAAAGGATTTTAATTAAAATAATTGCTTGTTACAGAAAGCAAATCGAAATAATTATAAATACACTTTAAATTATTAGAAATAGTTTTCATTTTATGAAAGTTTGTTCATACTTGGATAACCACGTTCGTTATCGATATTTAAATGCGTTAATATTTCACATTGGTAAGTATTTTTTGAGTTTGCGCCATTTTTATTTTTCAGTAATTTATAAACAACATATTTCTCGTTTGGTGAATATTACTTTAAAATTCAAAGAGCGAAGCGCAAGATATTGAGAAAGGTTGTTTCTTTTCACATACGATATTTTTGCTCTTAAAAGTTCCATTTTGCGTTTTATTTGGCTCTTTTATTTTTGAGCTCCAAAGTAAGTAGTTACGAGAGTCTTCTTTTTCTTTTCCTTTCCACTCTAAATTATTCTCACCATCCAATCGTCAGCAGCTCTCGTTTAAAACGAAATTTTCTCTAGGCGAAAAGTCTGTTTCACTGAAAAGTAGCTTTTGGGAAAAAGATCTGAAGAAAATCGCTCTTTGGAGGTAATACGTGGAAAAGTTGCAGGAATAAGGGTATTTGAATATTCATTCGAACCCATTCCCTCAACAATTTATAAGAATTCTCTAACTCCACGAAAGAGAGATTCACCCTGGGTATCATTCAGAGCTTGGAAAGATCATGAATATCTTACGCCTTCCATTTAAAAAGAGTTCTATTCAGACAATCTTTCGCTGAATTATATTTTGTAAAAATGGAGCCACCTTTAAAATTTGAGAACGTTACTTTTAAACATTGCAATGTATTACTTTTGTAATTTAAAATTATCCAGAATTGTTTGATTGGCCAAGAATTCTGCACAACCAAAACTACTCTAATTTTAGTACACATCAGTATCATAACACAGCACTAGTATAAGCTTGAAGTATTATTAAAATTTTTGTGGTTCTTTTGTATTAATTAAGAGCATTATACTTATATCGCAATATGGTACTATTCAACAAAGAAGCTTTTATGAGAAACAGTGTTTTTCAAAAAGAATGAATTCAAGTAAGTAATTAAAAAAAAATTCTGATTCACACATTGCATTAACAATTTTAAAAAAATTAATAGCTTATTATATATATATATATATATATATATATATATATATATATATATATATATATATATATATATATATATATATATAGATTAATTGGAGTAAGAATAGAAAGTTTACATCTGTTTCGGTTTTTAAGAACGATTTTTTTAAAAAAAGAATTATTAAAATCGAAATAAAACTACTATAAAATGTAAGAAAAAGAAGAAAATTAAAAAGTTATTTTTACTATATTGAATATTCTAGAGAGAGAAAATGAAAATTTCAATAATGTAACCATCTCAGAAACTGCAACAAAATGATAAATTTAAAAAAAAACTGAAACGTTAGGAAATAAGGGTTGTAGCCTGAACTGATATGAGTTCTTAATTTTCAGGAACGGTTTTGAAGGATACACGAAATTTCGCAAAATCGAAATACAAAGTGTAATTCAAAATAATAAAAAAAAACCTTAGTAATTTTTGTGTAGTTTAATCTTCCTATTTGAGAAAATGGTTAGAAAAACAATTTTTATTTATAAAAGAAAGTAAGTAAAAAAAAAAAGAGAAAGAAGAAACTCTCCTTAACTCAGATTACAGAGTATTGCAAAGTTTTAACTATTACAAAGAAATTATCCAGATACTTGGATAAAAACTTTTTTCTGCATCAATTGATCTTTAAGTACATATTGCTGATAATTACAGCTATTAATCCTGATTTATTTAGTTTCCGGAAGACGTATGAGGTAACTCGCGCGCGCTGTATGGAGGTTAGAAGCTCTCTACAATTCTGCAATGAAATAATTGATTGTGCGAAAGTTAATCCACCATATGACACATTGTGACTACGTCCAGCAAGGAATTTCCGAACTGGTCACATGTCTTGCACAGACAATCTAAGAAGTGGAAAACAATTACTCACGGACGATGCTAAAACAGTGAAAAAAATGATGAACTTATTCTATTAGATCGAAGAGCAATGTTAATCATTTCACAGTACAAATGACTGTTATATTCTAATCCATCGAATGATCTTTCAGAAGTTCTAATGCATTTTGAAATATATTTGATTGAAATGCTCTTCAATATGGTCATAGGTGATAATCAAAAATCGGATGTATGACTGCGTATTAGATAACATTTTACTTAATGTTGTCTTCCTTTCAAAGTAAAAATTTTACACATTTTCTTGTTAGAAATGTATTCATCAGTATTCAGTGAAAATAGTTTAACACGAAACTGAGGAGACCAAAATATTTTTTCGTGTTAAAAGAATTTCAAGTTAAAGGATATTACAAAAAAAAACACACCATATATTCAACAAAATTAAGTTTACTAGAGTACATTTTGTGCACATAGATATAAATATATATATGTATCTAATAATCAAACAAAAACATTCATAAGGAATTTAGGAAATTTAATACAAAATTTTCAAGTTTTTTGAAAAACAAAACCATAATAGAGTTTGCAGGGAATAATCTGATATATTTCTTTGCGTCGTCTTTTTTATCGTCAAATTGTTCGATGTCGTCCATTTTGTTATTCATTTCACCATTGGAATATGCGTCTAAATATCTGCGCATACTTTTCATGATGTTCCTCATTTCGGATGACATGGGAACGGGAGTCACATTATTCATTTCATTTTCATCGTTAAAATCTGCATCAATGTTATTTTTTCAGCTTTGAACACACTCCAAAATGTTTTTGTCTGCCATAATTGAGGCTGTACACACAATGTCATCATCTAATACAACGAATTCTTCCAATAATACAGTAGGACAGTCCAATAATACAGAAACTTTCTCGAGCATTTCATTAAGTGTCAGTTCAGTTTCGATATTCTTTTCGTGATAAACGATTTTTCGTTTCGTTAAGAGAAAAAATGCATGAAAATACTAAGTAGTTTGTCGGGACGATTGTATTATTTCGTGCCAACCGATATTTCATCTTAAGCGATTTCGAGTTAAATGTACTTCCCTGTAATGTAATGTTTCAAGGCACACAAAGCTTACTTTTGTTGTTACATTTATTATAACTTACTTTGCTCCATCAACTTAACGTTTTACAGCGAACGCACTTTCTCGTTTAAACGCATCATTTTCTAAAATGTCGTCGTCAAGAGAAACAAGAAAGATTAACGATGAAATTTGTGTCATGAGCAGCGGATGTAATTGCATTTGCTCTTATATATGAAAGATATTACGACGGAGATTTTAACTTCGAAAACACCTAATTTGCGTATGGTGTGATTGTTCGTGATTTGATTTAGCTACAAACTGCATTTACTCATCACTTCGGTTTACTTTATTATTACTTCTTCTATTACTTTTTGTTTTCCCTGTACAACTGAGATTTTTTATTCTTAATTCATACTTTTTTTAAAAAAAGGAAGAACTATATCGTTCTTAGTTTGTCTCGAGTGAAGGTTTTGCATAACATATCAAAGAGATTTTGAATTTCTAAACATTATTTAGTAAGCATTTATTTTTGATGGCATGAAAATGAATGGAAAAGTTGTATCTTTAGAAATGTACCTACATAAAATGATACTTTTATTAAAAATGTCAAAACTGAGCTTAGACAGTACAAAACACAGGCATTTTACTATAGTTTCGAAGAGTTGATTTTTAAGATAGATATGAAACCAGAAAAGGTGTTGGAAATCTGACACAGAATGTAAGGTCCGTAACATGTAAAAAAATGAAAAATCCATTTGATAATCATGTTATTGAAAAATCCATTTGATAATCATGTTATTGAAAAATCCATTTGATAATCATGTTATTGAAAAATCCATTTGATAATCATGTTATTGATAACTATTTTGGGGCTCTTTGCGATTTATTATTACTTTGTACCAGCTAACCCTTCTTCTCTAATGCCAAAGAGGTCTACAGCTATCTTAATTCCTTATTCGAGGAATAAATTAGAGAAAAATTTATTACAAAAGAAGATTTTTTTCTATTTTTAATTTTGTACATAGTAAAAATAAAAGGGTTAAAAACATTTTTTTAAAATAACTAACTATAGTTAATATTTTGACATGCGTGTGAAATATTAATAGATTAAAATCACATTTATTCAACGTAATTTTTTTTAAAAAAACAATAAACTTAACTGCATGGGGAGTTATCTTGAAACTAAATACAGTAAATTAATGAGAAATAATACAACAATAAGATGCAAGTATAGCAATTTCGCAAATCTTTCACAGTATATGTGTAATAACAAAGTACGAGGCACCCAAAACTTATCCCCGTCACTTTTTTTCAATAAACCTGAGTCCATTGTGTATCATAGAAAAATAAGAAACTATATTCCATTGAGCGTGTCTATGGAGAAATGAATTCAGTTCGGGCTTCAAGGACTAGAAAATCGATTTTTTTCTTGTCTGAATGTTTCCCAAATTTGCAGTGGCGTTCACAAGGGGAGAGTTTGAAGGTTCAACCCCCCTCTCCCATAGGCCAGCAGATTTTTTATTTTTACTGTAGAAATTACCCTTTCTAGTTTAGGTGTTTTTTAGAATGTAACCTTCCTCCACAATAAGAGAAGTCTGTGTACTCTATTGCAAATTTGGCATGTTCAAAGTAGCATAGACAAAGGGTCGGGGGTGTAGCTACCGCCGTATCAGCTGTACCAATGATTTAGAGCCCCAAGTTATAGTGGCTCCAACATATGCAGCTTTTTTTGACATTTTCAAATGTTTTATTAATGCGATCATTTTTATTTATCCTCCAAAAGAGGGCTCCTAATGAATTTTGATACATGACCCACTCAAATTTAGCTACATTAGTGCAAAGGGTTGAATAAAATAAAGCTGTAAATACTTTCATAGGTCTATAAAGATAAGCTACACAACACATTCAAGGAATTGTTATGAAACTTATTTTACAAGATGCAAACTCCAACAAGAATAATTAGAAGCTCAATTGTACATTTTAAAATCCCAAAAATGTTAGCAAAAAATTCCCGATTGATCTCGGAAGTAACAAACAGTGGTGGATAAGAAAACGCTATTGATTCCAAAGAATGTCAAGAAATTTATTCAGAGGTCTTTGTCTTTTAAAAGATCGCACCTAATTGCCTGGAGACCGGATAACGTCCCGTTCTAATAATGATTAATTTCTACTTTCCTCCAAATATTGATCAGTTGGCTTGCGATACACACGCTATTACACACACAACCCGACATCCTCTTCGCTGATTGAACTGTCCAGGAAGACGCGATTCACGGCGAAATCAAATTTACTTGAACGCACCAGACAGACAGCGAGCGTCCGGTAGTGTCTGTTTCATTAACGTCCGGTCGATATCTTATCATTAACTTTTCCTGATGCCATATCGCCTCCCGCTCTTATCAGATCCCGATGGGAAATTGCTAACATCCTAAACTGAAGATGTTACCCAATGCCTCCGTGCAACGGTTCTTAACCTTGGGTAATTTTCCGTACTCGCAAGAGTCCCAACTTTTGAATTTAGAGACAATTCAAATGGAACTTTTATATTATATTTTACATTAGTGTTTCTTAAACCGCAAGATGTATACAACTATACTCTGATATAAAACTAATTTTTGACAAATAAACTTTGAAAAAGAACCTTCAAAACAACTCTTTTTCTAAAAGAAGGATGTCTCTAATATGTGCATAAAAAACCAGTAAGCAATTGAGGTAGAGCCAGAGAAACTGTTTCATCTATAACAACGCCACTTTCATCGCGAAGGACGAGATAATTCCAGGATCCACAAATAAATCATTATAGTGAGAATTGGTATTGATTGCAATTGATTGTTATTTTTCAAAGTAAAATAAGCAAGTTTTGAAGGATTTTGTGTTTTGTTTCAATTTTAAAGCTGCAGAGAGCGGGGCAGATTTTATTTCTGGGACAAAGCGCGCCATTGCCGCGATGAAAGGGTTAAATTATGCATACTTTTCTAACTACACGAATAATTTACCATCTTGGTTTAAATTCCCTGGTAAGAAATATAGGAAATTCTCTTACATTAACGTATCAACAATTGAGACATTAATGGTTTGTATAATATCTGTTTTTTCTTGTAAAGGATTTTTTGCATGTTAAAGAATTCATAATAATTTGATAATTTCGAAAATACCTCAGGGAAAGTTGTAAAAAAGGAAACTGTATCATTTGGGGGTAAGATATAAATTCATATACCTTTTCGGTAATATAGTAGGAAAAAAGTCACGGCTGAATCTGATATTTAATTTACAGACCTCTCAATTAAAAAATATATGTTTATTTATAACGTTTCTAGGTGTAAAAAATAGTCTTTTCGGATACGGAAAAACGTAATTTTTCAGCACAAAGAAAAAATAACTTAAAAAATTACCCATTTTTTTCTCATTATTGGCATCATACCTCAGAGGTAATTTAGAACTTTTGATCATGACTAGGGGTCGGGAGTTAAGTCATAAAAATAATTGTGAACCAAAGGATACGTTGTGAAAAGAAAGTTTGAAGACACCAATTTTAGATTGTGTATCATGTGTGTGTGTGTGTGTGATCATCCTTCGCTTTAAAAAGTCTCTATAAAAATAAAATGTATCCCGAAATTTTGAAAGAATTAACTTAAGTACGAATACCCTAACCATATCAACTTTGAAAAATACATAAATACCCTATTGTTCGGAAAATGGGTCTAATTTTAGTAAAAATGTTTGCTCCAAATTAGGAATTTTTTTAAAAAAAACTTTTTTTCTTTATTCAGAACTTTTTATTTTTTCCATGCTACGAGCTTAGGCGTGACTCGAAGAAAATTCAGATTAAAAATTTAACTGTTCTTTGATTCGTCGGACATATTTAAATCCTCAACATGAAAAGAATAACGAAAATAAGACTTTATTTGAATTTACTTGTACCGTAAGTATATTAAATATATCTAGGGTGCGAGTTGCATCTACAACACAAAATTTGATCTAGCATCTTAATTCGGCTTTTAATGATTACGTCAACGACAATAGTTGTAAATCAAAAGTGCACTATTTTCCTTACACAATCTAGTTTCAATTTGATTAATTTTTAATGCCATCTTTCCCTGTAGTCAAATCTGTCACCTCAAAGGGCTTAAGCACGAAAGCTAATAAAAGAAAACCAGATGATGCATTTGTCACTTTCGGTTCTATTTTGCATCATCATCAGGAAATAAAAATGAGCTCGCTGTATTTGGATTGATAGAATAAAGTAAAATTATACAAAATACCGTACTGAAAACAAAAGCTAACCTCGCAATGAACGTTTTTTTTAAACTGCGTCTATAACTTCTTAAGTAGGACGGTTTTTTGTAAAGTTATATGGGACTCTTAGCTAAGAGTCCATAACTACACATCATGTTATTATTTGATTTCTAGCGAGAGATTTTTTTTGGAAAAATAGGGTAATATCAAAATAATCCTTAACTTGAAAATATATGTAAAAAAATCTTTTATTGTAAAATACTAATCATGGATAAACAGCTTCATGACCAAGAGTTGTATAAACCTTTATTGAAGTTTTAGAAAACCGACAAAAAAAAAACTTAGGATTCATCTATCATACATTATTATTTATTTTATTTACAGATTTTCAAAAACCCCGTTACAAAGAACGAAAATTAAAAATAAATAAATAATTTTATGCAATGCGTTATATATATATATATATATATATATATATATATATATATATATATATATATATATATATATATATATATATATATATATATATATATATATATATAAAGGAGAAAAGCAACTCACTGACTCACTGACTAATCACGATATCTCCGGAACTGTTAAGCCTACAGACTTGAAATTTGGTAGGTAGGCTCCCTTCATGGAGTAGACGTCAGCTAAGAACGGATTTTGCAAAGTTCGAACCCCAAGAGACGTTACGGGGGTTTAAGAGGCGTTATAGATAATTATTTCCATTACTAAACTATTAGATGTACAGTCGTGAAACTTTGTACACAGATTTCTTTCGTAAAGTAGAGATTCCCTACATAATGATTTTTACGAAAGTCGACCTCCAAGGGGCGTTATACATAATTATTTCCATTTTTAACCTATTAGACGTACAGTCTTGAAATTTGGTAAGTGGATTCCTTTCATAGAGTACAGATCCCCTACAGAATGGGTTTTGTGAAAATCGACTCCCAAATGGCGTTGTAGAGAATTAAGTGGCGTTATGGGCAATTAACTCCTTTTTTAAACTATTAGACGCAAAATCTCGAAATTTAGTAAGCTGATTCCATTCATTGAGTAGAGATCCGCTATAAGATGGGGTTTGTGAAAATCGTTCCCTAAGTGGCGTTGCGGGGGCTTAAGGGGCGTTATAGATAATTGTTTCCATTTTTAAACTATTAGACATACAGTCTTGAAATTTGGTAAGCGGATTCCTTTAATAGATTACAGATCCGCTGCAAAATGGGTTTTGTCAAAATCGACTCCAAAGTGGCGTTGTAGAGTATTAAGTGGCGTTATAGGCAATTAACTCCTTTTTAAAAATATTAGACGTAAAATCTCGAAATTTAGTAAGCTGATTCCATTCATTAAGTAGAGATCCGCTATAAGATGGGTTTTGGGAAAATCGTTTCCTAAAAGGCGTTGCGGGGCTTAAGGGGCGTTATAGATAATTATTTCCATTTTTAAACTATTAGACGTACAGTCTTGAAATTTAGTAAGCGGATTCCTTTCATAGAGCACAGATCCACTGCAAAATTGGTTTTGTTAAAATCGACTCCCAAGTGGCGTTGTAGAGAATTAAGGGGCGTTATATAGGCAATTAACTCCTTTTTTAAACTATTAGAAGTAAAATCTTGAAATTCAGTAAGCAGATTCCATTCACTGAGTAGAGATCTGCCATAAGATGGGTTTTGGGAATATCGTTTCCTAAGTGGCATTGCGGGGGCTTAAGGGGCGTTATAGATAATTATTTCCATTTTTAAACTATTAGACGTACAGTCTTAAAATTTGGTATATAAGCGGATTCCTTTCATGGTGTAGAGATCCACTACAAAATAGTTTTGTGGAAAATTGATCCCCAAGGGTCACTGAGAGGGATCTGAGGGGGATTAAGGGGCGTAATAGATAGACTTAGATTTAGACTTGAAATTTAGTACGCATGTTTATTTTATGGTGTAGAGATCCACTGAAAGTTCCTTTGGTGGAAATCAACTTGATTATTAGGTTAAGTGAGCGAAAAAAATCTTTCTCCTTCTATTTTAGATATAAATAGAAATTAGATATTATAATTTATGTTCTTTTTATATCAAGGGCCGAGAGTGTAACAGCTATAAATATATTTTTCAATACAATCGAATTCTTAATGCTAGATATCAATAATTAATATATATGTAAACAGTATACATATATATACAACATCGTGAAATACCAGTGAAGCGGGTGGGTAACGGCTAGTATATATATATAAAGGAGAAAAGCGACTCACTGACTAATCACGATATCTCCGGAACTATTAAACCTACAGATTTGAAATTTGGTATCTAGGTTCCTTTCATGGAGTAGACGTCAGCTAAGAACGGATTTTGCAAAGATCGAACCATAAGGGGCGTTATAAATAATTATTTCCATTATTAAACTATTAGATGTACAGTCTTGAAACTTGGTACACAAATTTCTTTCATAAAGTAGAGATTCTCTACATGATGATTTTTACGAAAATCGACCTCCAAAGGGCGTTGAGGGCGCTTAAGTGGCGTTATGCATAATTATTTCCATTTTTAAACTATTACACGTACAGTCTTGAAATTTGGTAAGCGGATTCAGTTGATAGAGTAGAGATCCGCTGCAGAATAGGTTTTTGTCAAAATCGACTCCCAAGTGGCGTTGTAGAGAATTAAGGGGCGTTATAGGCAATTAACTCCTTTTTAAACTATTAGGTGCAAAATCTTGAAATTGAGTAAGGAGATTCCATTCATTGAGTAGAGATCCGCTATAAGATGGGTTTTGTGAAAATCGCTTCCTAAGTGGCGTTGCGGGGGATTAAGGGGCGTTTTAGATAATTATTTCCATTTTTAAACTATTAGACGTATAGTCTTGAAATTTGATAAGCGGATTCCTTTCATAGAGTACAGATCCGCTAGAAAATGGGTTTTGTGAAAATCGGCCCCAAGTGGCGTTGTGGAGAATTAAGGAGCGTTATATAGATAATTATCTCTTTTTTTAAACTATTATACATTAAATATAGAAATTGAGTAAACAGATTCCATTCATTAAGTAGAGATCTGGCGTAAAATGGGTTTTGTGAAAATCGCTTCCTAAGTGGCATTGCGGGGGCTTAAGGGACGTTATATATAATTATTTCCATTTTTAAACTATTACACGTACAGGCTTAAAATTTGGTAAGCGGATTCCTTTCATGGTGTATAGATCCGCTACAAAATAGTTTGGGGGAAATTGATCCCCAAGTGTCACTGAGGGGGATTAAGGGGCGTAATAGATAAATATTTTCGCTTTTCAACTAATAAATCCACCTGCTTTAAAATTAGAAGGTATGTTCCGTTCATGGAATAAAGTTCCTTTTACAAAGAGTTTTGCGAAAACGGACCCCCAAAGGAGTGGGGTTGCGAGGGATTAAGGCGTGTTATAGAAAAATTTCTGTTTCTGAATTTAACTCCTTTACTTGAAATTTGTTGAGCACGTTTCTTTAGTTGAATAGAGTTCCACTAAGAATGGATTTTACGGAAATCAACTCCAGGGGGAAGCGGGGAGAGTTATTGGGGCGTATTGATAGTCAAAATTCCTGTTTTTGAACTGCTAAGACTATAATAATAAAATTTGGTTTGCTTGCTTCTTTTGTTGAATTGGAATCCGCTAAGAATGTTGTGAACGAGGTATTGATCATAAAAATTCCGTTTTTGTTCTGTTAGATTTAGACTTGAAATTTAGCACGCATGTTTATTTTATGGAGTAGAGATCCACTGAAAGTTGCTTTGGTGGAAATCCACTTGATTATTAGGTTAAGTGAGCGAAAAAAAATTTTCTGCTTCTATTTTAGATATAAATAGAGTGTAGATATGTATGTTCTTTATATATCAATGGGCGAGAGTTGCAGCTATAAATATATTTTTCAATACAATCGAATTCTTAATGCTAGATATCAATAATTCATATATACACTGGTGTGCAAAAATTAAGGACGAGACGGTTTTTTCAATATAACTTTGTACAAAAGCTTTCCAAATCAACACATTTAATACCGTAAGATCCCCAATATGTAAGGACATGTATAATATGTAAGCAACACTTACTAAAAGAGAAATCAGAGGGATAAAAAGAAGCTTGATTAAAAAAGTAGCATGGAGCGCAATGCGACTGAAGGCCGAAACATCTCTGTGATGGGTGTTCAGCAAAAAACATCCGGTCTTTAGTACGGGATATGATCTCCCCTGACTGCTAGGCAGGTTTCCCAGCGTCTGCCCATGCTGAGAATGAGGGTGTCAATGAGTTGTTGAGGCATTGCTGCCCATTCGTCTTGCAGCGCCAATCGAAGCTCCCGAATCGTTACTGGTGGTAAGGTACGAGCTGCCAAGTGTCTGCCTAGAAAATCCCATACATGCTCGATGGGATTGAGATCCGGAGATCGTGCCGGCCAATCCATACGTTCAATATCCTCACTCTCTAAGAGCTGTTCGGCAGCTACGGTGCGATGACATGGTGCATTGTCGTCCATGAAAAGGAACTGCAGACCCATAGCGCCTCTAAAAAGACGCACATATGGAAGAAGAATCTCGTTACAATAACGGGTCCCGTTGACTGAACCTGCGTCGAAGATGTGAAGGTCTGTACGACTACCAAGCATGATGCCTCCCCAAACGAGAACACCGCGACCTCCATACCTGTCCCTTTCAATGATGTTCGAGGGATGATTGCGGCTTCCCCGCTCTCTCCAGATGAGTATGCGATGAGAATCGCTACTCAAACTGAATCTGCTCTCATCTGTAAAGAGTACTCGTCCCCATTCATTGTCTCTCCAATTCCGGTGTTCCCGGCACCACAGAGAACGCCTTCTCCGATGGGCAGGCGTTAAAGCTACACACCGTACAGGGCGTCGTGCAAACAGACCACCACCGTGCAGTCTTCTGGCCACGGTAAAACGCGATGTCGGTCGTCCAGTCGCCTGTGTCGTGTGTCTAGCGATTTCTCCCGCTGTCTGCCGCCTGTTTCTTCTGGCCTGTAAGACAATGTACCGGTCATCTGCGGGTGTGGTTCCTCGTATACGACCACTACTGAACCCCCGGATAGCTGTTCCTGTAGTTTGAAATTGTCTCCAAAGTCGTGAAACGATGCTGTGAGCAATTCCGAACTCTGCAGCCACACTTGTCACACTGCGGCCTTCCTCCAACTTCCCAATGATTCGACCTCGGGTAAAAGCCTCCAGATGTCGTCTAACAGATTGATTATTCGCCATTTCTCGCTGAGGCAGCAACTCGGTGTGATTTTAACTGCTATACGGCGTGCAATCTCTTTGCCAGAAATACTGATCTTACACCGACAACATGCTTCATACTACTCAGACACTCCCCCATTACGTCTGCCTGCATATCTGCGCATGTGCTACCGTACATCACCTTACTTAATATCCTGATTGGTCTTTCTGTCCGCTCTGCCTCTTCGTTCAGCTGATATGCTAATTTTTCGACTTCGTCCTTAATTTTTGCACACCAGTGTATGTAAAATACCAACATCGTGAAATACCCAGTGAAGCGGGTGGGTAACGGCTAGTATATATATATATATATATATATATATATATATATATATATATATATATAAATTACATTTAGTTTTATTTTGATTTTTTTATTGCAGCAAGTTCGAAATGTTTTTCAAATTTCAAAGGTCAAACGATGTCTCTTTTTCCACTTGTTAAAATTCATGTAGGAAAAAATTTGCTCATAAATATTCGCAATCTAAAAGAGGCCTGCTTGGCAACGATTTGCAATTATTTTTATGAATGCTAGACACTTAAAAAATTGTTTTTATACTATTTGGTTGTTTGATTTTCAACATTTTTCAAGCTAATGAGTTCATGATATTTCAGCTTTATTTCATGATATTTCAGCTTTTTTATGATAAAAAGCTATTGTTAAATATAAATCTTACATTTTACTAAATTGTTAAAATGAAGAAAGGATGATCGATAAATAATAATAACCGATGATAAACTATGTATCTTACTATAAAATATTTACTTCTATTTAAATTTCTTTCCTTTATTTTAAACTAATTTTTAAATGAATATTTAATTTATACCACAGTTATTTAGGTTAAAAATTATATCTACCATATTATTATCATCTGCTTTAATTCAATAATTCCCAAAACTCTAATTCATCTGCTGACTTAATTTATTTGCTGATTTATAAATCCTCTGTTAATGTTATATTGCTCGATTTGGCATCTTTTGTAATTATTCTAAATATGTTTTTTCAGTCGGAGAAAAAAAATTGTAATGCATAATCGACGCTGGTTGCACTTCATTTGTGAGGAATTTTTGTGCATTTTCTATATATTATCATTCAGCTGGAGATCTTTTTAATAACTTAAGGGATTAAAAGGCATCCGCAGAATATAAACTTTGGCTACTATTAATTCGCAAACTATAAAAATGATTTTGAACGATCGTATCAATATTTTCAACACATTGCTCTGAAGTTTATGCAGAACAATATATTCACTTATTTTCTTAGAAAATATCTTAATTTTAAGACTTTAAATGGGTTTAAAAAGAAACAGTTATACTTTTTTTTTATAGATGCAGAATTTTTACCGTAGGTAAATTAGCTTGTGATACGCCACAAAACAACCAGAGAGAGAGAGGATTAACGAGCCACGGTCTACGCATTCCTGCCCATAGTCTATACCAGTGATCCGTAACCCCCGGTCCGCGGACTGGTACCGGTCCGTAGATCAAATAGTGCCGGGCCGCCTAAAGAACAATAAACTATTGCCGTTTTATTTAAAGTGGTTAATTCTTCTCGGATTTGCGCAACTTTTCATGGAAATCACTTTTATTCATTTTTGGTGTAACTATGCTTTATTCTGACGGCTTATTTAAATGTAACTAAATTACAATTGTTAAATCAAAACAAGCTACAATATAAACAATCAACATGTCCCACCTTCAGCGGGCCGTGGTAAAATTATCAAGCGTTGACCGGTCCGCAGCGATAAAAAGGTTGCGGTGCACTGGTCTATACTACAGAGAATATCAGTCAATCATAAGTACAATATCACATGTTTTGGGGAAAATACAAATTCATTATTCGTTTTGATCCTTATTTGGAAATTTAAGGAACAAAATGGCGGAAAAGTCAAAAAATAATTTTCTTATATTGTACAATACTCTAGAGATGGCATCAGAGGAAAATGAAAATAACGGTTTTATAAATATCTTAAATTGATATTTAAAGCAACGATAGGAAACTCAACGGAAAAAAAAAGTTTCAATATAAATTTTCTCAATTTTATCTAATTTTAACGGAAATGAGTATTGTGCACGGAGCGATAATAGGGCACCATCCGCCCGGCGTCTGTTAGTTGATGTTAAGTAGCTTCCGTAAAGGTTGTTCGGTTAGATAGGCTTTGTACTGATCAATATTAAACAATATCGCTCTTATTCAGAGAGATTCTAGAACTTTTTTCTTTTAACCTTAAACTATTAACTAAGATTATATATTCTTATTGTGGTCGCAAGCGGTTATTCTACAGTATAGTAAATTCACAGGACTCTAAAGCAGAATAACTTCTCAGTGAACTGTATAAACCCTATTTTCTTACACCATATAATACGGTTACACTCAAAAGGCGTGTGGTCAACACAGTGGCGCTCACAGGAATTTTTCAAGGGGGGGTCCGGGGTCGAAAGTTCACCATTCTTGTATCATGCTCCTTTTGATTTTGTCGATTTTCGGGAACAAAACACAGTAAAAAACTAATTATTGAATAAATAATTAGCATTAATTAATAAAATTAATCATTAATAACAAATATTTAATTAAATTTTACGTACTGTGTACTTAGAATTATAATCAATCGGGAAAAAAATCAAGGGCTTTGGAGGGGGGGGGGTCCGAACCCCAGAACCCCTCCTTGTGTGCGCCACTGGATCAACACCATGTTACAAGTCTTTCACAACGTTCCGAGTCGCGATCATTCTCTCTATCCCCTTTTGATCTGTGACCTCGCACTTTCTGTGGGTGGTGGAATTGTCCATCTGTACCCTCCGCTTTGGAAAGAGGAGAGCGTTAGAAAAGTGTGAACATCTACATTTGTCATGACTTGTCAAAGATATATGGAAGAAAAAAATTTCCAATGCTATTTATTACATGTTGGTTTTATTTTTCTGTAATGCCATACTTTAAGACAGTGGTCTTCAGACTTTTTCGACTCATGGAACCCTCAGAACCAGTGGCGTAACGTACATCCTCGCATCGCGGGAGGACCCAAAGCCAGACTGACGCCATGTACGTATTTGGGCTTGGGACACGAAACTTGATTTTGGGGGGCAAATATTCTCTGTTACACCACTGCTTAAAACTATAAGATGTTTTCAGATGTCATAAGAATCTATCTTAAGATACTATTCGAAGTTGATCCACACGTGCTGTAGGTTAGTTCTGAAAGACAATTTTTAAAAACGTATCGCATTTGTTATTAAAAAATTGTAATTTTAATTTTAATATGATTACTCATTAATAATTATTTGGGGGATCTAAGTATCACATCTAACCATGTATTATATTGAATAACAGACATACATGCTTGCATTTTTTTTACACATACTGTCGAAGTCTAGCTCTATCGAAATTATCTGCAGTCGCATTTCCTTTGTTTTTATATAGTGTTTTTTGTAGCCATTCACGGTGAAAAATATTTTGAATTAAATATAATGTTGTGAATGGCATTAAAATGGCTATAGCTGTGTGGGAGATCCTGTGTATTTTGCATGAACTTGCAACCTAAAACTTAGGAGTTAATCTTACAGAAATTGATATTTTAATGTTGATATGTCGATAAGTTATTCCCTCTCCTTCATTACGGGGGGGTTACAAACGAAAAAAAAGGCATTTTCCATTAGAAAACTATTTGGTTTTGTGGAACATCGTACTAAAACGAATGTAAAATTATTTCGAGGAACCTGGTATAGTAAACAATTGAATATTTGCAATTTAGTAGGTAGTACATAATGAAAAATATTTTAATATTCTTTTGCTTCCGATATTACAATAAAGTTTTAAAAACATTACACAATATAGTTACATTATGTATAAATAAAATTCTCAGTTTTTTAACGACTATGTTAGCTTTAGATACATATATAGTTATACAAACTTCATTGTGAACGTGAATCCACACATTTTGCATACATACTTATAATTTCCTTTTCGATTTTCTTTATTTTGACTTATGGAACCCCTCGGTGTCTCGTGGAACTCCAAAGTTCCGTGGAACACAGTTTTAAGACCATTTCTCTAAGAGGCAACGCGATATTTAATGGTGATGAATCTCGCAATTTTGAATATCGCTAGTGTAACGTTTGAAAGAATAACAGTAATGGTTATTCTTTGTTAATTTAAATTTAAGTCACAACTAAAGAATATTATTTACTGAATTGTACATTGAAGTGATTAAACTTAATTAAAGATTGTTAGAGTCCAATAATTTTGTGAAAGCATGAACCGCTCCCGTGTAAGTTCAAAGCATCTCTCCCTCTCATCTTCCGGTCGACGGGGTTCGATTCCTCGGGAGTCAAAAAGGGGTTGCGCTGCAGCTGCAAGATACACGTGTGGGTGTCGGGTCCACCAAAGATGTCGACGGCTGTGTTGGGAGTTGCTAAGTTACACTAGTGACGAGCACGATACGTGATCTGCCACACTACTCTCTAAACCAGAGGTTCCAAAACTTTTTGTCTCACAGACCTCTAGCCATGTTTTTCGGTTTTGGGTAGACCCTTTCTTACCTAAGGTTGAATATTTTCAAGTTTATCAACCTAAATGTCTTTCTGACAACTGTGTGTGTTAATTACACACACACACAGTTGCACTTACCTTAAAGGATTTAAATTTCTAACTGTAGTGGAGTGGAGTGTTTATAAAACATAAGAAACACATGTGTTCATTAAATTTAATCAATACACAAAATAACTTACCAACAAACAAATGTTTATAATGGAGGGGATGAATCTGTACTTCAATAACAAATGTTCAATATTTGGCACCAATTTTCTCAGGTTGAACCCTAAATCTCCTCGATTAATGTTTAACTGACGATTGTTAACCAAGTGTAATTCATATAATTGAATGTTCTAGAATGAACTGTGCTGAGACATTTTACCCTATTTTCTTCTGTTTCATATGCTTCCGCCCCAAAATTACCTTATTTTATAGAAACAATGAAAATATTTTTTTTCTCTTCAGTTTTTATTTTTTATATATCTTGTTCTAAAAATTACATATGTAACCTACTAACGATTAAATTCCTTGAATAAAGCTGGCATTCCCCCCTCTAAACTTTTACTCAACACCAATGTGAGAACTTCGAGTCCCGACAGATTTAACGTGCATCAACCTTTTAAGCATGTCTTCAGAGTAGCCAGCCATGACCTTTTGGCTACTACGGCCATTTTAGCTCTATTTATTTAACTATCAGTTTTTAAAAATTTCTTCTTTATCGTACGAGAAAGTTAAATGCTATATATCGGATGGGCAGATTTTTCCAGGGTACGACCTACTTTTAATTTTTAGGTGTTGAGGTCCACCTAGTGGCGTAGGTGTGGTGAGCTAAAGAAAGGTCAACAATATTCGTATTATGACAATAATAAATACCGAATACGTACTTACCGACATAACTGTGAGTACAATAAAAAATACGTTTAAAGTCAAACGCGCGCGTAAGACACAAACATAATAATAATAACCACAAATTGAATATCACATGACACATTTATTATCAAACAACTCAAATTAAGTTAAAAAAATAAATAATTTTTATTTAAAGTTAGTTCTCGTAGATATAGTAATCAGAAGACAGTCTGCATACTGTCCCTTGAATATTTCGATATACAATTACAAACTGGTAATCTTGCACTGGATTCTAAGTGGTCGTCCGTGAAAATAGAACAATAAGTTGTCTTAATTATATTCACCCTTGAAAATGTAGATTCACACAGGTAAGTGAGTCGCATCAATTGTGAAAAGCCAATTGTCCAGTCTAGCCGGCGCCGTTGTTCCATAAATACGTTTTTTAGTTATCGCGTTTAGCGCTCTCTCTCTCTCTTAGTAAAAGTGGTCACTCCAAAATATCTTGGAGGTTCACTGGGCGATCGCGATTGAGTTAATGTCCACCCCATCTATATATACTGCCACAATCTTTAAAGCTTTTTAACATCAGTTCTCATTTTTGGAAACAGTTCATAGAACTATTGTAACACCTTACGAAGCTAGTAATTTATAATACAATTTTTTTATACAAAAAAAAGACTATTTAATATTTTGAAAATAAAGTGTCATTCACAGGCTCAGACACACAGTGATTAAATATATTGTGGAAAAGCTCATAAATATTACATCTGAAACCATGTCTTATTTTATACTAACATTATTTATTTTAATTACCAAACAATGATTAAAGGGTAGAGGTTTTTGTCTACAAGGGTATGTTTAGGAGATTAATAAAGTTCAGTCGTTCCAACGCTATACCTCACTGGTTGTTTAAAACTGTGATAAAGTAATCAGGTGACGACGAAGTTATCAATCATTCTAAACCAACTGCATTTAGTTAGACATAATTCCTCCCCTAAATAACCTCATAAATCATTAGATTTAACTAACAGTTATTATTTTCAGATGCCCGAAATATATCATTTTTACTTCCGGGTGTCATAGTTATAATATATCATTCATTGCAGAGGAAATGGTCAAAAATGGGTATCTCTTTTCTTCCAGTTCGTCACGAAAGCTTATATTATCTTGGTTCTCTCGTGTAATTTTTTTCTTATTGTTAAATGGTTTAGAAGGACATTTGGGTTTTTTTTCGTATAATTGAATTATTTCTTAAAGATACGTAAATCACACAGTTTGAGATATACTGCTTTAACTGATCATTCAGTTTCGAACAGCAATGCTAAAAAAGTTCCTGGATTATTATCTCGTATTATAGTTTTTTAGCTAAATTTTTAATTCTTTTGGATCCTAACCAATTGCTGTCTCCAGTTTCTAGAAAGTAAAACCATGTGATGCTTTCCAGACAATATTTTTGTTAAATTAATCATAAATGCATGTGGCAAAAGGAATTCCATAAAAATATTTTAAACGATTAATTAGTTTCTTAGAGATCGATTTTAAAGCATACAAAAAATGCTCCAAATATATCAAAAGATAGTTATTATAAAAAGTAATTAAATATTTTTGGCAATACTGATGTTTGTAACCTTTTTTTTATTGTATGTTTTCGGTCGCCTGTATGTACCCGGTTCGATGTGGCCTTTGTAACATTGCCATTACGCCTATAATTTTAATTCAGGGTTACATGACGAAATCGTCACCTGAGCAGGTACTCTTCTCTTCGCAATCACGTTCGTATGCCACGACGCATTTAATGTGCGTCATCCTGTACCTCTTGACGGTCTGTAGTTAAAATGATGAGGTCTAAGTATGCAGTTCCTAGTTTTGGAGAGTATTATATTATTAACAAAAGTATACGAATGTGTTATCTATTTTTGCTAAATAAATTAGAAATTATTGAAAATTATAATAGTTGAAATATGTTCACACACACAATCCTAATTAATAAAATGAATTTTCTTAAGCATGAGTAATTTTTTCATGAAAATATTTCACCAAGAAAATACACAGAAAAGTTAAGAAAATGTGTTCCTCTGAAACGAAAAGATGGTCAAGGCTATCCTTGCATATGGTAAAGAGATAGAACCCAAAATCAGAATATGTGTTTCATAAATTATAAAAAATAAATTAATTAAAAATAAAAAAACCCGCTTTGACATTAATATATCGTATTTTCATTTAAAATATAAAGTTTTCCTATAAGACAGGGGTGGACATTAAGTCAATCCCGGTTAACCGGTGGACCGCCAAGACATTTTAAGGTGACCACCTGAAGATCAGCGCAGTTAGTAAATATATTCTGAAATATATATATTCAAAAGATTGGCTGACAGTATATCAACAGACTGAGTCTTCTACTGATTATAACTATGATCACTAACTTCAGATAAAAATGTTTTATTTTTTAATGTATTTGATTTGTTTCGCAACAAATGCATCATTTGATATTTTTATATTTGTGGCTATTATTATTATGTTTGTATCTTGCGTTTTGCTTTAAACGCCGTCTTAAAAAAGCGTAAGATTTTTTTTATTGTATTCATGTATGTAAGTACATATTCCATATTTATTACTAGCTGGTATTCCCGTTCTTCGCACGGGTGAACTGAAAAATTAAACAACACAGATTGAAGGAAAAAAGTTTTTAATGAGTTAATTTTACGTGAATTTCAAATTAAACAAAAAAAGCTTTTTACATATCTCAGCTAAACAAAAAAAAGAAAGAAAAAAACACCTTTGTTAAATTTTAAGTATGTAGATTTAATAGCCGATAAAAAGGATTTTTTTTTATTTATAATTCTTGAGGGTCGATTTTTCAAAATACCTCCCTAAGCTGATCTCTGCTCAGCAGAAGTAACACATTGTTAAAAGTTTTGCAAAAGGAACGCTTAAAGTAGCGTAAATAATTTATATCTGAAAGTGTAATACATTAATATTACTTTCTGTTGTATCTATTTTATTTTAAAATTGTAATATTCGCAAGCAACGCCGTTTCTTAAATTATAATGGCGATTCAATGAAAAACACAGAGAAATGTTGGAGAGAGTCAAGTTGGCAAATGCCTAGCTACTTGCGTAGCTCGAGCTTTATTAGAGCTTTGTAAGACCCGCCGTTTAAGGGCGCGATGCACGTTAATACTTTATCCAACCACATTATGATTTACTGCAGTTTTTTCATACAATATTTTTTTTTTGGATCACTACATTGAAAATTAAGGGATATACATAAACAAAATACTCCACTTTGGAAAATTTAATCCTTTAGAGCTAATATATTAATTAAAGATATTCCACTGTAAAATTAATTATATACACCGTTCACTTAAAATAAGTAGTCAGATCCTTTTCCAAGGTCTTCGCTAACATACAAAAACATAAGACACTTAAATTTTGACATAAACTATTTTTTCGGGACAAAAATAATAATTTTTGCAATCCGCTGAAAACGCCGTCAGCTAAAAACGCAATATCTGCAATTCGCCTACCTCGCTAATATACTCATAATAGAACCCGTGGTGCCATACATCTTGGAAGAGTGGATTTCAAAAAATATTCCTGCTAAGTATTGGTAGAATATTCCTTCTAAGTTGGTGTGGTGTGGTAGTTTGGAGAAGGGGATGCCAGCTCAGGTGTCGTCCGCGTCACTTGACCATGGCTCAAAATTACGTGATACGTTGCCAAAAGCCCTCGTGTAGCTGAACAGTGCGATGTTAATATTCACTCACTCCAAAAAATACAGTACAGTAGTTATAATTATTTTTATACTTAAAAACGCAATTTCTGCCTATTCAATTAAAATTATAGCGTTATAATTAACTACTAACCACAAACAAATTTTGAAAATTTGTCCAAATGATGCAGTGTGAAAGAGAAAGTTTATTTACTTTAAGTACCAGAACCGATAAAAACATTTATTTTGAAAAAAGATCAAATTCTTACTACCAAATGTGCATAATAAAATCATAAAAACAAAACAAAAAAACATTAAAATAAAGAGAGATTTATAACCTCTCCCTTCAAAACTTAGTTTTATTCTGAAATAAAAAATAGGCATTATTCTGATCACATGAATTAATTAGAAGCGAGCCCCTTGCGTAGCCAAAACAAAAAGAGTTTTTCACAAACAAAAGATAGATATATGCTGTGGTGGGCTTTTTTGAAGCGCAAGCCAGATTTGCTTGCAGATGCCAGAATTTTTTGCTACTTACTTGACAAATATCGTTATATTTTGGACATTTTTTACAAACTTTTATGAATTATAGCCTATGTGTTATTCTGATGTATAAGCTATATTACTGTAAGGTTTCATTAAACTTCATTCAGTTGTTTTTGCGTGAAAGACCCACAAACATCCTCACAAACTTTCACATTTATAATATATATTAGATTAAGTTACAATAAATAGTGTAGACCTTTCTCTTCACTCACCACACCTTCGCCAGTGGACTGCAACACTGAAAAAATTAGAAAATAGCCAGTACCATGGAAAAGCTTACCCGTCCCTGCGAAAAGAGTAGTATATTTAATAATACTATTCAATTTTGTTTGCAGCAATAAATTATTCGTAGTGCAAGCACGGAAATAAACTGTGCCGTATTAAGTTCTTAATGTTAAAATGCTGGAAAGGTTTTCAGTTTTACATGTCAAAGTGGAAAAAGTCGAAATTTTTGGAAAATCTTTTTCTATGAATACGCAAAGCAAGAAACTGATGTACGTTTCACAACTTTCCGAATTTCTAAGAAAATTGGAATATTGTTCTGTCTGCTAACGTGTTCAGGCTTTTAATATCTGACGAAAAAAATCTGATCTGAGGTCTAAAACGTGAAATTAGGCGGTCACCAAACGTGTGTTTCATTAAATCGATTGTGGCACGAGCTGTGTGACATGTTTCGCCGTCTTGTTGGAACCACAGCTCCTGGACACCATGATTGTTCAATTCAGGAATGAAAAAGTTAGTAATCATGGCTCTATACCGATCACCATTGACTGTAACGTTGTGGCCTTCATCGTTTTTGAAGAAGTACGGACCAATGATTCCACCAGCCCATAAAGCACACCAAACAGTCAGTTTTTCTGGATGTAACGGTGTTTCGACGTACACTTGTGGATTAGCTTCACTCCAAATGCGCGGCAGTTTTGTTTGTTGACGTAGCCATTCAACCAGAAGTGCAATTCATCGCTAAACAAAATTCGCTTATGAAAATCGGGAACAACGGCAATCTCGTTTTGGGCCCATTCGACGAATCTACGCCTTGCTTGATCAGATTTAAAATGTAATGCTACAAGATTATCTTTCGAATAAAAAAAATTCATGTCAATCGAATAATACATTGTTGTTTTATTGCAATTTAAAGTTCTATACCTCTAAAAAAACACCCTTTATATATATATATATATATATATATATATATATATATATATATATATATATATATATATATATATATATATATATATAATATATATATTCTTAAAATTTTGTTTTATATTACTTGTTACGAGAAGAAACCTTAAATGTATATGTGCAATATTCTTATCTTTTGAACTCAAGGTACAGTTTACAGGTGGATAATAAAAGCATGGAACTTGTCCCAATTAAAAAGTTCTTTAAAAATGTAGTGTATCTGCAATGTATTTTTTATTTATAAATCAGAGTAACAGATGATGAAGAAGAAACAGAATGCGATGATGTGCCTGAAGATACAATGGAAAAAGAATATGTTAAATTTTTCAAGTTATACATACAATAATGAAAGTTAATAAGGTATGTCATTTCTTTTAAACAAACGCAGCATTTAGATACATTTAGAATTATAGTTTTTTGTCCTGTTCATATCTTTCTTTATTTTTTAAGAATATCGTTCTTATATCTGGCATACAACGCGCATCGTTAAGTTTCGATTAATTTTTTTGTTAAAAGTGCGTGTTATACGCCGGTTTATACGGTAAATTCCAAAATTATGAGAACAAAATCATTTTGGATGACTTCATTCATTCCTGAAAACATACAAATAAATACCTCAAGTATTCCCTTGTTAGAGGCAGAAAACAAAACAAACGTTCGATTTCCGAGAACTGTCACAGCTTGGAGGTAGGTAGGTAACAGTCGCGGGATCTCAGAGTCAGCGCATTCCACGAAGCCTACGGTTGGGAATACAAATTGTTTTCACAGCTGGAAAGCGTCAACTCGGGTATCGAATTCGATTGTGGGCGTCAGAGCTTCAAAACATTTATCCGAATTTTTATCACATGAGAGTTGGTGGGAGAAAATATTTCATACGCACATGACGTACATTGACTAATATTTTGAAAATAACAGATACTACAGGATGAGGACGTAGCTAATTAATACTTTTTCCAGAATTAAAATCTATTTCAAATTATCAATATAGTTACAACGTGAATAATTTTTTTATTTGAAAAGTATTTTTATACTACTAATTTATTACTTTTACCTCAGAGAATATGTTGAATCTGTTTCTTTATTAACCTTAAACTTAATTAGTTTTATGAGTAATTTTTTAATCTCTTCAAGTTAATTGCATTCTACAGATATGTACAACACATCGTATACGGTTTTTAAAAAACGAGATACCCATATTAATTTCTACACTTTTTTTTTATTTTAGCCAGGTTAAAGAGATATCTATGTTTATGGTTTAAAGGAACTAAATTATGATGTTAACGGATTATAATTGACGAATTTAATTAACTCCTCAAAAAGAATTCTTCCATAATGGAGACTGGGGTTTTTTTTCGTTGATCTGATTTTTCATGTTATAATTGACCTACATATTTTTAATTTATAAAATTTTTATGAGAAAATTTTGAGTTCTTAAGGGAAAAGAATTAGTTTCCAAAGGAATTTTTTTCTATTTTAAACTTTCCGAAGGTATGTTTACATTTATCAATAGATAAATTATTCCAATTTAAAAAATGTAAAACAACTGAAAAAATTATGATCTAGACGAATTTTTACATGTCCCTAAAGCTCCCCCAAGTCCAAAATTTTTTACAAATACCTGAAAGACTTCAAGAAACATTCATAAAATAAGTTTTTATTCCAAAATTTTTTAGGTTAAGGGGTCATATACTGGTCTATAAACATAATTATTGATCCACTTTCCGTGTAGTGCTAAAACTCATCACACGTCGTTAGTTTTAAAGTAATTCAGGGGAAGGGGGCCCTTTTCACAGTTTTTTTCCCCATATATCTATTGAGGATGAAATATATTAATATCATATCAGAGATATGTTCTTTGTCGATCTTGTTCTCTAATTTAGAAATATTTCCATTATTTTATATATTTCAACCTTTTGGAATTTGAACATTTTGTAATATTTTAGCGAATTGTGATTCTTTTTTAAAAAAATTTAAGCTACTGCTTAGTTACAACTGAACTTTTATTAATAACTTATTATTAACAGCTTAACTTTTAACTATTTACAACTTAATTTATTTCTTTGCAAAACATATGGAATAGAAAAAGTATAAAAAATAAGGAAGCTATGTACAATGTATAAAAAAAATATTGAAAAATATTACATAAGGACATGGAGAGATATACATTTTAGATAATTACTTGCCCTTAAAATGTTTACGTTTTAACTTATATGGATTTTGAAACTTTACCTTTTATATATTATTAAAAGCTCACTTGTTGAGAGGAAATTAAACAATTCAATAATGAAGTGCAGTCCATTTTTTTATAAATAATGACTCTCAATTAATTTATGCATTTGAATTCTTCCTCTTTTTTTAGTCAGGTTGATTTCTATCTCATTTTATCTACCTCCAACTTCAAAAAACGTCCTTTATCACTCAAAATAGTTTATCTCACAAGTATCTTAAAACACGATAAAAAGAGATAGGAGAGATAAGACACATTGAGAGGAACAAAACCCGCTAGAATTTTGAAGAATGGTTTTTCTATTTTTTTTCTCAACAAAGATGAAACGTGACTTCTCACGTTTCATCTATGAATAGAAGCGAATTTTGAGCTTGGAGTTTTTCTTAAAAAAGAATAATTGTTTTATATAGTACTGCTAGTAGCAAATTGTTCCTTAAGAAAAAAGATTCTTTGCTTACTAGATTTACTAAAAAAATATTTTTACCAGACATTTTATTAAAAGTAACTTTTTTTGGTACAAAAATCACTGTTGATACTATAACGAACAACTTTCTTATCGAAAACGATGATACAGGATCTTGAGTGTTCAGTAAACTTCATGTTCACCCACTACTTTTAGCAGCGGTGTTCAAAATCAATAAAATACGAACCGATTTCATCTTCAGAGAGAGAGTTTCACATTCACCATCTACTCAAGAGTAAATTTTCGTGGACCAAGACCGATTGACAAAATATTCCCTTTGCGAAAGTAGTAAAAATATTTCTCGGGGAAAGGAAAGGATTTCTCTTCTATATTGTATACAAATACAATTTCAATATAATTTGGAATCACGGAGAAGAAATAAAAATCAAACACTATATAAACGAAAACATTACTTTTTCGATATATAACACGATTAATAAAAATTACCATTACACAAACGGTTTAAAGATTGCTAAAATGCCTTATATAAGTCACACTTCATAACTTGGCGTGGCGGAATAATTAAATAGGCTTCAAAATTATTTTTGAAAGACCTTAAATGACAAAAAAAATATTGAAGCTAATTCTATTTGGTATCAATATTAGAGGAAATATTTTTAATAAGTCAGTTCAAATGCTGGCTTATGCTGATGACATTAGCATTACTGCCCGAACCACACCAGCTGTTAAACAGGCATTTATGGCATTAAAGCAAAGTTCTAAAACAAATAACTTTTTTATAATCGAAAAATAAAACTAAATATTTACCTTGATTAAAGTCTGACTTATAACTTAGTCACATAGAAATTAGCAATTCTAAATTTGAAAAAGTTAACAGTGCTATTTATTTGGGAACAGAGAGATAAATAATCAAAATGAACTGCCCTCAGAAATTTATAAAAGAATCATTTCTCTGCAAAAAAATGTTTTTGGAGAAGAGTTATTTAAAATCCAACTTTCTCAAATTAAAAACTAAATTGCTTCTTTATAAAAGTCTTATAAGTTCTGTCCTGACTTATGCATCAGAGACTTGGGCATTGACTTTACGTGATAAGGAAGCTTTGGGAATTTTCGAGAGAAGGATCTTACGCTGCATTCTTGGTGGGATTCAAGTGAATGGATCATGGAGAAGAAGGTCTAACTTAGAACTTTACAAAATTTACAAGCAGCCTGATCGTAAAATTTGTTAAATTACAGAGACTTAAATGGGCTGGTCATCTGGCTAGAATGAATGAAGATCGTTGCTGCAAGAAAATCTTTCTGCCAAACCCCTGGGAAATAGACCTCAGAGCAGATGTCCGCTAAGATGGATTGACTGTGTCGAAAAAGATCTAAATATTTTAAAGGTTAAAAACTGGAAAACACTTGCCAAAAGCAGTGATGCCTGGAGAAGGTCAGGGCCCACCCAGGGCTGTCGAGTTATGGAAGAAGAATTCTATTTGGTATTTTCAGTCCAATTCTGTTTGATTGTTTATCAACATAACACTGAAGCAATACGAAGAATCATATCCAACCCATAATTTTCAGCTACGGTTTAAGTGGCAAGAATGGCTCTTGAGATAATATTTCCTTCTCCTAACTTCCACACCATGCCTGTGGCCGCAGTAGCCTAGTAGTCAAGGTAACGGATTCGTGGCCAGCGTGTCATGAGTTTAGTGCCTAGTGTCGCTGAAGACCCGCCGTGCAAAGGAAGCCAATGTCCGTTAAATAAGTCGAGGCTCAAACGTCCTCCCGTTGGTGTGTGGCAATTAGAAGGGGGGGGGGAGGGATGTTTGCTCAGATGTCATCTTGTCGAGCATGGCTGAAATGAGGTCCGTCGCCAAAAGCCCTCTAGTAGCTGAATAATGTGACGTTAATATTCACTCACTCCACACCACGCCAATGTGTCGAAGTTAGGACTTTGAATGCCCTTGCAAATTAAACAAACATCACCCTTGCTTCAAAGCAGGTTTTCTTCTTTAATATATAATAGCGAAGAAAACAAAGTCTCTATATGAGCGTATACATGTAATGGACTAATAAATATGTGTAATTTTTAACTTGGTTACAGTAATTAGGATTTATGTACAAGGGAGCAAAACTACGACACATTAATGAAAAGTTATAGGGTTGACCTCATAATTTTGACCTATTATGAAGTGAAGAGGACGATACCCAGGAGGGTATTCACTGTTTTTAACTTTCACATCATACTGCATACTTCCTATATTCGCTACAAGAATTTTATGGTGAAATCAAGGCTCTATTTGAAATTCTAATTTGAAAGCTATTTGATTGAGACACTGTTTGGAAATCTATGGCCACAAAGGGGGAGGGTTAATATTACGTTCTAGATAATTGCAAAAGATAACACAAAGAACAGCGGAATCATAATTTCTATTACAATATTTTAAACATATTTACTCAAATATTAATTTACTTTTTTAAAAATTTATTTCATGCTTGAAAAGCAAGAGTATATAAACACGAGTTGTTCATCCCTGATTTTTTTAATTCTATTTTATCACAAGAGGATGAATGAATCATTTTTATTTCAGAAACACAAAATGCCAAACGTTCGATTTTCTGATGTAGTTGAGCAAATATGTAATAAAATATTCTTTTTCTAAGTCACTGTTGCGCAAGTGATGGAAATTCTGAAGTATAAAAGGCACACATCCTCTCAAAGAAAAGTAAAGATTGACCTTGTCCGCTAAATTTCCGCTTGTTTTTATGAATTTGTCTTTGTTAGCAATGCTTTATCTATCACAAATATGGAAGTTCGATAGATTATTAGAGCCAATAGTTATTTCCTTGTGATTTTCAAGGGCAATAAGATGACCGATAACTTCCGGGGAAATATCATTGGTTTCCTAATACCATTTTATAATTTTTTTTATGTGTATATAACTATTGCGTAAAATAATATTTCTTTTATGATGTATAAGAAAAATGCCATAGGTCAGAGATTCTTAAGCTTTCGATCGTCGCTGCTTCCCCTTATGTATCAGCTTGACATCGCGGACCCTCAAGATTTTGAACATCCCTCTTTGACTCCCAGCACATGACTGAGTGATTTAAAGCTTCGGTCGCCAATCTTTAGAACTTCTTGAATCACTTAATGTAAAATTTTATATTGGACGGACCGGTAATATGATTGATCCCTTAATGGCAGACTACTATTACTAAATAGTCACCAGTACAGCACACAGGAATTTTTCAAGGGGGCGTCCAGGGACGAAAGTCCACCATTCTTGTATTATACTCCTTTTGATTTTGTCGATTTTCAGGAACGAAAAACAGTTAAAAACTAATTATTGAACAAATAATTAGCATTAATTAATAAAATTAGGCATTAATAACAAATATTTAATTAAATTTTACGTTTTATATACTTAGAATTATAATCAATCGGAAAAAAATCAAGGACTTTGGAGAGGGGGGTCCGGACCCCTAGGACCCCCTTGTGTGCACCACTGATATAGTCACTTATTTTTCCGTCTCTATTTACATTTCCATATCACTGAAAAGGAAATTCACAAAAAGCAATAACAAATCGCCAACGCAAAGCAATATCGAAAAGTTAATCTAAAGTTTTATGCTTCACCCCGTCCCTAGCTAGCGACTCGCAGAAAATCGCCCCGTCATGAAAGGGTTAATGATCTAGGCTAGGATGGCACATCTTTCGATTTTTCCACGAGGCTTTTTTTGTGTCTGTAAAAGATTGAAATCTTATCATTATATAAGAAAATTCGTGAGCCCCCTAGAAAGGCGCTGGGAGCCACCGGGGGTCCACGGATTACAGTTTAAGAATCACTACCATAGGTTAATAGCTACGATCAGTGGCGCATACAAGGGGGGGAGGAGGTGGCAAAAATTGAAAAATCAAAAGAATACGTTGGGTGGCGTATTGGAGCATGATACGAGAACGATGGATTTTCGACACTGGTCTCCCCCTCCGTGAACTGGTTTTTTGCCAAATTAGGGAAATGACTAACTGAAGCAAAAATTTCTACAAGACGATTTTTTATGATTAAGCTATAGTACTTGCCTTCGAGGCAGGCCAGGGCCGCTTTTCCGCCGAGGCACGTTAGGCACATGTTTAGGACGCAAAAATTTGGAGGGCAAAAAAAAAGAGAAAAAATTAAAATTATAGCGAACGTACTACCGCCTAGCAAGAGAGAGTAAAAACTGAAATTAGATCTACTTTTTAAAAAGAAAAGCTAACTGTTTGATGTTGTTATGCACTCAAAATGATTTTGCAATGGAAATTGATTGTAATGATGTTGGTTATATGATTTTGGATTGATCAAAGCTTGAAGAAAACATTTGTTGTACAAGTGCAAATGACTCAACAAAGAATGAGAATGTCTAAAAGTAAAAGATGGTACAGTGATAGGTGATGAAAAAGATGATAATTAACAAGTTGAAAACAATTCATACAATAATGTGTACTCTATACTGTAATTGCAAACGATTTCATTCATTTACTGCACAAACTTACAAAAGGGGGTAGGAGTAAGTCCGTAAGGAAAGAAATGAGCACAAGAGTGGCCAAACCATACCACTTTCCTTTCATTATGGCTACTGGTTGCCAGCCCAAGACACAGGAGGTCCGTAGGTGGTAGAATGAAAATACACCCCGAAAGAGCAAAAATAAAGGAAAACGAATAAGAGAGTATAGGGATAATCTCTCCCGAGAACCAAAACTGGCAAGGTAAGAAAAGAAAGGGTAGTGCTCTGAAAATAGTGTGGGGGAAGTAACGATTTGAAGTGTCTAGGGCGCCGGGGAGGTTAAAAACGCCCCTGAGGCAGGCTCGAACTCTGATCGATAGACTGTATCGTAAGGGATTTGTTCTCGTATCAATTATTGAAGGACTGTTGTTTACAAAATATGTGTTTGAAGGAAGCTTCTCGAGAAGGCCAGTGCCCATCCGGGGCTGTCGAGCCACTAAAAAAGGAAACATTTATTAATTCCCAAAACATACCGTTCTCCTAGAATGTTCTTCCGTCTACTTCTTTGATTAAATTTCAATTTTATACTCATCTGAGATAAATTCTTTTGTGTATTTATGTAATAAAATTTCAAATAATTTTAAATTTGAGTAGAAGTAATCTAATAATTTGAATTTTAATATTGAAAATTTTGAATATTGCTCCAGTTATCATAAAAATATTCCACGATTTTGTAAAAATTAAAATCAAAATCTTGATTTGTTTTGAGTTCAGAAATAAATATTTTCTTAATTTAAATTAGATATATATTGCTCTTAACCACATTATAAATTAAGTGATGTAATGTAAAATATTTCTATTTGCATTAAATCTTTAAAAAAAAATGTTTTCCAGGTATATGTTTTATTAAATTAACTTTTAATTGTTTTAAAAAATTCACTTTTATGAATTTTTTGAAGAACTTTTGAGGGAAAATAAACCAATTTAAAAGGTATGGGGATAAAAATGGCCTTTAAGCTTAGAGTCAGTTATTGAATTCGCAAAGAATGCTATGGGATTACGTAAGAGTTTCTGAAATATTTTTAAACTTAGAATTTCCAAAAAAAGGTCTTTCGTTTTTCAAAGCATTTTGTAATCTCCTAATTGTGTTTACATTTAAATCATGTTGTAGTAATCACTATATTTTAATTAAAGAAAGCGTGGTTGTTTTAAAATTTGTAAAAAGAAAAAAAAAGAAGAGAGATAAAAGAACACCTGTCACACACACACACATATTCCAGTTATTTGAAATCATTCTCAGAATTGAGAAAACCAAGTCTCTTAGATTTAGAATACACAATACTCAACTGTTTAAAAATGCTTTATTAACTATAAAATATTTTATCACAGTAAAAATTTTGCTAAACGAAAAATGAATTATTTTAGAGAATTAATTTTTAAATTATTTTTAAAAGTATGATTAAAAACAACTAAGATGGCACATTTTAACTCAAGGAATAAATTCTGCATAGTAATAATTCGCTGAATACCTTTTAATTAAGCATGTTTATTATTTTTAACATCTATTCCACTCACTTCGTGAAATATAAATATCCTTTACGTTCTTAAATTTAAAGCCTGTTTGTTATTTAATAACTCTTTCCTTTCGACGCCAAAAAAGCAGCCTTGAAGCGATATGATGCCAATTCTGTCGCTCTCTCCTCGAGAAAGCGTACGTAGTAACGTATTACTCCTCAAAGCAATCCTTCGCCGGAAATAGTAAAGTTGCGCGCTAGGGATGCGCAGACAGCCTACCTAATGACAACGTACTCGAACGTGTGGAATGACTCATAAGTAGAAAAGCGTGCGAGACTTTAGTACACCTTGGAAGGCAGAGTGAGAAAAGAAGCGCTTTTGGTACAAATGTACTTTCGTTTCATGAACAGTCGAACTTTGGAATAACAAGCAATCCAATAATGTAAGTACAATCCTTTTATTTTGGTTTCCTTCGAAATAGTATTTCTAAAATTCTCACGTGTTTCGTTTTCCTACCTGACTTCGTTACCTTTCGAAATATTGGAACTGTCTCTGGACGGGGTAGAAGGCCGCAGTTTTCGTGTTTACATCGGATGTTACGGAAAACTATTTGTTTCTTTTTTTCTTTTAACAGATGATTTTTGTTCGAATGGCGGAAAAATGTGTTTAGAAAATTTAAGTATTCCAATGTATTGCAATTGTAAAAATTAAGCAATAAAAATAGTTTGTATCGGAATTAGTTTTATTTAATGTGATAAATGAACATTGAAAAAAGGAAAAATGTTGTTCAACTGATTTTATTTCGGTTAAAAAATATTTGATTATTTCATAATTTCTTGAAAGAAGGCTTTATTAGGTGTTGTATAAGTTTTTATTGCTCAGAATGTTAGATATTTTGTGTTATTTATATTTAGTCTTAATTTCCTTCTTGTTATTTATGTTAGTTTTTATAATTTTTATAAAAAAGAAATTGATTTATAATATAATTAGAAATTTTAATAACTATTTTAATTTTTGTAATCAAATTAAATATAAATGTAATCAAATCAAATTAATGTAATCAAAATATTCAAATAAATAAACGAAGTTACTTTATTTTTATTACTTAATCGGTAAGGCTGTTTTGTAATGTTAATCAACGTTTTTCTTTTTAAAATCTATATTTCATTACAAAGTTTGCGTAAATTTTTGAATTTTGTAATATTCTTTTTAAAAAAATTGTGTTTAATTTTTTCCTCACTAAACTAATTTAAATATTATTCTAAGAAATCTATTTTTTTTAAATATATGTTCTGCATGCTATCTTTTGTTCAAATGTATTTAAATGTAAAAGATTTTTAAAAAAATATTGGGGAGTAATTACACAATTCGAAATCATTACTATCATTTTCTTTCTTTTCCTGTTTTATACTTTAAAGAAAAAAAAATATTTTCAAATAAGCAGTAGCGCACACAGAAGTTTTTCAAGGGGGGTCCGGATTCCTAGGACACCCCCCCCTTGTGTGCGCCACTGCAAATAAGTTATTACTTTATTTTTCACATTGACATTTTTTTATACATTCTATTTTTTCTCAGATTTCAACTGCTCATGTGTTATAAGCATTTACTTTTTTTCTGTTGAAAAAAAAATGAAAACAAATTTAAAAATCTCTCCATGTTGTGTTTAAATATTTCTTTTTAAAAAAAGAACAAATGAAAAATTAATTCTGCTCGAAAAAAAAGTAATTTATTACGATCACTGTATTTTCATTGTAAAATAAATAATTTTTTTTCTTCTCTAGAATACCGAAATACTTCAATTATTAAATTTTATTTCAAAGTTTTACTCTTGTAGAGCATTGCTGTCACATTTCATTAAGGAATTTTTTGTTATCACATTATCTGATTAGAAACATAATCTGTAATAAAAGTTTGCTCTTAATAAGAAATCTAACATAAGTAATAATGTAATACAAGAAAACATTTTATCGTAAACAAAGGGCTTTAGATATTAAGACCATTGTTACGTGATAAATGATTCGTACAATGAACTGTGAGCTTGTAATCAAGGTTTAAAAATCTTACTTCATTTCATCTCTAACAGGCATGCGAAAACATTTTCCACTCGATAAATTCGAGTGTTTTATCACTAGGCATTCTCAATGGTCCACTGCGAATTCTTGAACGTTTGATATATATATATATATATCAAATTTTATATTACTACAAGTTATTGGTAAAATCCGTTGTAAAATATTTTGAATTTTAAAGTTTTATTTTCTGCGATAATCCTCTTATTAATAAAGTTACGAAATTTTGTACATCAAATCAGACAACTAGACTTGGTTTTAAAAACATAATTCAGTTTTAGTTTTAGCATTTTTATGTTTATGTTCGTTCAATTGACTTTCACTGTTAGATATGAAAAATTTAATTCATTTGTGAATGAAAAATAAATAAAATTTTAAAAAAAGTTAAAAGGATATAATTGAAAAAATTAAAATTTATTAGAAAATCGTTGCATGTAATAGTAAGTTTTCGATTTAGTTATAAACATTTATAGTTTCATGTGACATTTATGACGTCATTTTTACATGATAACTATAATCACGTGTTTCCAGTCAATCAATTCATAAATTTATGTGTATTATAGTCACATGATTAATGTAATCGTGTGTTTACAGCAATCAGTTTTTGCGCTTCGCTGTTGCCAACGTTTGGTTTTTGCAAAAACTTTCTTTTCAGAAGAACAAATTTGTCAACAATAATAATGCTCATAGGTAAATAAAACTAACTTGATTTAAAATATGTGTATAACGTAAGATTTTTTTTTAAATTTTGAAAAACTGTGTGAAGAATCTTCTTTAACATATTTACTCAGTGTCAAATTTTAATTTTGTAGAAACTTAACGAGTAGAACAACAAGTCTAATGTCAGCTGTGAATTCAATAGAGGACATGTGAATGTATTTGTCCTGTGACCGTTATGAATTTAACCTATTACAAGGATTTTCAATGAGAAATGCACTTTTTCCTTCATAACGTTTATGTACAAATAAAATTTACACCCCCACGTTTTGGTACAATACATTCGAATATTCCTCCTCTGTATTGATGTATTCCTTGCAATTCCATCATTTCATTAATGACTTTAAAATTTAAATCAATAGAGAAAACTAGAATTTTTCTTTCTTTTCCTACGCAAAGTTTGCAGCATTTATTTTTCTGTAGCGAGGTACCCCTATAATTATAGAAAAATAGAATGCAAATATGGTGGTTGAGGAATCAATACCATCTAATGGATTATCGGTTAATGGAATGTGTCGGTTATTGGAATGTAATTCACAAATCCCCGAAGCATTAGCGTTCATTGGTGCAGTAACGACCGGATAATGGACTCCCTCGCTTATTGAAATTCTTAGAGGGCCAAGGAATTACTCGCGCCATTAAAATCTTAATTCTGGTTTTATTTTAGTTATTGAATCAAGTTATATGTATTGAATAAATTCCCACAACGTAGTTCATTAATTTAGTAAAACCAGCATCTTCTCTCTCTAATCGTACCTTCGCATTCTTTTTCCAGAAAATGCAAGTTTATCTTTGGGATATTTCAATTAAGACACATATTTTATAATGTAACCAAATTTTTTATTTTAAAATCGATGTATTTTACTGAAAAAAAATTCAAGCTTTATTTTTCTTCTGTTACCAATCTTTTAAATTACAGCTTAGATGAGAAAATTGATTTTCATTGAAGGTTCGCTACATTGTCGGCGTACACAACAGTGGAGTTTGGGGCTCAACCCACCTCCATACATGAAACCATCTTTAATTTTTAGCATAAAGATTGCGCCTTGGCACTTTCGTCTACGTATTTTTAAAATAGGGTCCCCAGTTGGCTACATATTAGCAACTAAGCCTTTACAGACACAAAAGGGAAAGTCATTTCATTGGTAGCACTATCTAGTGGCGGCTCCCACTACCAAATTGGGACAGTTAAATTTTATTTAAGTCAAACTCTGATTGGATGCTAAATATTGTCATGGTTTAATTTTCCACAGAGTACCAGAGCCAAATTGATATTCAAAGGATCTTTTACACGCCACATTATCAAATGATATGTGTGCCTACGATTTCCTCATCCAAAAAATTTATCTACTCCAGCCGGGGTTGAACCCACTACCTTGGGCTTACGAGGCGGGCACGCTACCTCTAAGCCTCCGGAGCTGACGTGTTTTATAATCATGAATTATGCTTATTGAATATTTCCAATGTGCTAAATCCATGACGGTCACTATATAAATGCGATCACGTGTTTTCTATTGAATTCAAAAATGACATTAGGCTTGTACTTGTTGTTCTACTCCTAAAATTTAGATCAAGTTTCAAATTTGATGATTGCGTACAGATGTTCCAATATTAAGATTCTTCAAGAAGTATTTCAAAACTAATATATATAAAGGGTGTTTTTTAGAGGTATAGAACTTTAAATTGCAATAAAACAACGATGTATTATTCGATTGACATGAATTTTTTTTTATTCGAAAGATTATCTTGTGGCATTACATTTTAAATATGATTTCTGGCATAGGACTGCCACGGCTGGTTCGGATGTAGTCCAATCTGGACGTCCAATTTTCGATGACTTTTTCCAACATTTGTGGCCGTATATCGGCAATTACACGGCGAATGTGGTCTTCCAAAAATGGTCAAGACCCACAGAAAATTTAGCGGTGTTAAATCACAAGATCTTATCCGTCCAAAACGGGAAATAGACCAATGACTTTACATAGCTGACCCACAGAAAATAGTCTAGCGGTGTTAAATCACAAGATCTTGGAGGCCAATTCACAGGTCCAAAAGGGAAATTAGGCGGTCACCAAACGTGTCTTTCAATAAATCGATTGTGGCACGAGCTGTGTGACATGTTGCGCCGTCTTGTTGGAACCACAGCTCCTGGACATCATGATTGTTCAATTCAGGAATGAAAAAGTTAGTAATCATGGCTCTATACCGATCACCATTGACTGTAACGTTGTGGCCTTCATCGTTTTTGAAGAAGGATTCCACCAGCCCATTAAGCGCACCAAACAGTCAGTTTTTCTGGATGTAACGGTGTTTCGACATACACTTGTGGATTAGCTTCACTCCAAATGCTGCAGTTTTGTTTGTTGACGTAGCCATTCAACCAGAAGTGCGCTTCATCGCTAAACAAAATTTGCTTATGAAAATCGGGAACAACGGCAATCTCGTTTTGGGCCCATTCGACGAATCTACGCCTTGCTTGATGATCGTTTTGATGAATTGCCAAACCAAACTGAGAATAAATCACTTGACAGCTGTTAAATCGGTCGCCATCTTGGAAAGTAATGCCAACTTAAACTTCTATACCTGAAAAAATACACTCTTTATATATATTGTTCATATGTTATTTAGTTTAATGATTTTTTAATATTTAAATTCTACATATATAATTCTTTCCTTTCCTCTTTGTACATAGTATGACAAATTACAGGTGAAGGTTGGCTGGCCGCAAAACTTGTTTAAACCTGCTATCCTGGTTCCTAAGGCCAGGAGTTTGTCATTATACTACTGTGCCTTCTACCTAATTTTAGTCATCTTAGGTATATAACTATATGTTTATTTTTATATTTTCGTTTATATATTTGTGTATATGTATATACACTGGTGTGCAAAAATTAAGGACGAAGTCGAAAAATTAGCATATCAGCTGAACGAAGAGGCAGAACGGACAGAAAGACCAATCAGGATATTAAGTAAGGTGATGTACGGTAGCACATGCGCAGATATGCAGGCAGACGTAATGGGGGAGTGTCTGAGTAGTATGAAGCATGTTGTCGGTGTAAGATCAGTATTTCTGGCAAAGAGATTGCACGCCGTATAGCAGTTAAAATCACACCGAGTTGCTGCCTCAGCGAGAAATGGCGAATAATCAATCTGTTAGACGACATCTGGAGGCTTTTACCCGAGGTCGAATCATTGGGAAGTTGGAGGAAGGCCGCAGTGTGACAAGTGTGGCTGCAGAGTTCGGAATTGCTCACAGCATCGTTTCACGACTTTGGAGACAATTTCAAACTACAGGAACAGCTATCCGGGGGTTCAGTAGTGGTCGTCCACGAGGAACCACACCCGCAGATGACCGGTACATTGTCTTACAGGCCAGAAGAAACAGGCGGCAGACAGCGGGAGAAATCGCTAGACACACGACACAGGCGACTGGACGACCGACATCGCGTTTTACCGTGGCCAGAAGACTGCACGGTGGTGGTCTGTTTGCACGACGCCCTGTACGGTGTGTAGCTTTAACGCCTGCCCATCGGAGAAGGCGTTCTCTGTGGTGCCGGGAACACCGGAATTGGAGAGACAATGAATGGGGACGAGTACTCTTTACAGATGAGAGCAGATTCAGTTTGAATAGCGATTCTCATCGCATACTCATCTGGAGAGAGCGGGGAAGCCGCAATCATCCCTCGAACATCATTGAAAGGGACAGGTATGGAGATCGCGGTGTTCTCGTTTGGGGAGGCATCATGCTTGGTAGTCGTATTGACCTTCACATCTTCGACGCAGGTTCAGTCAACGGGACCCGTTATTGTAACGAGATTCTTCTTCCATATGTGCGTCTTTTTAGAGGCGCTATGGGTCTGCAGTTCCTTTTCATGGACGACAATGCACCATGTCATCGCACCGTAGCTGCCGAACAGCTCTTAGAGAGTGAGGATATTGAACGTATGGATTGGCCGGCACGATCTCCGGATCTCAATCCCATCGAGCATGTATGGGATTTTCTAGGCAGACCCTTGGCAGCTCGTACCTTACCACCAGTAACGATTCGGGAGCTTCGATTGGCGCTGCAAGACGAATGGGCAGCAATGCCTCAACAACTCATTGACACCCTCATTCTCAGCATGGGCAGACGCTGTGAAACCTGCCTAGCAGTCAGGGAGATCATATCCCCTACTAAAGACCGGATGTTTCTTGCTGGACACCCATCACAGGGATGTTTCGGCCTTCAGTCGCATTGCGCTCCATGCTACTTTTTCAATCAAGCTTCTTTTTTATCCCTCTGATTTCTCTTTTTTTAGTAAGTGTTGCTTACATATTACACATGTCCTTACGTATTGGGGATCTTACGGTATTAAATGTGTTGATTTGGAAAGCTTTTGTACAAAGTTATATTGAAAAAACCGTCTCGTCTTTAATTTTTGCACACCAGTGTATATGTATAAATTTATATATATGTGTATGCATATGTATATAATTATATATTGAATTTTTTTATATTGGATTATATATATATATATATATATATATTATGTTATACGAATAATTTTCAATCTCAAGTGCATTTTGTTTACCTCTACGTGCATTATTATTGTTGCCAAATATGTACCTTTTTTAAATAAAGTTTCTCCCAAAAGCAAAAGTTGGCAACAGCAATGATGAACTTATTGACTGGAAACACGTGATTGCATTTATCATATAACTATGACGTAGTATGAATTTAGTCCATTGCCTGTCTCTGCCTTTCGTGAAGATCTGCATAAAACAGTCAATATACCTCTATATATAATTCCGAACATCAACTGACGAAGTCAACGTATGAGTTAACATCTTTTGAGACAATATGAATTTATTCATTTTCTCTCAATAGATCGATTCGTACTCCTCGCTAAAGTCCATTTTTGCCTTTCCACACGACCGCAATAAAATGTTTCTTTTAAAGTAAAACGTTTCTTTAATTTTAGTGTTAATTCAAGCAATATGTGAGGACAACATATATCATTTCAAAGAAATATTAATGCTAATTAATTCATATGAAACATAACTGGGCACTTTTTTAAGTAATGAAATTACGAATAAAATTTTGTAGAACATGAACAGAAAGAGAAATGTATGTTTATTAAATGTGATGTAAATTATTGTGAAAATTTAACACATTTTTGTTTTCGAGGAATGCTTTTGTTCTTATTTGTGAGAATAGAATAGAAACATAAATGAATTCTCGGGAAATCCACCAAAATTCGATAAATTTCAATGTGGAATCCGCTTATTGTTATCATTCTTGATGGAAATGTATAATTTTGATGCTTCTGAATCCGGTTCCATGAGCAATGAAGCTCGAAATGCTAGTCTATCGATGAATGCATATCATTATGTGACCATGCTTACCATTATGCGAGTATTATAGTTATTTACCGCGAGTGACAATGGTAAATTGTCTATGTATGTGTTTCGAAATCGAAAACACAGTAAATGTTCGTCACGTGACATCCTTGACAATGACCCTTTGTTGCAAGAGGGAGAACCAGGATTTTACTTTGGGGGTAATCAGAAAGGGGATTTGTAAAACCTTCCGTTGTGTATCCTTTAAATTGATTCGTTTGAAAAAAGAAGCGTAATTCCGCTCTAAGTTAATACAGAATGAATTGTAGGGAGTAGTAGGTTGTTGCAGGATGGATTATTATTCCGCGTGGGGGGGTTATGTAATTAGTCTTTATAATTTGAAGAACGCACAGGGAAGGTTTGAAAATAATCCTTGAAATGAGGGTATAAGGATTATACTTGTATAACTTTTAAATTTGAGTTTTTACTGCATAAAAAATAAAGGATAAACTTTTTACGAAAAGCTTTTGCGGTTTTAAAATTTAATATACAGTCGGGGCGGATTTAACGCACCCCTATTTCGCGTTAAAATTTTTTTTTCTTTTCCTCGATTAAAATGAAGGCAAAACCCCCTATTTAACGAATAATAAACCCCGAATTAATGAATTATTTCAACAACCGATTTTTTCTCTCGTTTGGATAAGAAAGAATTGGATTTCTTTTCAAATGATGTTCTTTTCGCCCGGAACGGAAAAATACCTTTCTTTCAAGTTGCAAATTTTGACAATGGCATTTTCAGCCCATTACTAGACTTTAAAGGTGTGTAGGAGTCATGAGTATAACCTACCGCGTGAGTTTTGAATAGGACATGAAATTTCTTTACCTCATCTCATTCTTTAAAGAGATTTTACAATTTGCTCTCTTTATTGAGAGAAGTTAAGTTTATTATACGTACGGTTTTGCAGAAAATTTTGTTTTTCAAAATTTGTGAAGCATCGGAGATTGTCGAAAACGAATCAGTTGGAACTTTTATGCATAAATTAATAATGAAACTCCTATTAAAACTGTTCCATTTTCATACATTGTTTCATACATTTTGCCTTACATTGTTTGGATCCTGGGAAAACATGCCTTATGCAGCAGGATGTAAAGGACACAATATTTTCTTGTCTACATAAATTCGAAAAATAACTCTTTTAAGTCAGGAATCAAAAAGATTGCCGAACACCTATTATTCAGTTCTTAAAATTTTACAACTGGTGCGTAATAATTCGCTATTAGTATTTTTAGCTGCTGAATAAAAATGTGTAATTTTTAATTGTGGATATTTTTTGTGCTGTTGCTTATTACAGAATTTCCAACAGGTAAATACAAAAAATTGGTATTTTTTGGACCCTAATATTACGAATAACCCCGATTTAACGAATAAATTATCGGTCCCCATGAATTCGCTTGATCGGGGACCGACTGTTTATGTAAGAAAGAGAACATTAAAGGAAACCGGAAGGAAGGGGTATAGAATAAAATATTTACATTTTGTGAAATATTTACAAGACACCAATTATCAATGATTTATTACACTTCCTCTTCCCACCTTCTTAAATGCATAAGATAAGACGCATATGTGAACTTGGACAGTAGCGCACACAGGAATTTTTCAAGGGGGGGATCCGGGGTCGAAAGTTCACCATTCTTGTATCATGCTCCTTTTGATTTTGTCGATTTTCGGGAACAAAACACAGTAAAAAAACTAATTATAGAATAAATAATTAGCATTAATTAATAAAATTAATAACAAATACTTAGTTAAATTTCACGTACAATGTACTTAGAATTATAATCAATCGGAAAAAAAATCAAGGGCTTTGGTGTGTGTGGGGGGGGTCCGGACACCCTTGTGTGCGCCACTGAACTTGGAAGCTATTTCTAAGGTTCAGGCTCACGTAGGAGAATCAGAAAAATGATACTGAAAAGCTTGTGCATTTCTAATTATAATAAAATTTTGTTCTATTAATTAAATTTGTTATTTTAAAAGAAATATAGGTCTCTTTTGAGAGGAAACAAACTTATGTTTCTGTGAATTTTCTTTTTTTATTAAATAAAATCTGGTTGAAGATATTTCAAAATTATTTGTGAATATGCTTTGAAAATACGTAGACATTTTTTTTCTTCGTTTGGCTTAAGAACCAATCCTAATTAAAAAACAATTTTAAACCCGTATTTTGTGCTGCAAATTTGAATTTATCATTACAGTCAATTTTTAATTTTCATTTATTTGTCGTAAGTAGAAAAGATTTTGTGCGTGAAAAGCTCAGAATTTTCATTTTTAATTTTCTTAATTTGTAAGAAAAACTAACCTTTATACCCTCACGCTTCACCGAGTGTTTATATATAAGCTATTGTTGTATCTAAGTCCTAACATTAAGCTTTAAATTACATTGAAAAACATTCTTATAACCCTTACTTCTTGATTTAAAAAAGACAGGACGAATTTCTAAAGCGGAAGTAAAATAATCTTTTACCCATTCCCTTAGTCGATTTCCGAAAAATCCGTTCTTAGCTGATCTCTACAGAACAAAAGAAATATGCTCACCAAATTTCAAGTGTGAAGGTCGAATAGTTCAAAAACGGGAAGTTTTTTAAATTTATATACCCATTCCCCCTTTGGGAGTCGATTTTCACAAAACTCATTCTTACTAGATCTCTTCTCAACAAAAGAATCATACTTACCCATTTTCGAGTCTGTCGGTTGAATTGTTCAAAAAAGGGAATTTTTATCTATAACGCCCCCTTAACCCCTCACTTGGAAACCGTTTTTCATAGAATATCGGATTATTATCGGATCTCTACTCAGCAAATGAATATGATAACCAAATTTCATGAGTAGTTTAATAGTTTCGTGGGAGTGTGTCGCTTTTATCTTCTATATACATATATTATCGAAAAATAAATATATTTTAAAACCCTATTTTTTTTTATTGAAAATTAGAAGCCTCTTACACAGCCTTCACTACTATTATATGAAAAGCAAGGGGGGAAAACGCCACCTTTTTCGTTAAACATCTCGTGATTTTAGTAACTTCCCTACCCCTTTTGTTCATTCCGAATCGTATATTTAATTAGCGTTATCTCTGATCAAACTTCGCTTTGATCTCAATTAACAGAAGATCAAAGTGTCTTGATACTTTTCAAAATTTCCACCACCACCCCAAACCCAAGACCAGCCGTGTTCGTGAATATTAAACAGCGGAATCACGGCTTTGACTTTGTAAACTCCTCTCCTTGAATTTATGGCGCACACAGTCTTAGTTAAACAAGAGAAAAGATTCTTTCCATTTTGTTGTTTACTTCGGAATTTTCCAACCTTCATTTGGTTAAGCCAGCATGACTATGAGCCCAGACCAGTTTCTGATGTTTTGTCTGATTATGCAGGTGATTGTTGACCCAGAGTTAAAAGTGCGTGATCTTTTACGTCAAGTCATTGCTATATTTAAAATGCCGTATATTCCACTTTGATGATACAGGGATTCTGTTCAAAGTGTTGGGTTTGTTAGTTTTGATGGCAACTGTTGGCTTGCGTGGCAAAATACTGCTTCATTTAGGAATGCATTAAGTTCACCATGAATCGTATTGTTAAACAGAAGAGGAAAAAATGTGATATATATTTTTAAAATGTCAATCTGATATAAATCTTAAGTAAAAGTTTATAGTACTTGATTTGATGTTCATTTTAAGTAAACAGTCAGTGACAGATTGTCCTTTTTCATTTAGGTTCTTTGCATCTCGTCTAGCATCACATTTGATGTTGGGTTGAAGTGTACGTTAAACAAAATGTTCCAAAATATTAGTTACAGAATAATTTTTAAACTGTTTCGTAAAGATGAAGTTTTTTATTTTTTAAACTACCATTAGAGAAATTAAACTCATTTATTTCCAAGTTTTGTGTTCATAGTTAAACAAAATTATACTCTTTTTTAAAAAATTTGGCGGCATGTGAGTGAACTAAGTTTAATTACGGATGTGTGTGTGGTTTTTATTTTGATGCAGTCTCTTTTCTCTTACATTGGTAATCATATTTCTAGAACGTGTGCTACATATGAATTTTCTAGTACAAACTAATACAATTATGATTTAAGAATAAATTGAAACAATTTTAATTAGCTGTTTGCGATCACCAAAAACCGTGAATCAGCCCTTTCGAAATGTAAACAATTTACTCGTGCTTGGAACGTTGCGGTACTGGGACAAATCATTTCCCTTCACAACGACGCACCTGAAGTAACATAAGTAAATAATAACGAATATTTTTTTTAGAAGTGGCTAGGATTAACTGCGGAAATGCGCGAATTTATGTCCGTAATTGATTGCTAAAGTGTAGGTATTGCGGTTTTTACTGTGTTGATTCTTGCATCATGTAGCCTACACTTCGCCTACCGAATTTTTCTTCTCTTTCTTTCATTTTTTGCTTCACATTCCTTATATGCACAGTCATTCAGTGATTGATTTAAGAGCATTGAAGTGTTTGTACGTGTACCGAAAAAATGAGAGAATTATTTTGCACCTAAACACCAAATTATTTTCGTTTGAAATCTACATAAAAAAAAAAAAAAAAAAAAATATTTCAAAGGGAAATTTTTTTTTTATTTTAAGTCGTAACCATGTTTTGTTATATTTATTTTTAATGCAAAATAATTTGCTTCTTAAATAAACAATCTCATTTTCAATTTGGATCATGTAAAAATGTGCCAATTGTGAGGTCGGTCGCCATTTGCCCTTGTGCAACTTCAAAATATGATGTTGATGAGAAATCAAGTGAAATAAAAAATGTACTTTGTTTTGTACAATGGTTTTTAACCAGTGTGTAGCGAAAATTATTAAAAACTATTAAATAATTTATTTACAAAACTAGTTAAAAGCATAGTAAGTGTGCAAATAAAAATTAAAACATTAAATTAAATATGTTATAATATTTTTATTTAAAATAAATATGTAAACTATTTTCTCTGCCACAAGTCGGTTAATATTTGAAAGAACTGACACTTAAAGAATAAATAATATTGAACATAAAAATAGAGCGCAACTAAAAGATATATCTGTTTAGAGACACACAAGAATGTATATATGCATGTTTGATATTTCTATTTAGAAAAAAAAAAACCCTCGAAAATATCAAGCATCGATTGTAACATTAAATGCTGGGTATAACATTAAATACTTAGTTACGTTTTGAAAGAATTTTAATATTTTTTAATTTTTGTTTTCAGATAACAAATTATATACTTTTTAAAAAGCAATCATAATTTAGAATGCCATAGGATAAAGTCTTTTCTTACGTTATATATGTAGCTTTAATCGTAATTCATTGTTTTTATGTGAGCTGAGAGAGATTTAAAGAAAGTGAAAAATTATTGAATTATGTTTTGAAGGATATGGTAAATTAGTTGTGATTAAAATAAGTTTTCTTTAAATAATTAAAAAAAGTTTTCTTTACAAATCCGTGCAATGTTCGAATTATGTTAAATAAGAAAAAGGTTTTTATGTTATTTTTAAAATGACTTCTGAAATTTTCATTTCAAATTTTTAAGCATTATCTTTTTTATAGAATTATATATACTGTTAGCTAAAAAATACTATGTATATTTTATTTCTTAAATATATGCGATTCCCATGTGTGAAAACTTAATAGGTTTTTCTGAATGTTCTCAAAAATAATTTATGTTTTAGATCGTTTGAAATTAATTAGTACTATTTTGTGATGGGGGTGGGGTAGGGTGGAAGAATATTAACTAGAAAATATGCTAACTATGAATTATGTAAATATGACGATGATGTTCGTATTAAATACTAATTCGATGGTGGTGTTCGTAATAAATACTAAAAATATCTTTGAAGTCTGATTGAGTAACTAATTTTATGTGACAAAAGTAAAGAGTAAAAATTTTACCTCGATATTCCATCTGAGGAAAAAAAAATTCTGACGTGGTTCTTATTTCTTTTCTGAAAAATCAGCTGTTGTAAATATTTGCTTAGAATTGTTTTTTTTTAATGAATGATATTAGTTTCCATTTTCCTTTTTTTTTTATAAATTGAAAACTTAAGCAACTTTTCAAAATTTGTTTTTGTGTTCCTGCATGCATTAATATCAAGATAATGAATGTGCAGTAACGTTGGTCCATAATACTTACTTTGAAACGTGATTTTGCTTGAGCTTCAAATATTTTTTTCTGTCAAAAATAAATTTCGATTTGGGAGCAGTTTTTAATCATCATTAAGTCTTTTGTTAAATCATATGGTTCTACTAAGACTAATTTTTGACACTAAATCGAAACTTGTATAGCTGAATCGTGAATTATTACCATCTACCAGTTTCCCTACGACGAAATAATCAACTCGGAATAAAAAAATATATATTCAATAATAAAAAAAATTAATTTCATGACAAGAAAAATGCAGGAAGCCAAAACGCAAACTCACATGCTCACGTTTTGAAAAGAAAAATTTCGTGCAATCAAATCGAGCTCTAATTATTTTTCATCGATTTTTCTTCAACGCGTGCAAATTATATTTTTTATGAATTTATAGATTATCTTCTTTTCTCCTTCAGTTGTTCGTTCAATGACATTGTAGATAATTTTTAAAAAAATATTTTTTTATGCGAAGTGCTCTTCCATTATCATAAAACAAAGCAATTCCGAATGCATAGTAATACTTCATTAAAGCTTTGTGTCCTAAAGGCATATAATAACGGGAATTTCTTTTTGTAGTGTGTATACTGCGCTGTAATTATGTATCCTGTAGTTTGTTTTGTTCATTACGAAGAAGGGAAAAATCCATATTTGGAAAGAGAATTAATTATGAATTAATGTGTCTGAAAAATTGCAACTTCCTAACTTATTAATTTTTTTTAATCGTTTGTTTTAAGAACGAGGCGTGTTTTGATTAATTTTTATTTCCTACATTAATATGTTTCTTTAATGTGTAATTTACTGTAATTTTTTTTTTACCGGGAAGACGTTAATGAAAAATTATTTCTAGAATTTGACATCGTTAAAAACTTAATTGTGCACGGTATTCGTAATTTAACGGATTAAAAAGACAGATACTTATATAGTATTCGTTAAAATATTTACATTGTTGTTATTTAACTAATATTAATATTTTTAATATATTTTACTTTTTTTATGCGAGTTAAATAATACTCAGATAATAAATGCTGTAAAATTAGTTGTGAAAATCAATCTTACCCTCATTCAAAAATAAAATTTGAATTTTTCTTCTACTTTTAAAAATAAAAATTCTCTTCTGTAATTTTTGTTTGCATACTCAGTTCTATCTTTAAATATTGATTACATTTTGATTTAGAGAGGGTTAATAACTTGAACAGTTTCCAAATAGTATTCTGCGTTTTATCTTGATTGTTATCCCTACTTAATTTAAGGCTATCTTCGCCGTATGTACGAGAGCCTGAACTACGCGTGGAGCACATTTTCAGACAGAAAAATGCCTAAATTTTTTCGAAAATTTACAACGTTGCAATTCATGCGTTTGTTTGTAATATAATGACATTAAAATTTCAAAATATTACTAAAATAATTAATTTTTCTTTTTAACATGCTAAGGCAGTGCTTCTCAAACTTTTAATATACGCGACCCACTATTCAATCATCATTTTCACCTCGCCCCCCCATCATACAATAACAATGTATTCAATAATACTATACTTTGACACTAAAGCTACAATACGACTTTAACCTCTTATGTGCTCCCGACGTATATAAACGTCTCGCTCAGCCAAAGCATTTATTTTCTGAACGTATATATAAGTCTTTCCGAAGTACGATCTTTTCTCTGCAGGGTTATCCATAAAATTATTCCGAGGGCTTTGGAATGCAATGAAAGGACATTGACAGTGTTTGCAAAGGATTTACTTATTTCAGAGAATTTGCTTATTTATTTCTTTTCTCCTCCCCTCAAAAAAACATCAAAATACGCTCGTTTACACGGTAAACGGTGGCATTGGGGAGCAAATCGCGTAACTTTTAATCGACAGTTAAGGAATTAATTATAAACCGTACGAATTATCAAGATAAGCGTTGATACAAGCCCATGGGGTCACTGATAATAATCAAACTTGTTCTTAACTTAGTATTGTTAAATTAATAATAAAATATATTTTGTACAGTACTCATACATTTATAAGTGTATTACATCAGTGTAAATGTGTATTTTATATTTTATTATATCACAAAGTATTTTGTTTGTTTACTTTCAGTAATTTAATAATTTTTTTAATAACCTTTTGTTTTCGACTTTTCAATATGCTCACCCCCCCCTTGTAGAGTTATCACGCCCCCAAGTGAGGGCGTACCACAGTTTGAGAAACGCTGTGTTAAGGAATAGTTCATTTAACATTACGGCATTGGAGAAAAAAGGCAAAATACAGTTTTATTACTGAAAAGAAGTCAATTCGGATTAAAATGAGTAATATGATAAAATAAAAGTTTCACTATGGGATAGCGAAGCCAGAATATAATATTAACGTGGAGTATTATCACACACACATATCTGAAATTTTTTTCAGAATTTAGGTCCTATTCTTCAACATTAAGCGAAAACAACTGTAAATGATTTTTTAGTTTTAGAAAAAAAGGCATCTATGTTAAAATATGGACATCATATGTATGTGCGTTTTTACAAGTATCGTTATTAATATCAATTATATTTTGTTTTGTAATAAAAAAAAATTTACACCATTGCGAAATAAGCCGAAATCTACTAAAAAAAGTAGGAAAGAAATGGCAGAAATATTTCTTGCTTGATATATAAAAAAATATATAGTGTTTCACTTATATTTCATTCGTAAATCTGTAACACAGTACTCATTTTTAGGACTTTTTTTTATGAATGTGTCCACTCGTATTCAATCTTATAATTAATCCAAACAATTTTATTTGTGAACTCTTTTTTTTTGTATTTTTAAAAAAATAGAATCTAGAGCTTAATATATTGTTGCTCTTATTTGGAAAAAGATGGCATCTCTCAAATCGTATGTTTTTGCTTGAAGATGTATTTTACTTGTTTAATCCGTAGACAGCGTTATAGCATAGATGGAAGTCACTTTCAAGATAAGAATAGCTACTTTTCTAAGAGCTGTTTATTTTTTGCCTTGATTTCCTCTTATTTTCATGCTGATGGAATTTTCTAGCTCCAATAACTTTATCATTATACGCGTTATTTATTTTAAGGAATTATATAGATTTACATCAAGAAAATTTTTAACTGTTTCATCGACTATGTTTACTCCTTTTCACTTGCGTAGACATAGCTTTTTTTTTTAAAAAAAAAAAAAAATCGAGATGAGATTCTAGTTACAGCGCGCCATCTGCGGTCATAATCCACAAACAAGCTACTTTTATGTCTGATTTTTTTGGTGTGATAATTCCTGTCATTTCCGATATATTACCCACACCTCGCCTTAAAGATAAATATTGCTCGAGGGGCTTTATTACCTTTTTGATGGAGTGCTCTATAGGTAGTAACGGTTTTGATCTCGTTTGGAGTTGTAAATGGGTTTGCTTTATAGCTTTTGTATAATACGACACTATTTTACAGGGGTACGCATTTCACAAAAATATGTTGGAAATGTGGGTTTTTTTTTCTTTTCTTCTCACAGTTCCAAAGTGTAAATAAGCTATGAGTGTTACATGAATAAAATATTTTCAGGCTTCTTATTCCATTCTGTATCTGAATTTTTTGAAAAATCGGAGTGCATCTCTGAAATAAAATGTAGACGATGAGTATTAATATTTTTTACTAAGATTGTATTTTAATTGGACTGCTTGGTACTTTTTTGCTTCTAAGTGTAGATTTTTTTAGAGCTTTTCTGTTAGATTTTGGATTAATTTCTGTATTGTTTTTTTTATTCATGAAATAAAAAGTTTGAAATTCATATCAGAATAAGTGAAAAACAGATGTTCTTTTATTCGATTCTTACTATTAGTTCTCTCTCTCTCTCTCTTTATATATATATATATATATATATATATATATATATATATATATATATATATATATATATATATATATATATATATATATATATATATATATATATATATATATATATATATATATATTTATATATATATCTCGTTCGAGTTTTCAATCGTTGATAAAATACTTTCTATTCATCCATTCAAGTTCAAAACATTTTTTTAAACTTGTAGTGGATGACATTGATGTTAATACAGTTTTTTCAAACATTAATTCATTAATTAAATTAAAAAAATGGATAAATGGTGAGAAGCAAGAATAATAGTCCAACAGCATAGATAGAAAGGAAAGTTGTTTGTTGTGTCCCTGTAGTGCAATGGATAGCGCGTTGGACTTCTAATTCAAAATTCGTGGGTTCGAATCCCACCTGGGTTGGCTTAATTTCTGAGAATGTGATTTATTTCTTACTATTCTATTTTATCAGAATAAATAAATTTATTTAATGAATAAATAGTAACAAAAACAAAAAAAAGCAAACAAACAAAAAAATAGTCCAACTCCCTATATAGAAAGGAAAATGGAGTATTGTAAGGAAAATCGCTTTCTATTTTGTCACTTAATGTTCTGATTCTGTCATACGTATATACATATTTATATTAATTGTAATTATTTAATAAAAAGTAACTAAAATAAAATTTTTCTTTGTTGATTTAAGTAGGAATTGACTTAATTTTTTTTGTATATATATTACTTGTTTTTTTGTTTTTAAACCAACAAGGATTTAATTTGATTTTTCAACAAATTCATTTTCATTCACGAATTAAATGAAAAATGGAATGTAAGTAAATCGTCAACATTGTCTTAGAAGAATGTGTCTGTGTGTGTGTGTAATTCATTACAACATTGTCCATTACTTCGCGGCCGTGGGAGCTTAATGGTCATGATTGCAGTCTCATGGCCGGTTTGTCATGAGTCCGAGCCTTGTGCCACTGAAGACGCGCCGTGTAAGAGGGGTCGATGCACGTTGAATCTGTCAATACTCAAATTACTTCTTTTGGCGTGGTGTGTGGAAGTTCTGAGAAGGGTTCCAGCTCATGTGTCGTCCTCGTCCCTTGACTGTGGTTCAAAATTACGAGGTCAGTCTCTAGTAACCTTAGTGTTACTTTATAGTGCGACATAAATACTGATGCTTAAATTCCCGTTGATGCTCTAACGCTATTCCAAAACATATTATTTTAACTTCGGTTTTAAGAAGGTTATTTAGAAGGAAAAAATATTTTTGGTCACTTCAAAGAATGGGAATATTGTAGATAAAAGCATAAACGGAAAAAAACATGGGATATTGTTAGTTTGAAAAATATAAATTATAACTCAGAGAAAAATGTCAATACATACGCGGATATCTGAAACGTGGATAATGAAATGGCTAAATGAAACTCTTTATTCAAATTCATAACGAAATTAAATGCACTAATTGTAACTTTTTAATCAATCTATTATACTTTCTGCTTCTTGAAATAATCAATTCTTACTTAAAATTCAATATAAAACGTTCTATATTAAGTTTACAACAACAACAAAAAGAAGTTTTAGCTACCTTATATAGTATACATATACAGTCGAACCTCCATATTACGAACCTATATATTGCGAATATTTCTATATAACGAACTTTTTCCTGGAACCAAGACCATTTCACGATTTTCTTCGTAAAATAACCTCCCTATAGCGAAGTACATTTTCTATATAACGAAATTTTTCCTCTTGTGATTCAATTTTTTCTCCTTATTTTTAAAGTATTTCTGGACATTTCGAGTTATTATTTTTAATGCACTTTATGGTGGTCATAAATTTTGAACTGGTTTTATTAGATGCCTAACTCTCCGGGAGCAATAGATTTCTGGGCGTTTCATTCATGAAGTGCAACCTTCAACCCCCATTGTCCAGTTCACTGGAAACATCTTTGATACCCCCTTTCACCCTCAGTAGAGTTGTCTCACGTCCCCGTGTCCTTGAACTAGTTTCCGTTCATTTGTAGTGTTGATCAGTCGTACTGTTAGCTTCGATTCTTGTAGCTCAAAAATGTTAAAACGTAAGTGCTTGAGCATCAAATAAAAAGATTTAATTCTTCAGGAAATATATAAAGGCGTCAAGAAATTTTACTTGCAGTTTTTCTTTTGTTTTTTGATAAATAAAATGCTATATAAAATATATATTAATTTACAAAAAGGTGTGAATAATTACTTTTTAATAATATATAGTGTTTATGAATTTAAAATTTGTTTTATGTGGTTTAGAAAGAAAATTTAAAGATGAACCTCTCTATATAACGAACTTTTTTCTGGATTTAGCGACTTCGTTAGATAGAGGTCCGACTGTATATATATTTGTCGCTCTGATCATACATGGCAACTCACTACGATTATTTTTCAGCTGTAAGGATTACTATATTGAGTCAATCTCAATGATTAAGTCTACTATCTTACGAGAAAATTTAAAATGAAAAAATTATTTGACCTAAAAACATTTCAAGAAGAAACGGTTCTTGAAATTAACATGGCAACTATATATTAATAATTTAATATTTAAATTCTTTCTTGAATTCTTGATTACGTATAAATTTTACTATAACATATCAATAAATTGATTAAGTATTCTTGTGGAAGTTTTGTGGGAAATTTGCTTAAATCCAATACGAATCATACGGAACTTATTAGTACTATGACAAATTTTTGAAAAATTGCTTCAATATTGGTGAAAGGCATTTGAAAAGTAGTCAAGTACGATTTATTTGTAGCTATAAATAGAACTTTGGTGGCTAAAAAACAATTTAAAATGCATGACTTTTATTGTACTAGCTTAAGAAAGTTTTAATAAATAATTCAAAACGTCGTGAATCAGAAACACACAGGAAGAAAATGTACAAGTTTCAAATATTCCTGCTGTAGCATTTCGATGGAAGCTTAAAAGCTGCATTTGATCTATCGATTCAAATCCTAAGCAGATTATATCTTACACAAAACAACACGTGCCATAACAATAAAATATATAACATGGCATTTAATAATCCCTCCTAGAGAAAAGACGCAGAAACAATTTGAGTGGGAAAGATTCCAAACCAAATCTCGGATGAATCCTGTTTACGGAAACTATCGAGCGTAAAGATACGACTCGCGTCTCTTCTTGTTTATGCCTCGTGTTGGGATTCTTATCATAACATACACCTTTGAAGCGTAAATCCTTCCTAGCTTTCCTTCATAAATTGCCAAGGAAGAGCACGGGCAATAAACAGGATTTCTCCGTGTAGTGGATCGGAGGGAGAAATATTGTTATGCCTATATCGAACAAGTTTGAGCGAGAGGTTCATCTCACAAGAATTGGCACAGTTTATTCTCCTATTGATCAATTTTATTGAGTTTGAGCGTAAAATGAGCGATAGAAGACATTTCGTGGGTCGTGAACTCATTTATTTCAAAATCTTGATTGATTTGTTGATAAAATTAAGTTTTAAACCTGAGACTGGATCTTGCGAGGTTCTAAGTTAATTCAAGGTTTGGTTAGCAAATCTATTAAGTTTTTGTGAGAAATACGTGTTATTTTTTCACACATACACCAAAAAATACCCGAGATTGTGAACCACAATCAAACTTTTTAAGTATTTGTTTTAAAGCTTCTTGTTTTCAGAAACAGTTTTGATATTTGCATTCGTATAATTTCGTTCGAATGTTGATGAAACATACGATAGTATACATTGATTTTCTGAATCTAACTTGTTCTTCTATTTGCTACTTGAAACTTAGTTTTCCGATTTAACCTAAAGAAGAAAAAAAATTCTATCAATTTTTTTTCAGATTAAAAACATTTCCGAATTTTTTTAAAATCACTTGTATACAATTGCAGCACTTTATCAGTATGTTTAACGACTGATTATCTAGTTTGGATTTTATTTGTTGTCATCTTGCTTTACTTTCCCCCTTAGAGGGAGTTTTCAAAAATTTATCCGACCTTAATCGAGTTTGTTTTCTTAACACATCTCTTAAGTGATTAATGATTTTATTTTTAATCAATGTTGCCTTAGAGAAAGACGTGGATTATTAGAAATAGACCTTTAATTCTGAACCACATTCAATGCTGACATTTGAACCATAATATTAAGTGACTCTCGTAATTTCTAAACCATATGAGGATTTTAAGGCTCTGCTATACATAACGTACTACAATTTCAAGTACCCAATACGTCTTTAGATGTTGTCAGTTTCCAAACGAATTAGTTAATGGCATTGTCATATAAAAATAATTGTAATTGTTTGCAAATTTATAACCAATGGTTTGAATAGATGTGTGGTCGCGGTAGTCTAGTGGTCAAGGTCACGGGCTCGTGGCCGTCGTGTCATGAGTTCGTGCCTTGTGTCGCTGAAAACCCACCGTGTAGAGGGGCTGATAAACCTTAAATCTATCAGGAGTCAAACGTCCTACCGTTGGTGAGGGGTAGAAGTTAGGAGAGGGGGGAGGTCAGCTCAGGTGTCGTCCTCTTTTTTGAACGGAGAAGCTTGGAAACAAATAGATTCGCGTTGGTCCTGTTGATATGCAATAAGTTGATATGGAACTGAACCTAGTGTTCGGTTTCACCAAATACTTCTGTCTTTCGACTGTTGTACGATAAACGTTGAATGCTTCATCTAATTATAGTTCCATTGGATTTGAGCTGTTTTTTTATAACTAGATCAAGAACTTCTCTAAGGAATGAAGGGCGTGCCCACCTTGCTAAATCTTGACAGATTCCGTTTTCTGCCCTGAATTTCCGAACACATTGACGACATGTGCTGCCATTACTTGAATTTCCCAGTTAAACTTGACGTATACAATATGCTACGAGAGATTGCAGTATTATCTTTGTCGAAGTTTTACAACCAACAGTATCTCACTTGTGCTGTATCAGTTGTTATGTTACACGATTTCAAATGTTTTTAACTATACTGATGTACTATCAGAAAATCGTGCATTTATATATGATGCACATATTTTATTGACCAGTGGTTCATCATAATGTCATGTATGATGTCATTCCAACTGGAAATTTGCTCGTACAAAACTGGGGACAACTTTTACTCATACCTTATAATATCAACGATACATATAAAATTCGAACATCAATAAAAAAAAACATTTTAATATCTGAAAAGAATTTTCTACGCGCGCACACGCATTGTTGTTCACAATATCTAATCTGTATTAAATGCCGTCACTGTAACTTGACAGTAAATTTTTATCTGGATCGATTTGTATCGTGACAATAAATTCGTTACTCATCAGATGTATGGAGAGTTTAACCATTATCGATGCACATTTAATTTATTTGTTTACACCAGGATCATTTGAAAGATACTGATTAATAAAGCATCGAAATCGAGGGGAAACAATGACATAAGCATATAAAAGACTTTTCTATTTATAAAAAGGGGAATTTTTTTTCTTTATGAAAATAATGGAATTGTACTTCTTTTGGAGCTTACATAGCCTATATTTGGAATGAATGCTGTATTCTCTTGTTAAAAAAAGAACAGAAACTGTGCGGTGTAATCACCATATATTATTGTATGCTTTTGATTGCTTCGTGTATCTCATTAGTGCATCTCAGTATTCTTCAGTCGAGAACTAAGCTTGTGATCTTCTGATATGTCATTTAATGTCCTAATCGTTTGAATTACGGACCTGAATGATATTCGTTTCCATAAGCACTCAAACAAGTTAAGACCCTCACTAGAGATTAAATACTAACAATTAATGAATAAGATTGAGCAGATAAAAATGTATGGTAACAGGATTTCAACATTCAGTGATAGCTTTTCTGTAGGGTGCTCGCTTTGTACGTCTTATTCATTCCCGTATATGCAAAGAACGCTGCCGACTTAATTAATAAAATTGTGTCATAACACAAGACAACACTAACAAACACTGTTAAAATCTGGCATCAGAAAACGAAACAATGCAGCTCATCAGTATTCCACGCAAACTAAGAACATAAATTAAGAACGAAATCTGTCGTCCAATTCTTACTGCTGCCATTCGAATGTAACTGAATTCCGCGGCGAAAATGGCCACTTTATGTGCATAAATTATATCATCTGTTTGAATAACGATAAGTCTTCTACCTTAATGACGTTCTGATTTGCAGGGAATCGTTAATTACGCTTACGTTTGTTTCTCCTTAGAGCTTGAGTGTCACGTCCCTCTCTAATTCCTCTCTCCTGTCACTACCAAGTGTATTGTTCTGTAATAGACAGCGCAAGTCCCGCTCTGTGCTATCAATTTGCCCGGCATCTGCTCTTGCTCGGGTTTCCTTGCTGAAGTGGCTGTTAAGCTAATTTAATCCCTTCTCTGGCGTTTGTCTTGAGCATGTTCGCTGTGGATTGTGGCGGACTGGAGAGCGGTGTCTTCTAATGGATGTTGTTTGGGAAAAGTGTTGGACGTATTGCATCGCCACGTTTTGAGAAGCTTTGTCTACTTGAATTATATATATAAAATACTTTTGGATTTTTGAAAATTTATATATATATATATATGTGGGAGACAACAAGGGGTCCAATACGTTTGTCTTTCTTCTATTTTATTTAACATTAAACAAAAATTAATTAAAAAGGTAGTTTTTAACAGATAAGTTTGACGATGATATGCAGAAGGTAACGCCTGCTCGCGCACCTCTCGCGTTCTCTCTCTAATGTCCAAGAGTTTTTGTTTCTCTTCCGCTAGTTCAAGAATTTCAGTTCGTGTTTTAGCTGCGCCTGCGCGCGAAGACTGCGTGGAGTTGTCGATAACTATTGGTTACTATATCCGGCCAGCCTGACTGTACGCTGTCCGCAGCGGTACTTCCATGGAGACCAGAGGAGAATCTGAAACATACAAAAAAAGACGGAACAGACAAGGACTATACGACAAATATACAAAGATTTAACATATCAAAATTTTGTTGAACTAGACAGTTTCTCCATCATGTGAAGGCACCTCTTCGACATCCGGAAGGTTCCACAGGAAAACATTGTGTTTCACAGGCATAAGAACGTCTTTTTTAACAAGTTGATCTTTGGTTGAACGCATCGATATTTTCCTCTGTAGAGTTCTGGACGTCTGTTCAAAACGATTTCTCTTTTTCCTTCGCTTCCACTGCCAAGGCTGGAAGATCCTTCGGAGCAACACAAACCGTCGATAATTACTATTCATAGGTGAAGGGGTAGGAGATCGGGAGATAAATTCCACGGAACTCGTTTTCATGGCACCATTGGCTTTCTTACACAATACTATATCAGAACATTTTTCTCTTACAATACTCAATTTTAACTTAGTACTCTTAATTTTATTACATTTATAATCCTTAATTAGAGAACTCGAATCATTTCTAGTATTAAAGTTTTTAACATATGGCAAATCATAACTAGAGTTTTCTATCACATTTGAAACAGAAACATTTGGAAAAGAAACACCATAATCTGCACTCAAAGAGGATTCACTTTCACTTAATAAAACATCGCTCTTTGCATGGCCTAGTTTCTCTATTTCAGAATATACACTGGGATGTATAATAAATTCTTCGGTCAAGGTCGGTGATATCGCCGTTCGAACACTTATACCGGGAGAGTGTTGATTAAGAGAAAGATTTATGGGTTTAACTTCTACCATACGCTGTTCGCCAAAACATGAACTTAATGTTATGATTTCTTCGGAAGGTGTTTGCACTCTAATTAGTGAGGAATTTAAAACTGGGATCTGGCAACCTGAATCGATCAAGGCTGTTACGGGCTGATTTTCCACAAAAATGCTTACGTATTGAAGATTTGAGAATTCATCGCTATTTTGTTTTTCGCTCTCGACTTTCAAAGTATTCACGTTTATTCTATTATGGATGTGGTCGTTAGATTCTTTAGGTTTAAAACGCTTCTCACAGTCTCTTGCGCAATGAGATGAATCACCGCATATATAGCAATTTTTATTTTCTCTTTCAAGATACTGGGGATAGTTCTCTTTAATCTTTGGTTTAAAGTTTTGTGATCTATTTTTAAAGGGGTCTTGGGTATATCCATAAGTAATAGGAATTTCTTTATGTAATCCGCTTCTAGATGAAATATAAATATCGCACTCTTTAGCTAAATCAATAGGCCTGAACCAATCTTCTGCTTCTCGAATGCCAATATGAGTTGCGGTTTCCTTATTTAAAGTTTCGAACTGTTTATCTTCGACTTTAGCTGCAGGATTTAAACTTAATGCTTTATTTTTAGCCCTTTGAAGTTCGATTTCTTTTTCTAATTTTGCTAACTGAAGTTTCGCGAGCTCAATTTTCTGTTTTTCTAAAGTTATTTCTCTTTCGTTTCGCGATACTCTCTCATCTATACAGTTTTTAATTAAAGTTTTAACGAAATCTGGATCACTCTCAAATGTACTACTGTTCTCAATTTTAGTCTTTAGTTTAACTATAGTGTCCGTACTCTCCACAGTACCGTCTAGATTCTCAACAACTCTTATGAAATCCTCTTTAAGAGCGTTTTTATACATTTTAGAAAAATATGGAAAGATCCTACCTTTTTTTTTCTGGCTCCCTTGTTGCTCGCACGTACGATGTATCCAATAATTGATGAAAAAATTAAATTTCGATTCCACTGATTTCACCTCTTCGCAGGTAATATAGTTGAAATTGTTCGAATTGGCACCTCTTCGCAGGTGTTTGTGAAATTGTAGTTCCGGCCTCTACACAGGCGGAATTTTCGACGATGGGTTCCAACCTCTACACAGGCGGAATATTTGTCGATGGTTCGTTGAAAAATACACCTCTACACAGGTTATTTTGTTATTTGTTCCGACCTCTACACAGGCGGAATGAAGTTGAAAAATTCAACCTCTACACAGGTTGAACGAAGTTTCCGAAAATGGTGGCGCGTCTCCTCCACGGACGGCTTTTTTCACTGTCCAAACTTTGATCAAAATCGAAATTTTTTTCAATCCCGGCCTCTACACAGGCGGAGTATTCATGCTGAGTTCAAACCTCTACACAGGTTGAACGAAGTTTCCGAAAAATGGCGGAGCGTCTCCTCACGGACGCTTTTGTTCATTGTCCAGACTTTGGTTCAAAATCGAAATTTTATCGATCCCGGCCGAGCCCCCATAATTTGTGGGAGACAACAAGGGGTCCAATACGTTTGTCTTTCTTCTATTTTATTTAACATTAAACAAAAATTAATTAAAAAGGTAGTTTTTAACAGATAAGTTTGACGATGATATTCAGAAGGTAACGCCTGCTCGCGCACCTCTCGCGTTCTCTCTCTAATGTCCAAGAGTTTTTGTTTCTCTTCCACTAGTTCAAGAGTTTCAGTTCGTGTTTTAGCTGCGCCTGCGCGCGAAGACTGCGTGGAGTTGTCGATAACTATTGGTTACTATATATATATATATATATATATATATATATAGGGGGAAGGTTATTTTATTTGTTATTATTTTTTGTAGCTTTTTGCGTTGTTACTTTTTGCGTTCGAACCCAGGTCCTACGGCACCGCAGTCAGCTTCACTAACCACTATACAGAATGGGCGGCTCATTTTTCTCTTTTAAAACTGTTTATTTTGTCTTATATATGTGTATTAATAAAAGTGTTTTATAACTTCATGGTGAAATAATTTGCAGGAAATTTTGTTTAATCTCATTGTGCTGTAGCTTGTGTTTGAGTAACCTCCAGAGATGGAGATTTTTATACTACAGAAATATTTACAGTTAATTTCAAATAGTTAAATGCGAATATAGTATATGAAAATCACACCTTCGAAGGTGCTGCGAATATTTAGAACTTACGAGTTTAAATTGCGTAGTCTTTTTATGCGGATAAAGATCTTTCGTCCGTCCGATGCGTTTCCTGTTTACAGTCAGAATGCCCCCGGTTTGGGGGTGTAAAGTTGCAGTTGGGGTAGACGCACGGGAAAATATGGCGCGCTGAATTACAGTTAAGTTGGTGAGAGGTGTAGGAAACATTCACTCTGAGAAGTTTTGAGATTGAATGTTTATTAACTTCACACTTTTTAAAACAACACGAGGGCTTTTAGCGATGAACTTCATTATTTTAAATGTCGGTTAAGTGACGAGGATAACTCCTGTGAGCCGGCATTCCACTTTCCTATGTTTCACACTTCACCAAAGTGAGGATTTTTAGCCACAAGTTTATCGTACATCGGCCTTCTATACAGAGGGTCTTCGGTAGCATCAGAACTCGAGTCCACAACTTGAGAACCCTGGCCGTGAACCATTATCTCTAGGCTACCATAACCCCAATTATGGATAGAGAAAAAAACTTTAATTATATTCTCCGTTAGTTCTGAACTAATTTTTTAAAAATGAGAATCTTCTTTAGCCATTGGCATTTATAAAACTATTTTCTTTTATATAGTAAAGTAGAAGGAATCTAATCTTAAAAAATATTCAATGCATTTGATGTATAATTACGGTTTTTTTGTTTCAAAAAGTTTTTTACTTGATTTTTTTTATGCGTACTGTTTTTTTTATGATATTTGTCCTTGATGCATTACTTTAAGGATACTCTTTTTTATGGCTTTGCAGAATGCGTTTTCTTTTTTTTTCTACGTCATTCACTACAAATCAGATAAATGCACACAAAAAGTATTTACAAAATTTTCAAACTGCTTGTTTATATTTGATACTATAACAAATCGTCTTTTCGTTAATTAGTTAATTCTTTTCATTAAAAAATTCTGAACAAATTGTACAACAGATACAATTGTGCAATCAGCTCGATTTCTAAGGTATTCAGTCTTAGTCAAATTCACACACACACACACACATCGTGTGGGCGCTCGTGGCTATATATCACTCTACCCGTACTATTTTAAACCTATTTGGTTATTTGTCAATCTGTTTATTATTACATTCATGACCCAAATAAGCTAATACGTATTTCCGAAGAGCTCCGCATGTTATGAACTGGCCTTTGGTTCAAAAAGTGCCAATAACTCTTTTTCAAAAACCAACGCACAAACTCCTGTTGTAAAAATTAACCCACTTTTCCGCTAGCCAAGCCTCACAGATGGTGTGGGTAGCGTTGAAAAAGCATTCTTCTAGCTTTCTGCAGAGAGGAGAGGTCCAAGATTGTTTTGGCTTCTAGTTTTGAGCCAAGTAAACAGTTAAAAGTAGGCCAGTCTGCTCGAGAAAGTGATGAAGACGCTCAAAGAGCGGTGAGGTAAAAGTTGTTTTTATGGCTTGTTTTCTGAAAGTTGTTGAGGTCCGTCGCCAAAAAGCCCTCGAGTAGCTGAATAGTGCGACGTTAATGTTCACTCACTCTGAAAGTTGTTTTTACTGCTGTAAACTGTACATATGTTGACGTCAACAGTAATATATACTAAACCAGTAGCGCACACAGAAGTTTTTCAAGGGGGGAAAGGTCCAGGGTCGAAAGTCCACCATTCTTGTATCATGCTCCTTTTGATTTTGTCGATTTGGGGGAACAAAAAACAGTAAAAAACTAATTATTGAATAAATAATTAGTATTAATTAATAAAATTAATCATTAAAAGCAAATCTTTAATTAAATTTCACGTATTATATACTTAAAATTATTATCAATCGGGGAAAAAATCAAGGGCTTTGAGGGGGGCAGTGGCGCACCCCCCCTTGTGTGCGCCACTGTACTAAACACATAAGATTAATCAAAAATAAAAGATATTTGTTGCCTTCGAATCATATCGGTAGTGTCTGAATCATGATTTAATTTTCAAATTTTTTTTTTTCCTGAATAATAAAAGTGTTGCATGAGCTGAACTTCGAAAACGTTTTATGACATGGTTCTAAAGTGCATGTGGGGGGGGGGATGAGGGAGAGCTTTATTAACGTCGCACTATATAAAACAACACTAGATCTGTTGGTGACGGAATGCTGCTAACACGAATATTAAAATTCTTGATACTCTGCAAAATTCTCTTATACTTAGGATTGTCAAAGCCACAAGATATATGAGCAATTACGACATACGCGTAATGCCTTAAAAATTATACTAGTTTTAAATCTCATATTCAGAAAATAGCAATTAACTTTTTCAATGCTCTACCTGAAACCAATAATTCTAATATGCATAGTTTAATTCCGTACATTCCTAATGATACTAAGAGACCAAGAAGAATTCTTCTTGATTCTTATAATCCTCCATAACTTTTGTTTTTCATGCAATAAATTGTTTATTGCACCATAGTTTGCTAAAATATTATTTTCTTTAAAATTTTTCAATGTTAATTCCTAACTACCCCACTGGACAAGCGCCTCCCCATTTTCTAAATCTCAGCTCCCAGGGCAGCCAATTGGAGCCTCTGTTCACATTACCCAGCAACCAATCAGAGACAGCTTCTAAGTTCTCACCCAAGCCAAAAAACTCTAACTTTTTCGCCCAGGTGAAAAACCATAGCCACGCCTCCCGGATCCATCGTTCGACCGATCGCTGTCATGCCACTCAGCAGAAGGGAAACCACCACTTTCGCCATGCCCAACATCAAAGACTTGTCATGATATGGGATTGAGGACTGTTTTACTGTCCAGATTCCCAAAGGAAAACGCATATTCAACGCCTGTTGGTGACGGACCGCTTGATGGGACTTCAGTGGTACTAGAGCTCGAACTCGTGACACGCCAACCTTGAGATCGTGACCATGACCACTAGGCTACGGTGGCTAAGTGTGTATGGGGGGGGAGTGTTAGCTGCCAATGAGGTGTCATAGACTAAAAGTAATTAAGAACCCTGCACTATAGCAACTTCAGAGTAAAGAAAATGTTCTTTATTCTATAAGAGCAACTTGACGAATATTGACATTGAAACTTGTTATTGCATTCTCAGATGACGAGGATGATATCCGAGCTACTATCTTACTCTTCCAGCTTCAAAAACATTTCACGGGGGGACTTGAGTCCAGATCTATTTAATGTACAGTTTTATTATTATTTCATAGGATGGTTTATAATGGAATCTATTTAAGTCTACAAACTCCTTTTATGTAAAAATATGGTATCTTTATTACTTAAATATCACATCTCGATACATTGTATAACTAGTTGAGGAAAAACTTTTTTTTTTTAAAAAAAGAATGATCTTGCAGACACACACACACACAATATGTACCCATTAGCGAAGTAAAAAGCTTTTTTTTAAAAAAAAATTGAGCAAAGAGAGAACGGAAAGTATTTACATATATTCAAAAGAGGAAAAAATCGAAAGAAGTACTTATTGAATTAATAAAAAGAATAGAATTAGAAGGAGGAACAATTGTGAAGACATATGTGCTAGGGAAGAAAAAAGTAGTTAAAGTAAATGAAAGAGAGAAAGTAAATAACCGATGATAGAAATAAAATAAAAATGGAAGCATTAAAGTGAAGGGAAAAAGTATAGTTAAATTTTAAAAAACAAGTACCACACGCTAAGAAAACCAGACAGCGAAGAAAATTAAAGTATGTGTTAGAATGAAATGTATGTGTTACAATATGTATTAAAAAGTAAATTTAAATTGCTAGTCTTGACAAAGAAAAAAAACAAATAGAAGTTTTTTCCTAATATACGAAATGTAATTACTCAAAAAATATTTAATTTATACTGATGTTTGATTTCTTTTAAAAGTGTACACGACAAAATTTTGTAAGAAAGTTAAACAACGATGATACAAAGTTAAACATCAAAACTACATAGAATGAAGCATGTAGTTTATTTTAGCAGAAAAAAAATTTTTTTCTCAGAGAAACAGTAATTCGGGTCTCTTAACCAATATAGTAGTTTTTTAGGGACTTATTTTATTTTTGCACCAAGAAAAAAATTGCTTAGTCTCCACGTCGCAATAATCTCGTCGAGATTATATAGTTGTATAGTATTATATATATTTATATCTAGGCCCAGTGGTCGAGTGGTAGCGCATCACGCTTTCACACCACTGGACCGGGTTCTACTCCAGGCTGGGCAAGATCGACTGAGCCTTTCATCCCTCCTGCAGTGGGTTGATAAATTAAAACCGAGCTTGCTTGGGGTCTTGACCTGACTGACCACCTGATCGGGACATCTGCTCATGCACCTCAGCGCTCAATGGCCACGTATGCTGGGATGAGCACAGTAGGCCCTGGACCTCATGGGTTGTTGTGCCACTGATTTTGAAAGTTTATATGTATTTATCTATGTATATATTTATTTATTACTACATATCTAAAATTTTGTTCAGTAATATAAACAAAAAAGTAAAAAGTTGGCTACCCATAAAACTGGTTCGAACTCCAGCCTCAAGTAGTCCTCATCCTGCAACGTTTATAGATATTGTAGCATCCATCTTTTTATATCCAAATACGAAATTATCAGTTTTTAAATCTTTTAATTATCTCTTATCCAGAGTATATATGTGTCTGTGTGTGCTTGCATCTTTGACTTGCTAAAGCAGCAATCTCTTTGTTGGTTATCTCTCTTCCCCAGTAAAAAAAATTTGCTTTGAGAAAATTCCTTCACAATATAAATTTCACACTAGAACGTATTCTGCTCGTATAACACGCGTTTCTTTTAGAACACGAATGCTTGTTTTCGATCAGGGGAAAAAAAGTACGTGAACAATTTCTTCTGATCTTTATCGGCTAGTCTTTCAAAAGATTTATTTTAATGAATGGGTCCTCTGAATAATTTAATGCCTTTGGGAAACTAATCATTCATTACGACATCAGACGAGCGGAGCCGTCGAATACGTCATTTCAAAATGGAAATTAAAAAAAGTCTTTTATCCAAAAAAAATCCCACTCAACTCCGCTGTTTCGAACACATCGGAAAAATTTTGTGTGCCGCCGATGAGGTGTTCGGCGCCTGAAAGGCTCTCTCCTGCCATCCCACCTAATTAAAACATCTCGATCTTCAATGATCGTTAAGGAGGTGCGGTGCCTCTCCTTTTGGAACGTTTTTCTCACGCATTCTTTTTTTTTCGTTCTTTTTTCTATTCTTGCCCGCCCTGCCTGTTCCAAAGGGGCTCCAATTACGCTGGAAGTTCGCTGAACGATTTAACTAGGAGATAATGTTCCCTTATGAAGCTCGTGTTACGGTGTCAGGTATGTGAAAAATATATGTTGAGACAAGACTGGGAGGGGGAGTGTTCTTGAGGGGGGATGAGATAACAGAGAAAGGAAGCTCAAATATTTGTCTTGGAAATTGGAAGAGTTGTAAGTCTTTTAACGCTTTTTTTTTCCTGTTGCGGAAACTTCAAATTGCTAATAATCTAGTTAAAGATGTTTTATGGCCTGTTATGACGAGTTTGAGTTACAGCTTTCCTCATGATTTGTTCATTTGTGTCAGAATTAATTGTTCCTATTGGACGCTGCGGACCACTTTGATAGTTTGCTTTGAGACTCTTTTTTTTTTTTAATTGGATTATATGAATTTTAGTTGTTTTCGTACTAAATACGTTTTATTTTGATATTATAGAATCAGAAGTTTATTCTCAATGCTATTTTTTATCCATCTCTACAATATTTATACTAATACCTGTCGTGTTGCCGCTCTTCTATTATGTCGTAATTTTAGTAAGCCTTATTTTAACTTTTTCCATGTTAGCGTTTGTTTACTATGGAAATAGCTATTGTAATATAATTTCTTATACTGCCCCCTCATTTTTAAGCCTATTATTGTGAATCAGAAGTTAGTTGTTTCCATACGTGCTGATTTTTAAAATATACATACCGTAAAATTCGGTGTTTAACGTGCACTTTTAACACAAATAATAAGATCAAAATTTACAAGTGCGCGTTATACGCCGGGTATAAAAATGACAGCTTCAAAACTTAAAAAAAGAGACGTGGATAAAACAAACTTAGACTTCTACAAAGATCGGAATGCTTTTTATTTAAAAGAAATATCATGCATTATGAACTTAAAGGGTTATTTTTCTAGAAATATACTATCTTTTCAAAATCCTTGGATAATAGCTCGAAAAAATGGCTTTAAAGCATAATAGCATTGCTAACGTGCATTGCAGGTTCCTTCGTAAAATAGGGGATGCGCGTTATACGACGAATATACCTCAAAATTTAAAAAATGCTGCTTGAAAGAATAGGTGCGCGTTATACGCCGGATTTTACGGTACATTAAATCATAATCACTTACAATTCATTGAAATATAAACACTTATTCATTCATGGACTCAATTATGAGAAAATGAAAAAGTTTTGAGATCTTCTTAATGGTTGATTGTTGCAATGATTAAAAACAATTATACTTGCATCAGAAATAAGGTGGCCAAATCAGAATAATTCCCAAATCAGAAATGGCCAATGGTCGCAAACGGTCTAGCCGTTTAGAAGTTCAGTCACATACACACGCACAGAAGAATTATATATATAAACATTATGAACTTTTTATTTTAATGTTAAATGAAGTGGTTAGAAAATCTTTTTATCCTAAAACAACTCTTCTTAGCACAAAAGAAAATATTATTTACCATTCCAGAATCCTAATAAAAAAAACCATGGAAAGTTTAAAGATGACTAATATAAACGTGCACAGAGGGGGAATCTCCCATCGCCAATACGGTTTTACTTTATTGGCTGTAAGCGGTAGAGCGCGTAATAGCTAAAGAATAGGTATCCCGAACTCGGAACACAAAAGACCTAGTGGGGGGATTTAAGAAGGAATCCCTGAGCACACCCTAACCCCAGGAGCACAATGCCTTGAGACAACCCCCGTTATACCGTTAGGCTAATGTAAAGTTAAACGTGACGTCTTTAGAAAAAGGCCATTGTACCTTTGTCAAGCAGCTATGCAGTCAAAACATGCTAAATATGAATAATAAAGGAGAAAAAATGTGTAGAATGCTATGGACGTGGGTTATATATGTTTCCTCGTAATAATTTGATCCCGAGACTTCCCACCAGACTCTACTCGATCGCCTAGTGAATGAGTCACGAGGAGCTAATAGTATTTTTCTAAGCTATAGAAGCCATTCCCCATCTGTGAATTGGAAATATTGAAGTTGCTATGCAAACTTTTATAATAGTAGAAATCAGTGGCGTGTTCACACATGAATTTTTCAAAGAGGGGGGAGTGTCGAGGGTCGGAAGTCCACCTTTCTCGTATCATGCTCCAATACGCTGCCCAACATATTCTTTTTATTTTGTCGATTTTCGAGAACAAAAAACAGTAAAAAATTAATTTATTGATTAAATAATTAGCATTAATTAATAAAAACAAATACTTGATTAAATTTTACGTTCTACATACATAAGATTATAATAAATCGGAAAAAAAATCAAGGGCCACGGGGGTTTCGGATCGGGGGACCCCACTCTCCTTGTGGGCGCCACTGGTAGAAATGATTTTGTTTATATGTTTGGATCTTCATACGTTAAATGAGACTCGTTTGAATAATATTAAAAATGATTAACATAAGCTTAAAATATAATAATGTTCAAATATTTATAAAATATCCAAAAAATTCTCATTAAGACTTATTCCTTAAAATAAAACCAAACTTAACTCAGCGGCGCAACTGCCCATGAGGGCCTGGGCCCGCTGTGCCCATCTCAGTTTTCCTGACCTTGACCACTGTAGTGCATGAGCATGCGAAATCCCAATCCATTGTCTGATGCGAAATCCCAAGTGTTTAGTTCTCAAGCAAGTTTGGTGCTTATTTATCGACCCACTGAAGGGATGAAAGGCTGAGTCAACCTTGCCCAGCCCGGGGTTAGAACTCTGGACCTGTGGCGTGGAACTCTGACCTGAAGCGCGATACGCTACCACTCAGCCATTGGGCTTCTATTCCTTAAAATATCCGTTTGAAAACTCGTTATTTAATTTTAATAATACTGCTCAAAGAGATGAATGGCGTTCTTTTTAAGTTTATTTTATGTTATCGATTCTACTTTTTATCGGAATACCAGCGTTCATTTCCCATAGTCGTATATGCAATTATATTAAAAATGAAATGAAGTGCATCTTTATGTATAATAATACATACAGTCGAAAGGAGTTGTTAATTTGGTGAACAGAAGAGATTAATTTGCGCTTTCCTTTATAATAGTTGGCGCGAAAGCACTAAATTCATATGACGTCATAGTCACATGATAATGATAACCATGTGATTCTAGCCAATCAGTTCAAAAACTCATCAGTCACACGATCAAGACTATCATGTGCTTTGAGCTAATCAGTTCGTGCGCTTCGTTTTTGCCAACTTTTGCTCCTTGCGGAAATTTTCTCTTAAAAAGTATATATGTAAACAAAATGCATTTTATTTCAAAGTAAATATATAATATTTTTTTATGGATTTTAAGAAATTTTTTTTTTAATAACATTTCAAAATTTTTACCCAATAATGAAATTTGTAATATTATCCAATTGCAAGTTTTAAAAGTAGAACAACACGAGTACGATTAGTTTAATGCCTGTTTTGAATTCATTGGAGAAACACATGTTTGTCTTTATCATGTGACCGTCATGAATTGAGCCCATTGAACCTGGAATACGCGTGAAATCTTGATTTAATGTTAGTTTCCTGCTAAATCGCAAATTTATGTAGTTTGACATGCTTAGTTCATTGTTAACCTTTTTACCATAAGTCGTCAGAGTTTGAAAAATTGATTTTCTAAATAAAAAATTACTACATAATTTTTCTTGTTTAAGTATCTGAATACTTGAACATTGAACTAATTTTTATAAAAAATTAAGATTAATACCGATGAATCTGTATCTTCAAATATCAGTGTTGAACAAAACTACTATTCAATTAGCTATCACTGGAAGTCAGTGACGCACACTTGGGGGAGGGGCTCAGACCCCCTAAGCTCTTAATTTTTTTCAATTGATTATAATCCTATGTATATAGTACGTAAAATTTAATTAAGTATTTGTTATTAATAATTAATTTTATTAATTAATGCTAATTATTTATTCAATGATTAATTTTTTACTGATTTTTGTTCCCCAAAATCGACAAAATCAAAAGGAGCATGATACGAGAATGGTGGAGGTTCGACCTTGGACCCTCCCTCCCACCCATGAAAAATTCCTGCGTCCGCCATTGCTGGAAGTAATGATAATGAATTCTCTCTCTTCTAATCTCATGGACCTCTGGAAAAACCATTCTTTAAATTCCTTGTTATACTTCTTGTTTCAAAATGCAAAATTGATAGTCACAAAAATATCCTAACCTTACACATTTATATAATGCGGTGTTTTTCTTTAAATACGGAAGCCTTATCATATAGTTATGTAAAATTCAAAACGAAGGTAAACAACCTTTCATTGATTTTACTTCTAACCACCTTATATATATAACTTTAATATATCATTCAAAATCAAGTTAGTGTCCTGTACTTGCCGAATTTCAATAAAATTAGCATCCTTTTGTTTATCTAAACAGGACATATTCATGCAAGTTCGTGTTGGAAATCGATCTAAATAATAATTTTAAAGAATCACCATAGGATTGATCAGAATGGATGGAGTAAGAAAACGATAAGCTTGGCTGATTGTGCATGTCCTTTTACTTTCATCTGCTGGTTGATAAGTAAACAGGCTATTTAGAGGGCAGCCAAGGCCGTTTGCAACTACAAGATGCATTGGGAGATTTATGATATTTTGATCATCCGACCATTTCATTTTTACCCCTGATATGAATCGGGAAGCATGTCTGAGGTAAAAAATATTGTACTAGCTATGAAGAATTGTTGATAAAAAAAGATATCAATAAATAAATGGAAAAGAAGTTTCTAGAATAAAACACTTTGTCTCCAGTTACCTTCTGTTCTGGTATAAAATTTGTTTTATTAATGTTTTCTTATTGATTATATATATATATATATATATATATATATATATATATATATATATATATATATATATATATATATATATATATATATATACATATATACAGGAGATTGTATTTCAATATACAATTTTTTTCCTCGAGATTTTTGTATTAGAAGAAACCAGTGGCTCTTAACGGAGAATATTAGGGTCCTCCTGCAAAAAAAAGTCAGGTTTTGGATCCCAAACTGTATCTTACAAAGATTACAACTTGGAGTTAGTTTGACTGTGGACTCTTTCGAATCCTGCTCCCCCCGCAATGTGGGGGTGTACGGTACGTCACTGGAAGAAACCTATGTCGTAGGTTTCTTCGAACAAACCATCATATTTGCTTTGAAAAATAAATCCTCAAATGCATGTTAAACTAAAAGATATATTAATTGACATTTAAGATATTAATGTCAATGAATTTGTGCCAAAAAACTGTTTTTGGAACGCCTCGCATTTTATACAATATCCAGAGTTCTAGTACTAAGTTTGGTCATGTTATAAAAGGTAGAAAGAGGTAGTAGAGTAAACCTTTTTTTTTTAAAAAAAAAATTGCACTTGTGTTTGTAAATTTGCATTTAGAAAATGGAAAGGACAATTGAGGTTGGCCGATAGCATCCCGAAATGGAATAAAATGTCGTTTCTTATTGGGGTATTGTAGCCGCGGTAGCCTAGTAGTTATGATCACGAGTTCGATCTTAAGGCCTTATCACATGTTTCGAGCAATTTTCCAACCAATTTCGAACAATTTCTACCAAATTGCCATAGCAACGGCTCTGAACAACTTTTCCCCAGTGAGCCGAAAAAGTTGTTCCAAATAAAAGTTGCTTGAAATTCCAGCCTTTGAGGTTCTTTGGCGCCCTACGTCATAAACAAGATGGCGACTTCGGTCTCGTCAAACGCATCAGATATGGCGTACAATATTTTAATGGTGTATAGTATTTTAACGGCGAATAATATTTTAAACAGAATGGTGCTTTATTTCTGTTTGCGCCCATCAACAAAAGCGCGAGCGAAATAAAAGAAATAATTTTGGATATTCGTTTTCCGAAGCAGAAAAATCGGCGAGTATTTTTTCTATGTGGAGATAGAACGCGGATGATGTCAGAGCATGTCGTTTTGTTTACGACAACCTTACATCCTATGATTGGGCGAAAAAGTTGCACCAAAAATGTACGTGCGATACGGCCTTTAGTATCACCGAAGACCCGCCATGTAGAGGACTGATGCACATTAAATCTGTTGTGGCTCAAACGTCTTCCTGTTGATGTGGCACGGTAGACTTAGGTGCTGTCCTAGTTACTTGACCAAAGCTCAAAATTACGAGATTCGTCACCAATAACCCTCGTGTTGCGTTATAGTACGATGTTAATAAACATTTACTCATTGGGATATTAAATGTCAGCTTTTTAGCGCGAATTCAGAGCTAGTGGATATCTATGCGGTATATAGGAGGATGCGAGTGGATATGGACAAGATTCTCTATAGTTATACACTTAACGATTTACGACCAAATGACTGGTACATTTGAGATGATCTACTTGAAAAGGCCCAGTGATTATCTGACATAGAATCTATAATTTTTTTATACCAGAGATTATTGAGAGAAAAATAGTTTACATTTAAATGGAGTATATGAAAAAGTTACCCATAAAAACATGATTCCGGAATGCATGTGTTTATATATATATGCATGTGTCCACATACTGCCTAAATCTAATTTACATAAAGGTGGGAAAAAAAGAGGATAAAAGAAAATTTCAATGAATATCAGATGACTTCATTCTCTATCTTTTGATACCTTTCCTAAGTTTTGTCTGAGTTTGAATTTGTTGAATTTCGGAAATCTTCTCTATTTGGATCTCCATTTCCATTTGAAACGCTATTTCTAAGTAGCATGACAGTGATTTTAATAAATCATGCGTAGATAAGGAAGATGGGATTCTGCTCTTCGCTCTCATTCATGGTATTTTTATCGCACCGTCGAATCTAGGGAGAGAGAATTTCTTCTCGCTACACGCATGGCGGTCGCTAAAGATTGCTTTGGCGTGAAATCGAAAAAAAAAAAATGAAAGCTTTTCCATTACTGAGTCTTTATCGGTCACTGTACTACTGTGTTAACTCCCATCGTTTGACTTAAATTAAATGTTAACAAATAAAAACTCAAAAAGGAATAATGTGTGCAAGATGACTTTCTAAATATTACTCAAGCCTATTTTTGGCACTTCACAGGCGTTCTAATTTTTTACAATGAGAAATAAATTTGATTAATAAAAGGATATAAATAATACTCGCGCATTTTTCTCTTTCTGTGCTGATTATTTAAACTATAAAATTTGTAATTATTTTCTAGAATGAATGGGTTATCGATTATCTTTTGCTGGGGGTGTATTATTTTTCAAATTAATCTTCAGAATTCTTTTTTTAGTGTCTCGTAATGGATAAATTGAACTATTGTTATTATAATGGATTAAGCGCATTTAAAGAAATGCCTTGGATCAAAGAAACAAAGAGTGCAGTGTTAAGCACTACTGTAGCCAACAGCTTCAAAATGTAGCCCCGAATAACTTTTAAAATTGTATGTTTTTAAGCATATAAAATTTTTTAATTTTTCTTTTCTTTGAAAAATCGATCTGAAATGAAGGCCATGTGTTCGCTCGCTATCAGGGCGGGCTCTATCAGTTTTGACGACCCGGACAAAAATGGAAAATACCCCTATATATATATAATTATTATTATTTTGTCTTAAAAAATTCAAAATAATTCGAAATTAAGGACATAATTACTTGTTATTATTTCAAACGAGTGAAATGTAAAAGAAGGAATCTTCCATTTAAGCCGGCCAATTTCTTCGAAAAATAGTCTATTGATAGTGGGGATCCACAAGCGTTTGTTTTAACTAATAGTAACTACGCTCAAGACTAAAATAAAACACCCCTGTTGCACTCTATCTACCAAAACCTTTTATTACCCTTGTCCCCTTTTGGATAGTTGACACAGGACATTGTAAGGGTGAAAGGAATGTCCATTGTGACCTCACTCCGGGATGGGGTGAAAGTTAATAGTGAAAGATGTGCAAACATACAGTCCCTGGCCAAATTATTAGACGCACTATAAGATTTTATGAAAAATATTAATTATCAGGAGATACTCTACAGGTTTTTTGTATTTATCAGATACAGTATATGTTTTTTGGTTGTCCATTTAATAATCTATTATTATCACAAATAAAACATCATCATTAAATAAAAAATGTATTTATTTGAAAGAAAACAGGATGATTTTGTTGCGATTCACCTGCGCACGTGAATTACAAGATTCTTTCCTGCATTTGAGGATGATGATTCCACACGTGCTGCGTTTTATTTGTTATCACATCTTTAGCCACTTCTCATTTCATTAACTCCCAAACGTTTTTGATTGAGTTCATATCAGGGCTATTACCCGGCCAATCCAACAGAGGGATGTTTTGTTCTGCCAAAAAGCTTTGATAGACCGAGCTGTATGGCAGGGAGCTCCATCTTGCATAAAAATGTATGGTTCGCCATTTGGAAACCATTCTTCCAGCTGCGGAATCAAGCGATTTTGCAAGACATCTTTGTACTGGTCTTCCCGCATCACACTTTTAACCACGTACAGACGTCAATTACCCTTGCCACTGACCAAATCATTGTTTTTGTAGGGTGTTTCACAGTCTGAACAACACAGTCAGAATGAAACTTTTCTCCACGACGACAACGCACAAACTGAGCTTTGTTCTGCAAAATTTTAAATGTACATTCATCACTGAAGCAGACTTGTCAAAAATGAAACAAATAATAAATAAATATATTTGCTGTTCCTTCTGTAATCATAGAAAATGGTTAAACACTTTGTGAATAAATTATAACATACCGATCTCCAGAAGTCCACATCTTTATCATGCCACTGTTTGGCCCAATTCAGACGCTTTGCTTTCATTGCAGGGGTTAATTTGGGCTTACTGGTGGGGGACGCCAGGTCTTAAAATTTAAATAATTTATTTTTCTTCGAACAGTGCGTTCAGAAGCAATCACATTAATATCTTGGAGTTGCAATTTTATCACTTTTGTGGTAGAAAATCTGTTTTCAAGGCAAATTTTCTTTAAAGATCTTTCTGATCTTGGGGTGAAAATAGGCTTTCTGCCGCATTTTTTCTTTCTTTTGGGGCTCAATTCTTCCCCTGACTTAATTTTCTTCTTTATGCGTCGTACACTAGCTTCAGAAACTTTCAACCTTCGTGATATTTCGCGGTTTGTAAACAATTTTGCATTCACAAGGGCCTTTACTTCTGATTTCTTACATGGTGAAAGATCGCCTTTTTTACCCATGCTGAAAGTGTACAAACTGATTATTTAAACGCCGCACACGAAATAAACAAATAAATGCGTAATATAAAACTGCTAAATTAACAAACAAACACATTAACCCACAGAAACACGTCCGCAACTGAAGCATGTGCGAACACGACTCGAGCAGGTTTAGACTTGTTTACGTTCGTGTGAGAATTTATTAATTTTGTGTTGTCATGTGTGAAAAATAAATGCAAATACAAAATATATAATAAATTTCCTCATTAAAAATCCATTGGATCTATGTTTAAATGTGAAAGTATTGCATATAAACTTATATAAAACAATTAATTATTAAAAAACAGGAGTGCGTCTAATAATTTGGCCAAGGACTGTATATTAAATTTCATGCTTTAACATGTACTCCCGCCTCGAAACCTTCAAGTTTCAACATAAAAGAAAACTGCCCTTAAATATACAGAGTACAAAATAATAAAAAAAAGACACGTTAAATGAAATACATAATGCACACCCTATAATATTTCAGAAAATATATCAATTTTTTTGTAACAAAAAAAATAGTTTTCAAATTTGTTTCAAATACCGCCCTTAAAATTTGCCGCCCCTGCCGCTGTGTTTTGTACAATTTTTTAATATATTTTATACTGACTTATTTTTATCGTTGTTAACAAACGTTATCATGCTGCCTTTAAGAACCTGCCATAACTGGCGATGGATGTGATAATCCTGGCTGAAATTAAATGACTTTTGCGAAACACTGCTTCAAGTCAGAAGCTTTAAAGTTAGTCGAAACTAATCAATCTCTTTTGCAAATGATAATTTTTAACACCATTGACGTTGTAACTAGTGAAGCGCTACAAAAATTGTTTGTATAAATTATCGAAAAGAAATTTCAAGTTTATTTGATTTCTGTTTTCATTATTTCATATTAATAATGAAATAATTAATGCAATGAATTGATGCATTAATGTAGTGTGCGTCAGTAGCGCACACAGGAATTTTCAGGGGGGGTCCGGGGTCGAAAGTTCACCATTCTTGTATCATGCTCCTTCTGATTTTGTCGATTTTCGGGAACAAAATACAGTAAAAAACTAATTATTGAGTAAATAATTAGCATTAATTAATAAAATTAATCATTAATAACAAATACTTAATTAAATTTTACGTACTATATACTTAGAATTATAATCAATCTGAAAAAAATCAAGGGCTTTGGGGGGTGGATCCCCAGGACACCCCCCTTGTGTGCGCCACTGGTGTGCGTTAATACAATGTGAATTAATGCATTAATGAAATAATTAATGCATTAATTTACAGGCTGAATCAATGCATTTAATCCAGACTGTGTATCATTCTTTTAATGAGATTCATGGAAAATTAAATACCATTTGAATCTTAATTTGGGATTCAAGGGCATCATTAATATTTTTCTACATTAAAATTCTTCTTTCATTATTTTTCAGTTTGTTTCATTTCTGAACGATAAAGTAATGTTTTTATACATAAAATGAACTATTACACATATTGGCAATGGCATATCTATTTATCATTATTTCTAGCTGCTACTCGCCCATTGAGCTGGATATTTCATGATGTGGGACGATATATTGTTTTTAAGTTAATGAAGGCTAAGTCCTAGTATTACAGATTTCGATTGTATTGAACAACATTTTTATAGACCTCACCTCTTTATTAAAAAGGACAGGATTTTAATTTCTAAGACGGAAATATGCTTGTCTTTTACACCTCCGCAATATCCCTTGGTTAGTCGATTTCCGTAAAACCTATTCTTAGCGGATCTCTATTCAACAAAAAAAAAAAAAACGTGTGGATCAAATTTTACATCTGCAAGTGTAATAGTTTCAAAAATTTCGTGATAAGTGAGTGAGTCGCTTTTCTCCTTTATATATGTAGATTATTATTCCTATTCCCTGTAATCAAAGTACATATTATTTTTAATAATAATTAATATAAAGGTAGTAGGTATAGCAGCGTTTTCGCTTATTTTTCCTTACTCATCTTATGCTTACCCATGGAAGATAATTCTTCTCCCTTCTATCTTGTTTTATTACCCAAAAATTTGAATATAAATTAAATATTTGTATTTTCAGTGACACTTGATTAGGTTTTAAGCATTTTCTTCTCATGTATTTTTTTTACGATAGTATGGCTGTATTTCTCAAAAAGAATACCCATTCTCACTTTTATTAAATAGAATATGATTTATATACATATAATGATGTTTTTTTTGAATGAACATATATTACTGTGTTTTTTATTACGTTAATTGCTTTTAATGCAGTTAATTGGATTACTTGGAATTTTTATTTATATGCGTTCCTTGAATGAAACTCGTGTATTATGTCATTTTTTACTACGTTAATTGCCTTTAATGGTGTTAATTGGATTCCTTGGGATTTTTATGCATATTTGTTCTGCATGTGTACCTAAGTGATGAGATTCCCCAGAGATAGAGAAGATGAAATCATCTGAGTAGAATTTAATGGCATTCTTTTTAGCCCTATAAGACCATTTTTTCTAGTGATGGTACATTAAAATATTTTTGGAGACAAGATTGATTTAAGAAAAGGAATCAATTTAGGTTAAAAGGTAAAATTATTTTGACTTTTAAGTCCCTCTTGTTTAATGGAAAATTTGCTTACCCCAGCTCATTGTGTGCTGTTGAAAGGCATCTCTGCCTTTTGTTCCCTTTTTTACGTCTTCCCACATGAAATTTCCAAAATATATTTTATAAAGACTACAACCTTCAAGAGGAATAGTGAGAATTAGAAACGTTTTGTACCTTTAGATGGTGATGATTAAATTAGGAATTTTTACATATAATTTTCTATGAAGTTTATGGAATCAGTACATATTAAGCCCAATAAATTCATGAAATATGTTTTGGAAATAGAACAATATGTAAAAGGAATTATAAATTAGACGGATGAATGGGACTGATAAAAATATTATACCAGGGCCGGCTCTAGCAGTTTTGCCGCCCCGGACAAAAATGAAAAATGCCGCCCCTCTTTCCAAAGCAAGAAATGAAAATTTATATTCATATATTGTCCTAAAAATGCAAGATAATTCGAAATCAAGCACATAATTACCCAGTATGATTCGCAGGCGTAGCTAGTCCTGAATAGGTCCTGTTTCCAAATTTTCTTGGGCCTTTTTTTGGGGGGAGGGACTTTACATTTCGCGATGTTTTGCTTACACATTTTGGGGACTCCGTGTCATCGATATGGCACTATCTACGCCCCTGTTAAATGATTTTAAACAAGTAAAATGTAAGAGAAGAAAATAGCCAATTTCTTCCAAAAAGAGTTTACTGATGGTGGGGATCATGAGTGTTTTTATTTTAACTTATACTAATTATACTCAATACTAAAATAAAACATCTCCTGTGGCTCTCTATCTACTAAAAATTCTTATTACCCTTGTCCCCCTTGGAAAAGCTGGCACCGGATATTGTATAGGAGAAAGGAATATCCGTTGCGACCCCACTCCTGCATGGGGAGAAAGTTACTAGTGAAAAATGTGTAAACAAATCAAATCTCATAACTTAACATATACTCCCACCTCGAACCCTTCAAGTTTCAATGTAAAAGAAAACTAACATTAAACATACAGAGTACAAAATAAGAAAATAATATATGTTAAATGAAATACCAAATTCAAGCCTAATAATATTTCAGAAAAAAATATCAATTTTTTTTTGTCACATAAAAGAAATATTTTCCAAACTTGATCCAAATGCCGCCCTTAAAATTTGCCGCCCCGCGCAGGGGTCCGGTTTGTCCGGCCCTATAGCCACCCCTGATTATACAGATGAATTTGGAGGTAAGTACATTTAGAAAGACCCGTTAAAGGAAAATAATTTAGAACTCTTACCTAATATGAATTAAATTACTTGTATATAATCCTTCTAAAGCTTATTTAAACTGCAAAGTTTTGAAATTTGTCTACATTGTAGTTGGAATTTTTCAAAACAATGTTTTTTTTAAGTGCATTTAACTGAAGTTTCTTGAACTGGTTCTTTTAAGTTTCTAGAGATGTGTGTGAAATGTGTTTTCTAGTTTAAAAAATTTTCTTCAGCTGTTCTCGTATTCGTTCCACAATATTTTCCTAACAATGTACGGATTTTAACATCAGAAAACTACACATATCTTACCTCCCTCTCCCCCCCCCCTTCATCTTCTACAAATCAACTTGACACGTGCACATAAAAGATTTTTGCCTACCTCAAGCATTTTACCCCTCGCCATTTTCTTTATTATATTTTGGCGAGCTCTCTCTTTGTAAGTTCTGTCTTGTTAGGGCTGCAATCGCCCCGCGTGCTTCATTTTCTTTTTTCGGAGCTTACGAAAAAAAAAAGGAAACTGGAAAAACTCCAATCCCAAGGTAAGGGGAAAAAAATCTGGTGTTGTAACCTCAGGAAACACGGATTGTCGATCTCGAAAAAGGAAGGTTCTGATCACAGGGACCTTGTCTCTAGGAACAGAACAAGGCCCTAATCCAGATCAAAGAACTCTACCCGCGCAGAACACTGCTTATTAGCATACAAGGCAGATATATCGTTTCGTCACTCCTCGCTGAAGCAGAAACTCGAGACTGAATCTTCCAGACGCAGAGGAAGAGGGAAGATTTGAAAATCTTTCTGCATGGCATATTTATTAGTTTAGTATGAAAAATTCCTAGTTGCGAAGAATGTTTCTTATCCCTTTTATCTGGTTTCTGGTTATGGAGAAACAGACCCCGGAAGGTTTTACTTTTTAGGAGTTTTTAGAATTTTATTTAAATCTTTTCGCGCGCACGTGGGTAAAATTCTTGGATATGTTAATTAGTGTTGTAATAAATTCAATAAATATCTATATATATATTATTCATCAATTTGCGCTTGTTAAAAATATTTTTTTAAAGTTTTATTTTATAATTCTTTTGAATATTATACATATTGTCTTTAAAATATCTTTTTTTCGCCTTTTTTTTACTAAAAGAATAAATTTAAGCGATGAAAATATACATTTTGGGAGTTCTTTTGGCAACTCATTATTTGTGATGAAGTATTAGCTTATCTAAAGTTTAATATATCGTTTTTAATTCTTTGATAATATAGAATTTTAATATTTTTAATTTCACTTACTGACGTGACAAAACTAAAAAGATGCATCGTAGTTGTTAGAAGATGTTATTTATTAAATTGTAAATTTGAGTAATTGAAGTAATTGGAATATCGATTGATAAAAAAATTACAAATTTCTATAACATGCTTATTATAGCCCCACTTCTCCCCCCCCCATTTTTTTGAAGTCGTTAAATATCAGTTACATTTTCTTTTCAACTAATATTCAGAATATATTGTATACCCGATATTTTTTAAACTATATTCGATTGTGTAATAACGAATGCAAAAATTATCAAGTAATACATACAAACAGACACTTAGCTTTCTTTGTAGATAACTTACATATATCTGATTATATCAGACTATATTAAAATTAACGGAGGGATTTTTATTGATATTTATGAAATATTTAACTGTGCCATAACATTTTAAAATTTAATTTTTTACAAGTTTTATATTCTCATTTTTGTACTCAACTTTTTAAGACCTTTAAAAACACTCTTATTGTTTAATATTTCCTGAGACTATTTATTAAGTTATTTCCCGTGTGAAAAGAATACAGTGTAGTACAAAAGAATAATTTTATACTGATATCGATCATCATTAATAAAAAAAAAAGATCATGCATAAGGGTATTGAATATATATTTTTACCGAGAAAGGAAAAAAAAGTTACGAAATACTGTCTAAATGTAGGTAGCCAATGTTAAAAATGCACTATTATTTTTTTTAATTATTTATTTTTAGGATGGCAACGTTAGCTATAAAATTGTACGATTATTCCTTTTTTCTATGAGTGGCAACAGTGAATATAACTATTCCATGATTTGTGAAAGGCAACACTCAGATGATGCGTACGATTGCTATGGAAAAGAGAAGTTTGAGAAAAAAGTTTCCATGTGATCTTGAAAAGATTATTTGTCTTTTTAACTGAAATTGTTATATATATATAGTCACCTTAGTATACGAGTTTTAATTTTAAACTACTTCTACTCTTAGAAGTGTGGAAAGAAAGTTATTTGGCTTCTGTACAATTAGGGGTGTCTTAAGCCATGAGCCAACTGCGCCCGGGGCCTTGGCTACAGTGGGGGCTTCGTCTCGGTCTTGACTCAGTTTTAAAAAATTCATGATTCGAATCATTTCAACGGTCAAATGTTATTTCCAGATGTATTAAAAAACAACAACCTGGGAATTTCGGATGATATGTCAACTAAGTTTATGTGATGACCATCGTCCATCTATAGGCCAAGACCTACCACCATACACCAACGTTATTCATTCAGTCAAAAGGCGGCAGTCGGTCGAGCCGGTTTGTGCGATTGCAAGTCATGCACATTTATTTGTTTCGGGTTATAGTTTGTACGAGTATTTGACAACGTATGCTTTGTACTGTCTACTTTTAAAGGCCATAGGTGGGGCCTGCATTTGTATCGGGGCCCAGGGCCTCAAGAAGTCTTAAGACGTCCTTGCGTACAATTATTATTTTGAAAAGCTAAGAAAATTAGTTTAGATTTTCTTTTGGAAGTTTCAAGAGCCAATAACATAGTAAGCTTCCTCTCTCTCTCTCTCTGATACCCTATTCACAGTATTTTCCCGCCAATTACTTACACAACAATCATTTTGTCTTTAAAAGCATTCTTCGGGCTATTTCTGAGTTCCATCAGTTGTTCTGATTGAGGAGGAATGTCCTCACTTAAAGGCGATTTCATCCTCCGTTGCATTTTTTCTCGGAATGTTCTGGTGAAGTGTTGTTTTCTAACTTACGTGTTGTGCTTCATCTGAATGCCTTTATATCACGAGATAAGTAAGCATCAGAAGGCATTTCAGTACCCAAAACGAGGCAGGAAACATCCCACAAGAGAATAACATATAAATATTTTTATAAATAATTTTTGTTACCGCATGACTAGGTTTTTTTATCCACATGTCAGAATGTCCAATTTTGAAAAAGTTTTATTGTAACAACTTAAATGTGAAAGAGTTATAACTATATATAGAAAAAGTCTGCAGGGTAAGAAATGGAAAGTGGTGTTATCTATCTTGTGGTTACAGATGGTGATTTTCTGGTTTGTTTTGAAAGAATACCCGACAATATTGCGTTTATTTGTAAATTTTGTATCCGACAGCTTTTTTTTTTCTTCCCGTATTTTAATTGGCATGCGGTAGGTCACTTTGATAAGTGGAAATATTCTGCTGGAATAGTGCCAATTCAGCGATAAAGTACGATTTAGGTGCCCATTTTGTCAAATTGCGGTTCACTTTATGTTCGTGGGCTGCTAATAATTGGCAGTTAGTAGAAAATGCTTTGATATATCCGTTTCCCACCTTGCGCTTTTAAGGATTGCAATTTAATTAATTTAATTTTTGCTCTTTCTTCTTGTTGTGATCTTCTATAAAAAAAGATGCAGTAGTTTTGTACCTTTTATTTTCATTCTTCATCTGGTAAAAATAACGGTTCAAATATAATGAGGCGGGCGGCTCATTCACAATTTGTGCAGCTCTTTTGTTGAATCGGCTTAATACAATTATAAAATGAGGATATAAATTATATTCTTTTTAAGGTATCCGACTACGTTCGGATCCGTGATTTAAAAAAAACGCATAAATGGATAATTTTCATGATATTTAGTGTCACTCAGATTAGAATATATGCATAAAATTGTTTTAAGGACATTTTGACAAAAAAAAAAAATTATTTAAATGTAATATTTTGGCAAAAAATTAACTTAGAATAATCTTTTTTCCAAACGTTCTTTTGTGAAAAATGGCCCCATTATAATAATATTTCGCCTGTATATAGCTTTGACCTCTCTACAGAGGCTCAACTAAAATTTTTGCAAATTTCACATTATTTTCAGTTACCACCAATTGAAATAATTATTCGCGTTTTTTTCTTAAAATTGCTCCCCTCTGTTGTCGTAAAATATGAATAAATTCACTTCTAAGTTATATATTTCAAAAATTTTAGTGGAGCCACTGAACAGAGGTCTGAGCTATATGCAGGCAAAATATTATTCGAATAGAAGCATTTTTCACAAAAGGAAAACATTTGGAAAAAAGATTATTCTAAGTTAATTTTTTGCCAAAATATTGTATTTAAATAATTTTTTTTGTCAAAATGTCCTTAAAACAGTTTTATACATATATTCTAATCTAAGGGACACTAAATATCATGAAAATTATCCGTTTATGCGCTTTTGAAAATCACGGTTCCGAACGTAGTCGGCTACCTTAAACTTCGTTTAGAGAATCGCTATTTTTGAACAATATTTCTAAATAGAATTTTCGAGACATGAACAATTTGCATAAAACAAGTGGAATGTCCTTAGATGCCAAAATGAGGAAATTAAATTCCTTAATTTTTGGTTTTACACAAATTCAGGTGGAATTTTTTGTAGATTTTTCCATTGGTACTCTCTCACATGTAATTTTTTTTATTTATTAATTCCTGTAGTAAAGAATGGCCCCCGTCATACATCATAACATTTCGGCCAGATCTTAACATACAAGTGTTCAAGTGTCTATCCGTTTGCGACTTCTATCGGAAAATTTTAAATAAGGAAAGGCGAAAAAACCCTTCGCGATGAAAAGAAATGTTCTTATTGCAAGACTAAATATTGATTGACAATGCGTTTTATTATCGTTATTATTATTAATCTCTGAAGCTTACTGTGTACTTAGACAGTCTGACCATAACGATTATAGAAAAAAAGGTTAAAAAATAATAATAAATTACTACTAATAATTTTTACACACTTTTTCGTTAATCATTAGCCGTAATTACTTTATAAGAAAAGGACTGCATTATGAGAAACGTTTTTCGAAGGAATAGTAAAACGCGGGTTGGGGAGTCCCCCACGCCCTCAAAAGACCTTTTAAAGGGTACTGCAAGGTCAATTCAAAATGCTCTTCGAGTCTTCAGTATGATGAGGAAATTTGAGCAATGGTACCTACTCGAATGTGTACCATATTTCCTTATTTTGACTTTGGAATTCCGTCGTTAATGCCTAGTTCAGTGGTTATAAGCACATAAATTTAAATAAAAATTTAAAAAGTGACGTCAGGGGGAGAGCACAAAAATTAACAATCACGTGTAATTGATTATTTTGTTATTTATTGCCATACTTTTGTCATTCTAGTCTAATGCATATTCTGCTAAATTTATTTTTTTATATAAAACGCTCCCATGATGCAACTATTTCACCGTTTAACTAAATTTCTAGATATTTATCGGTTTCAAAACTGCCAAATTTTTCTAAGATAATTTTTCCAAACAATTTTACTACATTTTAATGGAACAGATTAATTTAAAGACAAAAAAATAATTTCTTATTCTTTGGTGACAAATTATATTGAATATCAATGCTCCTCTGTTTTATTATTTTTTGATGCAATATATTCTCCATTTTCCCTTGAATTATATGATTATATGACATATTTTCGACTTTAAATTTGAATATTCATTCCATTTAAAGTATTTGTTGAAGAAAAATATTTTAAATTAAATTGTTACTACACTACATAACAATTCTGATATTTGTTACTGAGTAGTTAATATTTTTGGCAAAAATTAAAATCTCACCGTTTCTTAATAGATTTTAACTTTGAAAAGTAAAAAAACTCTAACTACTGAAAAAAATAAACAGTAGAAAAGATTAAAAATAATTTTAAGCTGCTTAAAAATAAATTGCAATTTCTAAAAATGCATAAAAAGGAGACAGGTAAAGTCACTGTTAGTGGAAACTTGTCTATTATTTATATACATATATTAGTTAAATTCTGAACATGCCTTTCCTGTAAATATAATATTAGTAAATTATATTATCGTTGTCAAATATTTTCCATCCATTTTTCCTGAAGGAAATACAATTTTCTCTAGGAACTTTCGTGTTAAAAAATATAAAGATCTTTTAACGCAAACTTAAACAAAGAAGCAACTGAACGCGAATTTGCTACATAGACTCGCATAATTGGATTAGGTGTTCTAATTGAATTAGCTTTCAGTGTCACCGTTATTGATTGCGAATACATGCTGCTTTAAATCGCATCACACTATTATATTAGATTTCGAAGAAGGGTGAAATAAACTTTCTGTGTTTCTTTCCAGAGGTAAATTGTTTTGGCACACATACAGTGTTGAGAATATGTGACTTAAAAAAGAAATTATGTTTATCCATGCCGAACTTGGCACGAATATTTTTATATTCAGTAAATCTTAATTTTGTTCTGATATTCGTTGTTAAAATTATTAGATTAAATTTGAATTTTCTGTTGATTTTTTTTAATATCCGTGTTTTAACTATATTAGATCCAATCGTTCTTTAATATGTGATAGTTATCCAAGAGAACGTTTTCAATATACAGTTGGACCTCGATTTAACGAACCCCTATTTAACAAATTTCTCTCTTTCCCCGACTAAAATAAAAGAAAAAACCTGACTTAACGAATTATTTAAACTACTGAAAATTTTTTTTATCAATTCGTGTCAGAAACAAATTGAATTTTTTCCCCCTAATAACATTTCCTTTTGTCCGGGTTTTCTTCCATGTAGCCAATTTTGCCGTCAAAGGGTACAGAGCGTTATACATTACAGGTCCAAATGAATCATGAGTAATCTATAGTGTGAGTTTTGAATAAGACAGGACACTCCTTTTTTTATCTCATCTCACTCCACAACTCAGGAGATATTTAAAAATTTTAACGATTATGTTTGATGATGAACTTCCACTAATCTGTGCAACTGAATTTCAGGAAATTGTTGATTTGTCGGTGCCAATGAATAGCGATTCTAATATAAAAATTGATATTGAAACTCTTATCAAAACTGTTACATTTTCAAATTTTTTACAACATTTGGAAACTGTGAAAACGTACCTTATGCAGCTGGATGTAAATGTCGCAGCATTTTCTTCTTTGCATAAAGTCGAAAAAAAGAACTCTTACGAGTCAGGGATCAAAAAGAGATTTTCAAATGTGTATATAAGTCATGATTTAAAAATATCCAATGAACTGGTGCTTAGTAATTCATTTTTAGTATTTTTAACTGTTGAATAAAAAGTGTGTAATTGCTAACTATGGATATTTTTGTGTATTTGCTTGTTACAGAAATTCCAAAAGTTATATACCTAAAATTTATATTTTGTTCGGACCCCGACATAACGAATAACCTCGATTTAAAAAACTAAATGTTCGGTCCCGAGGAATTTGTTAAATCGGGGTCCGACTGTATATGTCATCAATAATCACATGCTAAATTGCCAATCTAAAAAAAACAATAAATTGAAATACAACAAGACAATATAAGTTAAAAATAAGATACTCTCAGAAATATAATAGCAAACTCTTAACATTAGGTACTAAAATTGTAGGGTTCAACACAATCTAAAGGCCAGACAACCTTCCTCTATATTTGCCTATATTACTGGGCTGCTAGGAAAATAAAATATATTTGGAGACTAGCTCAGAAGAATAGAAAATCTTTTGATACAGCGTCACACACATGTGTAGAAAAAGGTGTGCTGAAATTCTTTTTCCTGTTGTGGATTTTTTCAGCTATTTCAGATACAAAAAACTCATACCGAAAACTGAATATTTTAAATATGTATTATTTCAACTCGTAATGCATGGTATCTCGATTTAGATACATACATGGTTCCACAACGGTTTTGAATTCATTACACATTAGTTTACAAAACATTAGAAATATTTTCTTAACTTAGTGTCTGTTTTTATTCGTTTTAGTGAGGAAACAGGCGAAATAATTTTTTGATATTATTGAAACTTGAATATTATATTCGTAAGATGTAATGTAATATTTTATGGTAAAATGGTAACATGTTATGTTTGGTGCATGTATTCCAACTATATTTTTAATACTTTGGTAGCAAAGTAACTGTTGTCTCATGTTTCGTAAATGACAGTGTTTAAATCGAATCTTGGATTCGATTCCTGATTCCATAAATTTTTGTCATCTAAAATAAGGGGAGTTACAATGAAATTAACCTCTAAGTCCTAATGTAGTGTGGAAGTTGAGAAAGTGACCAGTCAAATAATCATCTTTGTTTTTCCAATAGTTTTACCTCAAAGTTAGTTGTTATGGCATTAAAATATTCTCTGCATAATTAGAAGAGTATAGTATGTTCTACGTTAGTTGTTTTGCCCCATTAAATATTTAGGTGTGAGTGTTATTTGAAATTTTAAAAATAAATGCTCTCTCTAATCTTTTATATACTTATACTAGCTGTTATACCCGTTCTTCGCACGGGTGAACTGAAAAATTAAACAACACAGATTGAAGGATAAAGAAGTTTTAATGAGTTAATTTTACGTGAATTGCAAATTAAACAAAAAAGATTTTTGCATATATCAGCTAAACAAATAAAGAAATAAAGAAAACACCTTTGTTAAATTTTAAGTATGTAGATCTAATGGCTGATAAAAAGGGTTTTTTTTTTAAATTTATAATTCCCCGTAACACTCTTGAGAGTCGATTTTTGAAAATACCTCCCTAAGCTGATCTCTGCTCTGCAAAAGTAACACATTGTTAAAAGTTTTGCGTAATGAACGCTTAAAACAGTGTAAATAATTTATATCTGAAAGTATAATATTACTTTCTGTTGTATTTATTTTATGTTAAAATTGTAATATTCGCCAGCAATTTCTTAAATTATAATAGCGATTCAATGAAAAACACAGCGAAATGATAACGATAGAGTCAAGGTGACAAATGTCTAGCTACTTTCATAGCTCGAGCTTTATTAGAGCTTTGTAAGACCCGCCGTGTAGGGGCGCGAAGCACGTTAATGCTTTATCTACCACATTATGATTTAATGCAGTTTTTTTCATGCAACATTTTTTTTTTGGATCACTACATTGAAAATTAAGGGATATAAATAAACAAAATACTACACTTTGGGAAATTTAATCCGTTAGAGATAATAAATTAAAGATATTCCACTGTGTGTGTGTGTAAAATTAATTACATACACCGTTCACTTAAAATAAGTAGTCAAATCATTTTCCAAGGCCTTCACTAACATACAAAAACATAAGACACTTAAATTTTGACATAAACTAATTTTTCGGGACAAAAATAATAATCTTTGCAATCCGCTGAAAACGCCGTCAGCTGAAAACGCAATATCTGCTACAAAACTATTCGCCCCTTCCCCGCTAAAATACTCATCATAGAACCCGTGCTGCCATATATCTTGGAAAGTGGATTTCAAAGAATATTCCTGCTAAGTATTGGTAGAATATTCCTTCTAAGTTGGTGTGGTATGGTAGATCCACGTCACTTGACCATGGTTCAAAATTACGTGGTCTGTTGCCAAAAGTCCTCGTGTAGCTGAACAGTGCGACGTTAATCTTCACTCAGTCCAAAAAAGGCAGTATAGTAGTTATAATTATTTTTATACTTAAAAATGTAATATCCGCCTATTCAATTAAAATTATAGCATTATAATTAACTACTAACCACAAACAAACTATGCAAATATGTCCAAATGATTTAATGAGAAAGACAAAGTTTATCTACTGTAAGAGCAGTATTGGTCTTTTGAAAAAAAGACCAATTTCTTACCTCCAAATACATAATAAAATCATTAAAAAACATTCAAATAAAGAGAGATTTATAACAACCTCTCCCTTCAAAACTTAGTTTGATTCTGAAATAAAAAAAATTAGGGATTACGTAGCCAAAATAAAAAGGGTTCTTTCACAAACAAAAGATAGATATATGCTGACGTGGGCTTTTTTTGCAGCGCACGCCAGAATTGCTTGCAAATGGCAGAATTTTTTCCTACTTACTTGACAAATATCGTTACATTTTGGACACTTCTCACAATATATTTATTAATTATATCATATGCTATAAATTATAGCCTATGTGTTATTCTGATGTATAAGCGTTATTGCTGTAAAGTTTCATTAAAATCCATTCAGTTGTTTTTTGCGTGAAAGACTCCCAAACATCCTCACAAACTTTCGCATTTATATTATATATCTAGATGTAAAACGTAAATAACTAAAATAAATTTCTTACAATTTTTACTAAAATAAATTTACTGAATTTTTTAAAAAAATTAGTGTGTATAGATATGTTTCAAATTAATTCTTGATTGTCAGGTTAGTTTATTGTTTTGCTGTCTAACACTGAGGAATATTTCTTTTTTTACAATGACTTACCATTCATTATCTTTTGTGACACTTGCTTTTGCACTTTGAGGGAAGTTAGCTCATTATCCACAGAAAACTGTCATTTGAGAGGTTTTGTAGAGACAAAGTCGCAATTGTCGTGGCTCAGAATTGAAGTTTATTGTGTAAAAGTGCTTTTGTTGTGCTGGTCTTGAACGTGAATAACTTTTTTGTTTTTTCACTCCTTTGTTCGTTGTGAACCTTTTGTTCTATTTAGCGTGCTTTATTTAAATAAGTTTAATCTGCCGTGCCTAGAATTTTAAACCTGCTTCTGAAAAAGAATTCAACTGGGGTAGAATAAAGTAGGTGAATAAAACGATGCATTTTCGAGGTAAAATAAATGTAGCTTTTATATGAATTGAAAAATAAAAAATCTGAACGCGTCGTAGTAGTAATCGTTTTCTGTCTGCATCATTAAATTTGTTAGGCTTTGTTACCCATGAGGTATGAAATATTTATTTTCCAAATTTACACATTCCATTAATTTTTTTTTCCACTTTGTAGAAGATGAATCACAAATTCCACTGTTCCATTTCAAAATTTCTGACGTTTCAGTTTGCGGCATTGTCTTTTCGTTGTCACCATACTAATATTCAAGTGTTTGCCATTTTCTATAAATATTATGTTAAAAACAAAATACATTTAGCTCTTATTTTAAGTTAGTCTAAATTCGAATAGAAAAACAAAACATTTGAATTGTACAAAACGAAAAATATCTTAGAATAATAATTATTATTTTTCTTTTTTTTTGCTTTGCCTTGAAACTTCTGGTATTTTAGAGTCCAGTTAAGGGTACATATAATTGAGTTTGTCAAACAGTTATAAACTAATGCTTCCAAATAAAGATACAATTCTTTTTTATATTACGTAAACGTACATGTGTGTGTTTGTTCTTCATTCAGAAAAGATGTCATCTAACCATACATACCAATAACCGCTTTTCTTTTTTTTCGCACACCTCGATGACTTTAAGTGAGTTACTTTTAAAAATTTGATTAAATTCAAAAGCAAGCAATTAAAATAGGTAGCCATCATTATTTGGATGAAAGAATCAGACGATGAATCATCGGGAAACTTGAGGAGGCAGTTTCGATATGAATTGCTAGATATTTTAATGTAACACCCATCAACTTTTGGAAGCATTTTAAGACATCGGAGCCGTAGACAGAATGCCCGAGAAAAGTGGTCCAAGAGCCATGAGGACTAATGAAGGCTGTCCATTCTAGCGAAGTGTAATAGTAATTTAAATTTATAACTGTTTCGTGAACTTCAGGCGGAGAGAAAAACCCAAGTTTAAGGGGCTACTGTATCCAGATGGCCACTTAAGAGATATCTGTTTAGAAGAATACGCACAAATTGCGTCCCACTCACTTCTGCGTAGAATCCGTTCTGCAGAAGGACATCGTCATTGGAGCAGAGATCAATGAGAAACCTTTCTATTCATTGATAAATTAAAATTCTGCCTTACCGTTGATTCTTGACGTACCTTTATCTGGAAGAGCTAAGGAACTGATTTTCAATGCAGTCCTCCATCATCCAAGATGAGACAGGTATAGCAATTGAGGTTTGATGGTCTTGGCAGTCTTCACTTTGGACGGGCGCCATATGCTCACTTTTTCCGGGGTGCAGTTGGACCTAATTTCATTTTTGTGGTTGACAACGCTCAACCTAGCACCCAGTTGACGATTTTTGGAACGTGAGAATATGCGCCAGATACCTTCTCTGAGTAGCCAGATTTCCGGACCTTAATCTTATAGGATAAGTTTAGGATGTTTTAGGGCTTGAAAATGTATCATTGCTGTTGTAGTCCTACTACCACAAGGATATAATTGTCTTTTTTTCTGCATGAATTTACGTTGTGAAATCAGTATTACTGCTAGAGAGAACCATATTTCTTAGCAACTATAAATTAATTAAATTAACATAACTAATTAGTTTCTTAAAAGAGTTTGGATGCCATTACTACTTATGTAGAATTAACTGCCACTCGCTTTAGTAACAATAACTTTATTTACAACTACTAACTACACACCTTACACATTACTAAACTATCTCTCACACGCTCCTCTCTCTAATCTGTCATACACGTAACTCCCCCGCACTATCGGGGATACAATTGCACAATACTGAAACAGCGCCATCAATTATTACCTGAATAGAGTTTTTAACTATTGATGCGGAGTTTTTGCAAAGTATCCAGTGTCGGAGTTTTTTGTAAGCATATAATCATCTAGATAACTTTGTGCTAGTAATTCATTATATTCCCTTTTAAAATATAAATGATAATTCGACCGATAGCTAAATATTATGAGCTGGAATATGATTCCTTAATGTTGGCCGTTTTCCGCGCACGTGATCAGAATTATAAAATTAAATATTTCCTGAACTAGGGAAGAAAATTGCATGAAATTACACTTAAAGATAAGGAATCAAAATACATAAAATTTTAATATGTTATTATTCTATTTTTATGTAACTGTACTTAATTATCATTATTTTTCATTATAATAGTACTTTGTTGTTGTTTCCAATCCCCTTGGAGTAGGAAAGCTTACACCAAGTCCATTTGACCTTTCCGCGTAATAGTCTCACACACCAGGCCTTGCTCTTCATACAAATGTCGCAGGGAAATGCCCCAGAAGATGAGCAGGAGAAGCAAGGAGAGAGCAAAGACTGCTAAAGATAGACTTCACCCCTGCACTAAAGTCATACTACGCAGATGACCGCTTCTAAAGCGCGCCAAGGCCATCTGATGAGCCCTGGAACTCCTGCACTGTATAGATAGGCCAGGACTCTTAGCTGCGTACCAGTGGTGAGCAGGAGGGTTTCGCCAAGTCAAATTCATTTTATTTCTTTGGAAGGAATGAATTTCCGTATGGGTTAAGACAGTGGAACTGGGGTTAGGGAGATCACATCCCCTACCAGCCAGCTCATCAGCAGCTTCGTTCCCAGGCACACCCACATGTGATGGAATCCACTGGAGACATACTTGTTTCCTCTGACCAAGCTTAACTAATTTGGATTAAATATCTAGACCAGTACCGTCCATAATTTTTGGCCAATTCTTCAAATATATTACTTTTATAAAAATAATATTATAATGATAGTTATTATATAAATATATTTTTATAATTCATTACAATATACGTTTTTCATGATGAAAAATCTGATTTATCCGAAAAAGGAGGGCGTTGGTAATGAAGAAAATCCTTTTTTAAAAGTTAATAATTTTTATATCTTGATTCATAATCCATTAATCTAATAATTTGGTTCTTTTTGAGTCATCTACATTTTATTTCCTCCCAGCTGTGTTAAGAATTGTTGACATTATTAAAGGTATTGCTTTTTTCCCTTTTTGACGAGTGTTTATTAAATTTCAGATTTATCCCCATAGTAAAATTCATAAATTTTCTGGATAAACTTCAAATAATTAGAAAGTAAATTAAAATAAAAAAAAATATTTTACATTCAATTTCATTCAATAGAATTAATTACATTAGAGTAACAGCATTGTGCGTTCCATCACGAAGTAGCAATATTTTAAACGCTTTTTTTATAGGTTTCTATTTATTGCTGAAACGTTTTACTATAAGTGAATCCTGTCATGTGGTACACCCAGAAGCTTCCACAAATAGAAAATTAAAAAGAAAAAAAAATCGCAGGGAAATATTCTATTTTGTTGGAGAGGTTAAAGACGTTGACCTTCAGGGTTGGGTGATAGGGGCTATTTAGCCCTAAACCTATCGACTAGTGAACCGTGGTTTTCCGAAGAGGGGGAAAAACCTTCCAGATGTCTTGAAATTCAATACCAAGAAGAAACGGGTTTTAGGCGACCATATGGTTTAATCATGGAAAAACCATATACATAACACATTTTTTTTCTCACTCTGAGGCTTCCAGTTTAGTTTGCTGAATTTAAGATGTATGTTCTAAAAATAATTTTAACTCTTTTTTCCCCCTGTAAATTCAGTTCATTTTACTTATAGATGTAATCAAAGCCTAAATTTGGTTGATGTTTTAAAATTATACTAAAACTGTTTCCTTGTAATGTGAGGAAAGAGTCTAGTTTTTTTTAAATAGATAAGTGCCTCTATAACTATCAAAGTATAGAAATCATATTTTAATACACTGTTTATATATTGTTTAAATCTCTCTCTCTCTCTCTCATTTAGATTATTCCTTATTTCTTATATTCAATGCTAAAAGAATTTTTAATTTAATGTTTTAAACGTTAAATTATATATTCATAGATTCTTAATTTATGAACGCAGTATAGCTGCAAGCCTTGAGTTTGTTTTTGCTAACAGTGAACTAACAGGCTGGGTCACGGTATTTATAGGGTTTAGATTGTGAATTGTTTGACCGTGTTGAGCTGCACACACACACACACACACAGGTTCGAGTCCTGATTCAATCAAAAACCTCTCGTGTGAAAAATAATGGGTTCTTTCTTTCTTCTTCTCCACCCTAGGAGATTAAGGTCAGCTCAAAAGAGTTTAAAGAATCAACCTCTTGAAATAATGAAAGTTCAACATGTGGAGAAACTGAGCTTCGAAATTATATAGTATGATGTAGAAGTTACGGGTGTGTGTCATTTTCTCATATGTTGCGTACACTCATCATTTAGCTATGAATTTTAAAGTTTTTTTCTTAAGAGCATTGTTAAGTCTTAAGATACTTTAATTTAAAATAAATTAAATTCGCTAAACACACTCTCTCTCTCTATTATCTTTTTCTTTATGTGGTAATATTTAAAGTTAAATCTTGACTTGTGTATCTTTTGTAGATTAATTTCTTAAGAAGGCAGATATTCAGTATAAATAAAAAATAAAGCAGCTATTTTTTATAATTATTCAGTATAAGTAAAAAATAAAACAGCTATTTTTTATTAAATTAAATTAAATTTACAGATTTTCAATTTGCTGTTGTTGTTACTAATCACACTTGTCTGACGATGTCAGATCGAGGCCGACGAAATTCATCGTGGCAAAGGGCCTGTCGTTATCCGTAGCTTTGAGCACCATACAGGTGACAGTGCGTTTTGGCTCGGTTCTACCCCAATTTTGAGGTGGATGTTCTCAATTTAAAAGCTAAAATCAAAAGTAAGCCCGTCGCCTTGCGAGGTGATACAATAATTTAATCATTTAAGGGAAAAAGAAGTATGAATATTGAAGTTGCAATTGATTAATTCGCGCGAGCATGATATTATTCGAAATCTAAATCATCGGTACGCTGATTTAATCCGCGTAGAGTTACACTCTATTGGTTTGACGGCTATGCCTTCGTCGGGAAGTAGTGTCACTTACATCATCGCGCGCGCGCGTTCCCTTTTTCCAACTGCTAAATCCGCAGCCTAGAAAGGCTGATGCATGTTAATTTTTTTTTTAGAATTGAAGCCCTCACAATCACGTGAAGACTTTTTAAGGGTGGTGTGTTAACTAAGACGTTGTCCTCGTTTCTTCGTTCAAAATCATGAGATCTATCCCCAGAAGCCCTCGTGTTGAGTTTTTATGAAGTGTGACATTAATAATAAAATTAATCAATTTTCTAGACTGCTTTTAAATACGTTGCTGTATACTAAAGTATGAAAAACAGAACTAGACTCTCAATTCATTTCCTTTGTCGAACTCCTGAAAATGAACCGAATAATAATGATTGTGTGTGTGTGTGTTGTGTATGTGTGTGTGTGAAAGAATAATAATTGATAAAATAGAATAAAAGCATGTATATAAAATGAATAACCGAAAAATGCATAATTATAAACCGTCTATCACCGATCATCCTCTGCCTCTTTTTCCTTTTCTCAATACGTCGGTTGCTATTAAATGCGGTATCTGCGGTTATGATTTTATGCATTTTGTAGCAATGTTTTTGAAAAAAGGAATAATAATTCTATATAAGGGGCTAAATAATCATTTTAAACATGCCGCCCAGGACTACATACTGCCCATATTACTCTGACACTTGTACTATCCAATATTCCCATGTATTAATATTCATATATTGCAATGCCTAGCTGCTCTCCTCTTCTGCATTGAGCATATGAAATGAATATTGATCGTACTCATTGTGCGATGTTCATGAGATAGTTATCAAAGGGTCTATGGTATTGGAATAGCAGTGATAATAATGTACTAGTTGCAATTTGATATATTGAATACAATACATTTATCTCCAATAAATCTACTGTGAAGCTGAGGAAAGACCAATATCAATAATGTGTTGCAGACGGAAACATTTATAACTGAATTGAAGTGATGCCATTTACGCAACAATTACTAAAGTAATGAAAAGCAAAGCAAAATTAAAACATCTGGTGAGTTTGATGTAGGTTATAGAATGACATAGGATGATATATGTTGAGAATGATATAGGTTGACTTGTAACCATTTAGTCTCGAGCCTGAGCGGTCGCGCGGGGTAAAGAGTCACCCCAGGCTCACGAAATCTTTAATTCTTGGAAAACAATTTATTTGTCACCAATGTCCTTGTCAGTATCCTTCTATTGGACAGTCTTCATGGGAATTAAAATGTATTTGTCACATATATCTACCTCTTTTTTGTTTGGGAGTGGCAAACGTTTTTTACAATCTTAAGGTACTTGGGATGACTGAGTCCTCCGCGCCACACATTTGTTCCAAAATATTTTCTACGTTTTCCCCCGAGAACGACGTCGTGGTTTTGATTGCTATTTTGTACGACTCGTTATGACTTATTAATGTAAATGAACAGAATATAAAAAAGAAATGGGCATCTGGGATCTCTATTGGATGAAGTTGAAACCAATCGAACAGGGAAAGAACCCAATGAAATAATAGTATTAATCATGTCAACAAAAATAAATTTGGGGAAAGCAACGAGAGAACACGAAATGTTTGAGTTGAAAGGAAAATTATCAAGTGCTTCCTAAAAAACTCCAACAAGAAAGATATAAAACCAAAATTGTACCACAAGACACACTGCACCCTGTCAAAAAGACACAAGCAAGATAAAGTTCAACATGCTATTTGTCGATCATCAAAGGACAATAAAACTACAATAATTTAAACAAAATACGACAGTTTTGCTTGCAAATATCATCCCTGTTGTGTTAGCGAAAAGTGTCTATGACTTGTGTCCTGTATTAAAGGCATGCAAATTTGAAATATTTTAGCTCAGTTTGATTGGATTTTTTTCTCAAATTATCAAAGAAAAATTTAAAAGTGCTTAAAAGTAGGTAACTAAACTGTCTCTTATAATTAAATGATTCCCCAGAATTTATTGTGTACAATAAAAATAATTATAAAAAAAAAAGGATTGAGGTGACCCCATCACCCCGCGGGGACCACTAAAGTTTGTGTCGAGTGCTCGACTGATCCCGGGCTAAAAGCCATCGGTATCGGTCCCGATGCAAGTTTATTCTGTTGTGCTCAAACTGCTTGCATTGTTGTGGCGTTGAAGGTAGTGGAGATAGGGTGCCTGTTCATGTATTGACCACGTCATGTGACCATAGTTTTGAGTGAATGAGTCAATATTAACGTCGCATTGTTCAGCTACTCGAGTGCTTTTGGTGATGGACCTCGTAATTCTGAACCATGGTCAATAGTGACAAGGATGACACCTGAGCTGGCATCCCTCTCTCCTAACTACCACACCACACCAACGGGAGGACGTTTTAACTCTCGGCAGATGAAACGTGCATCGCTCCCCTACACCGTGGATCTTCAGCGGTAGTAGTCTCGAACTCATGACACGCCGACGACTATAATTTAAGAGTTATGAAGCATATTTGCAATTTGTGTGCAATAGGCCTTTGAATCGAGCAGGTAGAAGTGTTCAACAAACATATTTATATGTATAAGAAGAGTATTAGTTTGAATAAATCACAGATGTTATGGGATATATCAAGAATATTCGAGCATTTTTAGATGTTGTGGCTGGGGTATAAATTTGTGCTCGAGGTTTTTATATGTTTTATTAATCTGACACGGAATTTAAAAGGAGATACAATACACAGGTTTTAGTAAGCTGACAAGAAAATTCCATGTGAATAAAAATTTACTGAAGTGTTGTGATTAATATCGTTTATTTATCGTAAAAGAAGCCCAGTCGCAGAGTAGTAGTGTATTGCATTTCCACTCCACAGGTCCGGAGTTCAAATCCCGGGATGGGCAAGGTCGACTTAGCCTTTCACCCCTTCAGTGGGTCGATAAATGAGTACCAAGCTTATTTGGAAACTGAACATTGGGGTTTTCGCGCCAGACTGACCACTTGACCAAAAAATCTGCTCATCCACCCCAGCACCTATGGTCACGTAAACTCAGACAGGCACAATAGGGCTTGGTCCTCATGGGCAGTTGCTGGTTGGTTGAATATTAGCGTCGCACTGTTCAGCTGCACGAGGGCTTTTGGCGATGGACCACGTAATTTTGAACCATGGTCAAGTGACGTGGATGACACCTGAGCTGGCACCCACCTCTGCTAACTACCACACCACACCAACGGGAGGGTGTTTTAGCTCTCGACAGATTTAACGTGCATCGCTGCCCTACACGGCGGGTCTTTAGCAGTACTGGGCTCGAACTCGTGACAAGGCAAGCCACGTTCCGATACCTATACCACTCGGCTACCGCAGCCACCATGGGCAGTTGCGCCACTGAGTTCAGTTCAGTATCTATCGTAAAATCTCAAATGTAGGCGTCTCTTCAAAGGGGAAAACCTCGTAAAGTTAGGATATTTATAGTCAAGCTAATAAGGGGGGAAAATGTCAGAGAAATACTTTTCCCCACTTGAAAGGGGAAAAAACTGAATTTCAGAGAGTTTTGTACTGTGATATAATTTTTTTAACGTAATTAATAGGGGAAAAGAGTTATTCACAGAACACGAAATAAGTATAGATATTTTTTTTCTTCGAAGGGAGCCTATTTTCAGGTATGAAGAAATTTAAATTAAATTTTAACCGACGGAAAAGTTTTTCTTTCTTTTTTTACCACGCATTCCTTTTGGGAAAGAAGGAACATTGCTGGAATTTTGTGCAGTTATTCCGAATTTATTTGCTTGTTGATTCGAACTCTATGAAAAAAAAAATCTGTATATTTACGTGTAAATACTTATAGATATGGAAAATGATTTTCTACATATAGCCAATTTTCTGCGAGCATTGTTTCGAGTATCAAATTCGGAATTAACATTTTTTCTCCTTGAAAGAGATTTTCCTTTAATCTGAAATTAGCTTTTCTTTTTTTAGTAGAAGTTTTTCGGATAAAAAAGTCATGTTTATGTATTTGTCAAGAAAAAAGAAAGTAATAATAATACATTTTAAGAATCTAAAACATTCTTCTATTGTAAAAATGTTTCTTCCCTGTCCTTCGAGAATTTTGCAGTTCTTAATATTAAATTTATTAAAATTTACACTTTTTGACAGAGTTTTAGTAAGTTTTTACACTCGTTTCCACATACAGCATAGAAATCATAAAAATTACTTAACACGGTATAGTTTATCACACATTAAAAACTAAAATTCATTAATTGAATGAAATGTGTTAAGTTATCGTTTAATTTAATTATTTAAATAGTTTCTTGCGAATTGTCTCCATTTCTTCTTCCAAGCATTAATTATTTTCCAGAAATTAATAGCACAGCTTGGAACAATCATTTTAAAAAGAAAAATATTCACCGTTATTTAGAAAAATAAACATAAGTTATTGTGGTTAGTTTTCTAAACTGTTTTTTTTCTTTTACTGGTTCAAGAATATTAAACTGTCTTTTTTAAACTTTCAAAAAGGAAAGAATTTTCTCTTTCTTTTTATTTTGTTCCAAGTAAAATAAGTTTATTTGTTAAATTATTTTGTTAGAGAAGTTGTAAAATTATTTTCATTAGTAACGTGATTTTTTTAAATGTTTCTTTTCATTTTCCTTCTAATTCACTTATCTGTCTATCAACAATCCTTTAATTTTTAAGAGCGATTAAAATTATTAGAGAAAAACTAAATGTAAGGGCGATTTTTTTAATAGTATTTCAATTAAATTTTCGTCGCGCGAAAACGTTGTGCAAACTAAAAATGTGTACGAAAATTAAAAGATTAAATTTGGTGATATGTAACTTTTTATTCTCTGTTGCGTTATAAAATTTCTGGTTTGTATGTAGTCTTACAAAATGAAACAACTTGTAAAAAAATGTTCTCTAATTTCTTCTAGTTTTTCATTTGTAAACTAGATGGCGCTACATTTTATTTTATTTCATTTTTCTCTACTACTTAATACAAGTAACATTGTGCGAGTATGTAACTTTCTATCCTCCTGCATTTTAGTTGAATGTAGAAAATTTTAAGTAACGACGAAGATTGGTCAATCATCATTCGAATTACAAAATTATTTCACGTAATTTTTTTAAAAAATCATTCCTTTCCTTCCTGGACATATCTGAAAATAAAAAAAGTGTGTTCTTAAAATTCTAAATAAATGATTATACTTGTTAAAATAAACTTAATATTTTTTTTAAAAAATATTAATCTTATTCATTATTAAAGTAATTTATTATTAGAGTTATAATTAAGTGTTTTTATTTTAAAAATCAATACATTAGATGATAATTACATATACATAGGTTAATTGTTAAATAATAAATATGTCGTGGCTTTAAACACTCTTACAATACTTAATGTGTTTACCTATATGCTATCTTTAAAATAATAAAATGTGCTTTTAACTGTATACGTTATTCGACGATCAAAAGCCAAAAGGGCTCTTTATTTTCTACTGTTCGAGAATGATATCATTCCAAAAAACTAAAAACGAATAAAAACATTCCTAAACATCGTTATTTTAATATTTAAACTCCATTTGATTATAGAGAATTGCTCAATACATTTTACATTCCACAACTTCAGGCTATCTTATCTCCTGTAGGCTTTTGGAGTATGCATCGGGCCTAAAAAAACGATAGACGATTTCCAGATATATAATCTATTTTTCTCTTCGAATGTCTTACCGAATCAACCGAAAACGATTTTTATTTCTTTTCAAATTCTATTTATACAGGATCTGTTGGGATGGGTAAAAATGAATTGTCTTATATAGAGGGGGATTTGCAAACTCTTTTATTCTTCTTATTTCTCGAGCTTTCTCGCCCTGGGGTGTCTTTCATGAATTATGCAGCACTTTTTTCCTCTCCTCTTCGTTCTTTTTTTTCTGCTTTTACTCCCCCTTCTCCTTCTTTTGTTCCTTTCTTCAAAATGAGAACGTTTTGCATAATTTTTAGTCAAAGAGGCAGGAAAGGAAAATGTAATTATAGAAGAGTGCATTGAAGAAGTAATATTTCTTCCCTTCTGATTGTGTGATGCGCCTGGAAAGGTTGCTTTCCTTTTTTATTCGGTTCATCTTCTTCCCGGGTGGCTTGTGAAAGTAGAACATAATTTTCTTGAAATTATCTCTTCGGTTTATTTATTTATTTTTTGAGAAGAATGGAAACACGTGTGTATGTATGTCCATAAATTTAAAGCGAAAGGATGTTGCGAAATTTGTTTGTTTAGTGTTCAAGTTACTGTACTTTATGTAATGAAATGCTGTAATAGGTATTTAATTAGTACTTAGTTTGAATTGTGGTGTAATTTATTTTCATTATTGGGGCTGTGAAAAACTGAATTGGTTTCTCTCTGAAAAATGGCTACATGTTATAGAAATTTATTATTTTCGGTTTTAAATAGATTTGTGAAACTTGTTACTCATGAAGTATGGAGTATCGCGTGGTCATATGGAGGAGGGGGAGTTATTATTAATCGGAACTTATCTTTAGGGAAAATATGTTCTATGGTAGTAGTCTCTTGAAACTTTTTCAACTTATGGAACCCTTTGAACTTGAAGGTGTTTTCGTGGAACCCCATTCCCCACACATACTAAAAAGAATTCTTGCTTAAATTTATATTTTAACATCGAATCTATTGATATATTGTTTCCTCTCTTTTTCATTATCAAGGGCATAGCTACTGCCGTATCAATGATACGGGGCTACCAAGTCACAAGGCCGTCACATGTATTAGCAAAGCAATCCTAAAATGTTAAGAGATTTAAGAAGACCTCCCAAGGAATTTTGATACAGGGCTCTTTCAGGAGTAGATAGGATATTTTTCATTATTGGTGTTTTTCCCCTCAAATGCACAATAAGGTGCATTTCCCAAAAGAAAATTATTTAGTTTTGCAAGACATTGTGCTAACGAGTTTAAAATTATCTTTTGGAACCCGAGATAGTAAACAATAGAATATTCGCAATCTAGTTGGAATTACATATGTAAAGATAAAATGTGTTAATTTTCTTTTATTATATCATAATAAAAGTTTAAAATGTGTTTCAAAATAAAGTTATTATATATGAATAAAATTATAAGTTTTAATGAATGGGGGATCAGCTTTAGATACTTGTAATTGTACAAATTTCATAGAAAACGTGAGTATATTTTGCATACATATTTATAAGTTTCTTTTTGATTCTTTTAATGTTACTCGTGGAACCCCTGGGTATACCTTGGAGAACCCAAAGGTTCCGTGGAACACAGTTTGAAGACCATTGTTCTATGGTATGGAAAAAAAGAAAAAAATAATTTCAAAATTTAATATTGTCACAAAGGGAAAAGACAAAAATGGAAAAAGACTTAATTTTGGCTGGATGATTAAAGACTCAAAATAAATTATTTTCCTACAATATAAATAACCAAAAGAGATGATTACCGATAAATGAGTATTGAGTAGTATGCAGCACACACTGTACAATGCAACATTTCGTAACCGCAGCTCTCTCAACCTCGCACCTTCGAATCAATACAATCTAGGCTTTTTTTCGACTTTCACTTTATCGTACACTGCAATTTCGACAGTAGGATTTATAACAAATTTAGTGTTTATGAAACTGTTAAATGTACCTTTTGTTTGTTCTGAAAACAATTTAGTAAGTATTCTCTCAACGCAATACATTTTCAAAATAACTAAAAAATACCTATTTTTCTTTAATAAAAATTACTTCGACATTTTACTATAAAAAAGTTCAAATGCTTACACTTCATTCACCTTCTGAAACATTATTAACATAGAAATTAATTATTTTTATTTTACTGTCCCTTTCATCTATGTATCAGAGAACATCTTTTCCGCATAAAAAAACTGTTTTCGATCCACCCTAATATAATGGTCATTAAAATGTGTATCATTTAAGTGATTTCAGCAGTGGTGGGTCTGGAGGTACACAAGGGTGGAGCTGGGATCTCAAATACTTTCCACTTTCCAACAGATTTTTAAGTTTTAGTATAAAGGTTATGTCTCGGTGTTTTTTTTCTCTATTTTTTCTTTAAATATTCCTCCTATATGAAAGTCGTCTGTGTGCAAAACTGTGGTTTTCAACAAATATATACAGTCGAACCTCTATATAACGAACCTCTATATTGCGAATTTTTCTATACAGCGAACTTTTTCCTGGAACCTTCAACATTTCATTTTCTTCGTAAAATTACCTCTCTATAGCGAAGTGCATTTTCTATATAACGAACTTTTTCTTTTGTGATTCAATTTTTGTTTCCCTTTTTTTTAAAGTATTTCTGAAAAAATCTGGTTTTATTAAATCCTAACTCGCCGAGAGCAATAGAGTTCCAGACGTTTCATCCAAGAAGTGCAACCTTTAAGCTCCATTGCCCAGTTGAAACATCTTCGATATCCTCTTTCACTCTCAGTGGAGTTGTCCCGTGTCTCCAAGTTATAATTATAAAATAATGTATGTACTTGTATGCTTTAAATTATATAAAATGTCTTTAAAATTCATTAATTTTAGTATAAAAAATTATTTTCTTAATATTGAAAATACAGTGAATTCCTCGACATTCTTATTTCTTGTTTTCTTGCAGTTTTTCTTTCTTTCGTTATTTTTGATGGGTAAGATATATAAAATAAAAATATATTAATTTAAATAAAGGTGTGAATAATTACTTTTTATAATCTATAGTGTTTATGAATTTAAAATTTGTTTTATGTGGTTTATAAATTTTTTTTAAAGCTGAACCTTTATATAACGAATTTTCCATACAACGAACTTTTTTCCAGGATTTAGCGACTTCGTTATACAGACTGTATTTATAAATATAGTTTCAATGATGGTTTTGATAAGAGAAGGTTATATACATAACATGCATAAGGTTTACTTAAAGGACATACATAAGGTTTTTAGAAGCACATAATTAAAAATTACTCTTAATAACCATAAAAATGGTCCATATTTTGATTTCTCTGTGGAAATATGGGCGAACTCAAACAAGATTGAAAATCTGATATTAAATTTTGACTCAAAAAATCATTTGAATTGTGGAGTAAATATCCTGTATCATATTGTGTGTGTGTAATTTTTAACATTACAACTTAATTGTACTCACAAATGTTAAAAAAAAATGCTTAAAAACATTATTGCGTATCTTTATAATTGCTAAGCTTTTTTTCCTTATTTTCCACGTGTTATTCTACGAATCTTTGATTTGATTGCATTAGTTGCAGCTGTGTTTATTGATTGTTAATTTAAAGTTACAATTAGTAATGCTCAGGGTTTTTTTTGTATATTTGCCTTATCCTATAAAATTAGAATCATTATATATGATCATGAAACTGTCGTGATAGGAAAAAAAAAGTTTTAATTACATCTTTGCTCTCTCCCATTTTTTCTGCGGGAGAAAAAAATATGTGTGATATATCTTTCCAAACTGACTTAATTAGTATGTTATTAAGTTGCCTTGTGTGACCGGATAATTGAAAATACTCAAAATATCCTTAAAAAAATTAAGTGTGTATGCAGAGATACATTTTTTTTAAAAACAACTTAGGTGATATCAATGTCATTTTATGTCAAGTACAGTTTCAAAATATCAAAGGAACAAAAAAAGTGTTGTTCTCATTTGAACCTCCCCTCCCCCTACTCCTATGATTAAAGGGAAAATAGAAGGAAAAAATTCCCCAAGACCTGTTTAATTAACAGAAAAACGATCGAATTTTTTTGGGGGGGATTTTTCTTTTGTAACTTTTGAGCCATCTCTTTCACTTATCGTAATAAGGTTTTAAAGAAAATGTGTTGTATTCATTTAAAATGAAATTGTATACAACAGCTTTGGCGGAAGTCCAGTCCAATTACATGGTCACTTTTTTTTATTTCTTTAATCCTTTCAGCAGCTGGTGTCCTTAGCACGCTATGCTCTCCTTTCTATTTTTTTGTTTTAGTTTTTTCATAGCTTGACTTTTACAACATTGTATTAGGAGCGCATGTGGACAGCATTTATTGCAGAGCTGCTCATACTCCTAGACTAAAAAAAAGAGAGAGAAAGAAAGAAAGAAAGAAAGAAAGAAAAGAAAAGAAATACCAGAAGTGTGGCACATGTGTATCATGCGCTGTTTAGCAATAAATGCAAACCTTGGATTCTTTCTTTTTGCTCATGCGCGGTGAAGTTTCCGTTTTGTTTGTAAACAATATCCGTGAAACAACGTTAAGAAAAATTTTATTATACTACAGAGGATTTCATGTCTTGTTTCCCCTTCGGCTGTTTAGTTTGACTCGTATGATGGTGTATTCTCTGAGATGAAGTAAAATTTGTAAAGAGAGAGAGTGCATTTTTCCTTTTTTTGGTTGTAAAAAATATCTTCTTAGCTCTTTTCTAGGTTGTTTAACACGTTTGTTTATTTATAGTACATCTTCTCATTTGCTGTGTATGTTTCAGTTTTTCTTGATTATATAAATTTTATTGCAATTGATTTCATTCTTGATTTGCATAAAAAGATTAATTGTTCTCATTTTTAGGCTTCACAAGGGAGTATTTATTAACGGTGCATTATGAATGAATACGATGGATATTGGTGACGGACCTGGTAATTTTGAGCCACGGTCTAGTGACATGGACGGTACTTGAGCTGGCTTCCCATTCTCCTAAATTCCGTACCACGCCAACGGGAGGACTTTTATTCTCGACAGATTTAACATGCTTCTGTCTTTTTACACTTGGGGTGGCCAACCCACGGCCCGCCTTGAATAATTTTGAGACCCGCGAGATTCATTACAACTTTACAAAATACGACTATTTTGATCAATATTTTTGTTTTTAGTGTAGTTTTCTGTTACAAATTTATTCCATAACTGTTTCTATTTTATTGCGTTGCTTTTTTTATACACATTTAAAAGGCGTATTGCGTTGCAGAGAAATCCCTTGCTTCGTTCCTGTAACTTTATCACGCTGCTTATTGCTAGAGTTAGGCATATTTGATCATTGCATTGTTACTATTAATTTATCTATATATTAGTATACATCAAAAATAATGAAAGCAACAATAGTAATTCATTCATTCCGTTTTAAATTTTCATTTCAATAAATGTTGGTAAATATTATATAAAGATACACATTTTTATATACAACACGCGGGATTATAATGTTTTTCCGAAGTGGCCCCCTATGTTATTTAAATTGGCCACCCCTGCTCTACATGATGGGTCTTCGATGGCACTAGGGCTCGAATTTACAATACGGCGGCCACGAATCTGTGACCATAACCTCTTGCTTACTGTGACCATGGCTTTACAAGTGATAATATTAGCTTATATATTTTAAAGACCTATAGTAAGCCTTTAGTTAAGATCACCGCCTTTTCATGGTTGATGGATACAATTCGAGCCATGAATACGACTCCTGATTTCACCAAATGAATTATTAATTATCTACACGTTAAAGCAGGTTAAATCTCAATGTTCTCATATGGCGTGGTGTGGAAATTTCGACAGTTGGGTACCAGTTTAGGTTTCGTTTGTAGAACATTAAATCTTTAGCTAATAACTAAAAGTAACATTAGTTAAAAAATCAATCAATTTTATTTTTTTTTATTATAAAACACGTCTATTTAAAAGCCTAATTTTCGATTTATTCAAATTTGAACTGTTTAAAGCGAGCTTGACAATTCTCCATTGTTATGAATATTGTTACGTAGATCTGGGTTCAAGGATTTTATGCAAAACAGTCACAAAGAAAAATAACAGTTCTTTAAAAGCGATGTGAATTTTATTATCGGAAATCCAATTCTTTAAATACAGTATTCCGCAGTAATATTCACAGAGTAAATCTCCGAAGGTCTTTACACCTTCAACAGCAATCGAACACAATTATCAGTGTTTAAAATACACATATGTAAAAGATTATTCACAAGCACAGCCGAGCTAATCAAAATAATGCTCACTAATCGCTGGTTGAATCAAGATTGGCTCGTTTCGGCTACCACTGCTCTATTAAAAAACCCGACGGAAACTTCCAGAAAAATCCGCACGCGTCTAAGAGCGTGAAATTAGTGGAGAAATCCACTAATTTCTAGAAGAATCCAGATGACCCCAAACTCGCCAACATGGTCGCCTATAACGTCAAATCGGCCGCTAAAAATGATGCCAACTTGGCTCTATCGCCAAGATTTCACAAAGTTCTCATTGAATCGCCACTATAGCGTAAGGGACGGCGTTTGCTCGTGAATAGTACAATTCTAAAATAAAATAAATATTACGTAGAGTATTATATATAAATGCATTACACATTCAAATGCAAATTATTTACACTATTTACCCAAAATTCGTAACAATATTATTCACTATATTGATAAAAATCAGTCTTTAATATCATGAATGAACATTCAAGTAAAATAAAAATTTTTTTTCTTTTGGATTAAAAATTTGTTATCGACCTACTTTAAGACAATTTCATGCTGCCTATAATCTTCGCTGCACATCTTACGCACATGTAACTTAAGATCAAATGTTAGATGAAATATATCCTTTTCTTTCCAAACTCAAGTGTTTTTCCAATCTGTCTGTCTGTTTTTCTCTGTTTGTTTATTTAAAGTACAATTCAGCCATTAAACGACAGGAAATTATCTTGAGGAAATTGAAGTGTTTGCTGGAAATAATCAGAGCTACTTGTCTTTTGACATATTAAAAAAAAAACTGTCTATCGTTGACAATTTTAGCTTAGAAAGTACTACAACGTTCCAAGGTTACGATAACAGTTGATAATTTGAAAGTTTCTTTTATGAATGAAACCTTTCTTTTCTATTTATTAGTTTAATTAAAAAGAGTACTGAAAAAAAAAGTATTATATATCTATCCGTGAAGAAAAGTTGTAATTTTCTGGAGAATTAATTTGTTTTTAAATTAATGAATCAATCATTAGTACCCCGTAAAATCCCGTATAAAATCAACAAACTGTATATATATATATATATATATATATATATATATATATATATATATATATCATGATTTTGGAGACAGAATCAGATTAAAAGTTAGAAAAAAGGGACGGTTTTATTCAACCAATTCTACATCTGTTCTGACACCGAGAGAGAAAAAACCACGCCATGACTCCTTTTTTCTAAAGGATAATTAAATTAGATTAAAATTAAATTCCCTTTAGCACTTGACTCAACTTTCTCAGTCCCCATATTCAAGTATCAAACTAATCACCCATTTATTTGGCCTAGCCAATAAACATGGATCGTTGAAATAGACAACAATATGGAGGATGGAATTGGTTTAAAGTCCCTTTTTTCTAACTTTTAATCTGATTCTGTCTCCAAAAATGACATATATTATTTTATGCAATTTTCTACTAAAGCTTTAAATTTGGGAATGGGTGAAATAGAGTTTAAAGAGAAAAAAATTTATTTTATGCACTGTGTGTGTGTGTTCCTGTATAAAATAGACCCACTTTTTATAAATAGGAGATTGTCCATTGTTTATTATTAATGTCACTCTACGAAACCAAACAAGCAGTGGCGTAACGTACACCCCCATATCGTGGGGGACCCAGGATTCTAGGAGGCTCAAAGCCTGACTGACATCAAGTACGTATTCAACCAATTTAGGCCCAAAACCTGATTTTGCAGGGGAGGAGAGGGGAGGCTAAATATTCTCCGTTACGCCACTGCACTTAAGAACTATTTGGCGTTGGACCTCCCAATTTTGAACCATGGTCAAGTGACGAGCACAACATCCGAATTTGAGGCCCCACTTCAATACAACAGCAACGTGAGTACTTCGAGCTTCGATAGATTTAACATTTAACAACCACTCTACACGATGGGTCTATTACGAAAATGAGGATTGTATGGCATAAATAATCATGAATGGATCTTTGGGGATCTCTAAGCAAAAAAGTGGAAGGAATGTATTATTGGGATTTAGTAACAAAGCATGTCTCATAATTTATATAATTAATAAATAAATATTTTACTATAGTAAAATGTTTATTAATTCATTTTAATTCTAAATTTTTTTACAAACTATTACTTCAATACGGATTCTGATTGAAGTTTTGAGTTTTAATATCGACTTTTTAAGTCATATTTCTGGAAACAAATATTTTGATTCGTAATTTTTCTCCAATTCAAGTATACAATTTTAGCTTTCTCTGGTACATTAAGTGTCATTAGTGGAAATTCTTTTATATCTCTTTTTGAATTATAAATGTTCAGTATTTAAATTAATACGTAATTTTTTATATGTAATTTAACTTCCATAACATTATTCACGTACAATTAATTGCCAGTTTTATCGTCGTCTATAAGCAAAAATTTTAGGATATTAGTGTGTTACTCATTTAGCCACGTAAACATGTGATTTTATTACGAATATTTTAATTTATTCAGATCCCCTGTGAAAGGGATTTCTCTGCTGGATAAGTATGAATGCAGAAAAGCCACTTTTCGGATGATACATGTTTGAACGAAGAAATTTTATCTTTTTAACTGAAGGTAAAATATTGGTATCACATTCAAGAAAATTTTTATATCAACAGGTGCAATTATTAATTACATCTTAATGACTTATTAACAACTGAATTTGGATACTTTTTCAATTGATTTATAGCTCACAATTGAGAGAGTGTTAGCTCACAATCTATATATTAAAATTAATTTTTTAAAGAATTACAAATACACAGCCACGTTGGCATCATTTTTGGCGACTTAGCGACCATTTTGGCGACTTGTGTCAAAACTTGAAAAGATTTTTTTTCTCACGGTGAAATTTTGTATACACGATTGTTTTGGATGACAATACGATACTTTTATGATAATTAATAAAAATAAATTATCACACTTAATATTGTGATTCTGTCATATGTATATACATATTTATATTAATTGTAACTATTTAATAAAAAGTAGCTAAAATAAAAAAAAAATTGTTGATCTAAGTAGGAATTGACTTAAAATTTTTTTATTTTATTTTACTAGTTTTGCTGATGTTAACTCACTAGATAAATTGGCTCGTATTCAGTGTTCCCCTACATTTGCATAATTATTTTCCGAAATAACCTGTGAGAATTATCTGATGTTATTTTTGTTCATTTTATTAGCCTTAAAGCTAAATATGTATTATAAGTATATATATATGTTAATTGCATATATGAATGATATTAATTTAAAATAGTTGCTAAAAAGACAGCTTTTAAAATTAAACTTACGATATTCGATTAATGAAGACTTGATTAGGGAATATTCCTTCTATTTAAATGAAATACGATCACGTGGTTGACGCCCGATTTACTGATAATCATTGCGTGAGTGAGTGTGTGTGTTTATATTAACTATATAAAGCAACACGAGGTCTACTGGCGACAGAGCTCGCAATTTTGAACCACGCCTCGAAGTATTTTAAGTGTACCAGCCCCTCTACAAGGCGGTTTTTTAATAGCAACTGGGCTCGAACTCATGACACACCGGCCATGATCTTGACCACTAAGCTACGATAATAATTTCGATGATTAAGGAGGCTTCTATACCAGTAGCGAAACGGAGAATATTACCCCCCTTGCAAATTCAGGTTTTGGGCCCCTAGCCGGATCTTACAAAAGATTGCCTAGCCATAAGGGGCCTCCTAGAACGTTGAGACGGGTTCACGGTGTGAGGTTTGAGATAAATAACGGTAGCATGATATTGATAAATTTAAACATTTAATTTATTTACGTCACAGCTATTATTTACAGATTATATATTGATGTTATTAAACTTATGAAAGAGATTATTAGAGTTCAAATGATGTGGTTTGTGAGGGAGGAGTTTCTTTGCGGTCCGCTCTCAACGAAGGTTGTCAGATCATCTTTCGTTATCTCTGTGTGCCCTCTCTAGCTTCGGAGATCAGCGGCTGGCGTCTTTAGCTTCCAATTACATTCGCTAGTGGGCGGGAAAAGGGTCGCTCGTGGTGTCAAAGGTTGCCGGGGTGATCCAAGAGGGGACCTCACAATAATTTTAAAGTTACAAGTGCCAATGCACTTGTAAGATGATCGGCACAAAGATGCTGATTCACAGCTGTTTGGCGGGAAATTCACAGTTGAATAATTGTAAGCAGATCGCTACAGTTGTAATATTTATTAAATGCATAACTGTACTCATACGGACAAAAGTTGAGTTATATTTTCCCAGTATGATTAATTTGTAACGTTTTTTTGTTTTTCGCAGTGTGTTAATTTTTAAAAAGTATAAATATATTAATACTAGCTGGTATACCCGTTCTTCGCACGGGTGAACTAAAAAATTAAACAACACAGATTGAAGGAAAGAGAAGTTTTTAATGAGTTAATTTTATGTGAATTGCAAATTAAACAAAAAAAAGCTTTTCGCATATTTCAGGTAAACAAATAAAAAAAAAAGAAAAAAAACACCTTTGTTAAATTTTAAGTATGTAGATCTAATAGCTGATAAAAGGATTTTTTTTTATTTATAATTTCTCGTAACACTCTTGAGGGTCCATTTTTCAAAATACCTCCCTAAGCTGATCTCTGCTCAGCAAAAGTAACACATTGTTAAAAGTTTTGCGTAATGAACGCTTAAAGTAGTGTAATACATTAATATTACTTTCTGTTTGTATTTATTTTATTTTAAATTGTAATATTCGCAAGCAACGCCGTTTCTTAACTTATAATGGCGATTCAATGAAAAGTATAGCGAAATGTTAACGATAGAGTCAAGGTGACAAATGTCTAGCTACTTTCATAGCTCGAGCTTTATTAGAGCTTTGTAAGACCCGCCGTGTAGGGGCGCGAAGCACGTTAATGCTTTATCTACCACATTATGATTTAATGCAGTTTTTTTCATGCAACATTTTTTTGGATCACTACATTGAAAATTAAGGGATATAAATAAACGAAATACTATACTTTGGGAAATTAAATCCGTTAGAGATAATAAATTAAAGATATTCCACTGTGTGTGTAAAATTAATTATATACACCGTTCACTTAAAATAAGTAGTCAAATCATTTTCCAAGGTCTTCACTAACATACAAAAACATAAGACACTTAAATTTTGACATAAACTATTTTTTCGGGACAAAAATAATAATCTTTGCAATCCGCTGAAAACCCTGTCAGCTGAAAACGCAATATCTGCTACAAAACTATTCGGCTTCCCCGCTAAAATACTCATCATAGAACCCGTGCTGCCATATATCTTGGAAGCGTGGATTTCAAAGAATATTCCTGCTAAGTATTGGTAGAATATTCCTTCTAGTTGGGTGTGGTGTGGTAGTTTGGAGAAGTGGTGCCAACTCAGGTGTCGTCCACGTCACTTGACCATGGTTCAAAATTACGTGATACGTTGCCAAAAGCACTCCACTCTTGTAGCTGAACAGTGCGATGTTAATATTCACTCACTCCAAAAAATACAGTACAGTAGTTATAATTATTTTTATACTTAAAAACGCAATATCTGCCTATTCAATTAAAATTATAGCGTTATAATTAACTACTAACCACAAAAAAATTTTGAAAATTTGTCCAAATGATGCAGTGTGAAAAAGAAAGTTTATTTACTTTAAGTAAAAGAAGCGATAAAAGCATTTATTTTGAAAAAAGATCAATTTCTTACTACCAAATGTGCATAATAAAATCATAAAAAAAAATTCAAATAAAGAGAGATTTATAACAACCTCTCCCTTCAAAACTTAGTTTTATTCTGAAATAAAAAAATAGGCATTATTCTGATCACAGGAATTAATTAGAAGCGAGCCCCTTGCGTAGTCAAAACAAAAAGAGTTTTTCCCAAACAAAAATAGATATATGCTGTGTGGTGGGCTTTTTTGCAGCGCAAGCCAGATTTTCTTAGAGATGCCAGAATTTTTTCCTACTTACTTGACAAATATCGTTATATTTTGGACACTTTTTACAAATTTTTATAAATTATAGCCTATGTGTTATTCTGATGTATAAGCTGTATATTACTGTTAAGTTTCATTTAAATCCATTCGGTTCTTTTTGCGTGAAAGACCCACAAGCATCCTCACAAACTTTCACATTTATAATATATATTAAGTTTATTTCGTTTTTAAATACACTATTTTTACAATTTCTTCATGAGGTTGTTGAAGTTTTAAATATTATTGAAATTAAAGAAGAACTTTCCTTTAAACTTTAATTTATTAACTTTGTATTTTTTTAAAAAAATTGTAACATATTATCACAGAAATTTATCACATTCTTTCCGACTCCACACTCACAATCTCACTCACTCCAATGGCTTAGTTATAGATTGATTTCTAAATTGTGATTTATTATTTTTTTTGCGCTCATCAATCTCTGTCAAAAATCTCAATTAAAAAAAGAAAAAGAAACGCTTTTTTTCCCCACCATAATGCCTTCACCACTTTACACTTACTTTATCAACAAAATAAATAAATAAGAAAAATCGAGTGAAAACCCCCGCAAAATCGACTTTGACCTAGTTTACTAGACCTCTTCTTTTAGACATTAATCTTAACTTTTTTTTAAAGTGCAGCGGGCAAATTGAGAATTTATTTTTATAAATTTTTGTGCCGGGATTTGTTTGGTTGACCCAAGAGTCCACTTTTGCATTCACGCCATTTTAGATGTATGCTAAGTGACATGTAATGAAGGCGGATATGTACATGTAATGCATCATCGTTTAAGAAGGAACCTTCTTTTTTATTTCGTGTATTAGCTTGTGATCTTATTTAGGAGAAAATAAAAATATAATTTTAGAATTTTGTTTTGAATTGCTATTTTCTGATTTCTCGAAATAGGCGTGAATGAATTTTTTTCTTCCTATTTTGTTAAATCTCTGGATATTCGTTTCTAAATGAAAATAGATCAGCCTCCATAAAATTTATATTTTAAAACGTAAAGTTTTTTATTTAAGATTTTTTCTCTCTTACCATATCTTGTTATTTGTTAAGTGTTTGTTTATTTTATTTTAAATTAATCCTAATGATTGATGTTATCTTGTTTGAATATAAAATAATCATTTGTTTAAAGCTGTCATCGGCGTAATGTTAAAGAATAGGACCCAAGTTTTTAAGACTTTTTCGGGTAAAAAAATATTCGAACGTAAGCACTATATTCTGGCTTCACTATCCTAAAAAAAAAGCATATTTTATCATACTACTCATTCTTATCTGATTTTACTCATTTTTTCTGGTATATAAAATGTGTTTCCCATTTTTTTCTCTATACTGTAATGTTAAATGAGATGTCTCTTTACTTGTTTAAAGGTAAAAATAATTATTTATAGAATATTTTTTGAAAGCACTATATTTTTTTTTCTAAACAGATGTATGAATTACAATTTTGCAAGTTTTCTTAAAAATTTAGACATTTTTCGAAAATGTGCTTCGCGTTAAGTTCAGGTCCTCGAACATTTGACGAAGATAGCCTTAATAGAGGCGATATTTGAAGGGCGTGTTTTTAAAGTGATCGAAATAATATAGGGGGGATGGGGAATTCTATCCATAAATATGTTCGGGGAATTTTGTATCAGCTTTAGTGTATGTGTTTAAAATTGTTCTCAGTCAGAGTATGCTTAACATACAACATTGCTTAAATTTCTAAAAATAAGTTACAATGTGTAATTTTGTGTTGTGCATTCTTACTTGTAGGTAAGAGAATGAAACAACCCCCCCCTCGACAATTTTCTAAAATCCTTTAAATATTAGGGTAACTGGTTAACAATGTCCTAAAGCTGACCAATAAAATTCGTAAGAAATAGAAAGATGATTAAAATGACATACTGTAAAGTGACTTAGAAATAACATTGTATGTAAAATGCCAATATTAAATTACCAATTTTCTTCTGCAGTGAAAATGATCAAAGTATTCCGGAAAAAAAATTGAAAATATTCAACGGAAAATAAACAAAATAGAGTCAACTTTAATGAAAAATGGAGATTTATACGAATTATATAGTATTTAAAATTCCAAAAAAATAACTGTCAAATATCAAAAGTAGAAAAAGGAAAATGTCAGGCAATGACGACAAAATGACGTAATAATTATGTATTGTCGTTTTCGACGGGATTCGTGGTTGAGATTTTTATACAAATAAATTTTGCTTGTGACTTGTTAGTCAAAATTCGAGGTGTGACATACACACACACACAAAACGAGACTGGTTCAATAAATTATTGTACGTACAGAATCAATTCTTCGTGGCATTGTCACCTTTAAAGTAGTTCTTTTCAGCATTCACCCACTTTTACTTTCGGTGCTGTCATTGCGGAGAACCGTTCTGGGGCAAGGTTTCTGGAAGGTCCGTCAGGAAACTCTCCGTTTTTGTGCGAACCTCTTCAACTGAGGTAAAATTTGTTCCCTTTAAGCAAGATTTAACTGTAGGAAATAAAAAGAGGTGCATGGTGCCAAATCCGGTAAATAAGGAGGGTGATCCATCACAGTAATATATTTTTGCTGGTCAGAAACTGCTTGACAGATGGGGCCGTGTGAGCCGGGTGCATTGTCTTAGTGCAACTACCATCCCTCCCCAATTCTGGCCCATTTTTCCTAATTTTTTCACGAAGTCGTTTTAGTACTTCAATGTAGTAGTGTTCATTTACAGTCTGACCACTGATGTGAGTAAGGACCCACTCATGTCACAAAGTTTGTTAATATTTTGGTCTGTAATCGCTGACCTTGGTTCATCCTCTTCCATACTGTCCCTTTCCCTGAAAACCTCTTGTGCCATTTTAATATATGTACACTAGACAAAAGTTTCATCTCCATAAGCTTCGATTAGTATTTGAAATGTTTTCGAAGCTGATTTCTTAAGTTTCACAAAAAACTTGATGTTGATTCGATGATGATGTTCCCGACAGAATGCAGTTCCACGCGTTCACTTAGTGACGCAGTACTTCATGATGGCACGATCGGTTAGGGCGAAACTAGCCACATGTACAGAGGAGGTGCGTGGGATGATGTCACCAAAACAATTGTTGCCAACTCCACTCTTTTTTCAATAAACACACTTAGTCTCGTTTGTGTGTGTGTCACACCTTGTATGACTGTTACTAAAATCGAAGAATGGTTATAACTAAGAAATATGTGCAAATCAATGAATTAGATTTATCAATCTATTGATTTAATTTTTTTCAAACATGTTACAAAAACTCTAACTCTGACATCTCCTATATTAATTTAGTAATATCGTTTTCGTTAAAAGCTTTTGAAGGAAGTTGATGGTAAAATAAAAATATATACCCCTTCCACACGATAGGAATGATATTAAAACGAATACTACGAAGAACAATCCTGTGATGAATGTTGAGGAAAATTAAAGTTACCAAATAAGAGTCCATATTCGTGGAAGAGCTACATAAATTGCCAATACTGAAATTCTCTCAAAATTGGATACATTGCACGATAAATACATGGTCTGGAAAGTCCTATCTCTTCTTCTAATCGTCTGATTGGGTGCGTTTTGATGTGTTGTATTCTGAAGGGAGAAATGCATCAAGATAATGCAATATATTGGATCTCTGAAAGCATTTGGCTGTTGTCGACAGGAGGGGGGCCGGATGGAAGAGAAATGGAAGGGAGGAAGAGAGACCCAATAACCTATATATTCCCTAAATTGCATTTCCTGTTTTTACTGAGGCCCCAACAACAGTACTCTTAGGAGCTATCAATTGTCGCAGCATTGGGTGTTGTTAATAAAATTTATCATTATTTCCCTATTGGCGTAAATCATGAATGTGTTCGGAGGGTAAGTATAACTTTAAGTAAGTGTACACTTATTCATAAAATTTAAATTTATGCAAATACAACTTAGTACAAAGTTGCAAATATTAAAAAGAATCGTTTGAATTTAGAATATAACCGTTTTTAAAAGCATTCAAATAATAATGTTATATGATTAGTTTTGAATGTGAATAATATGATGTAATATGTGAATAATTTTTTATAAAATGTAATTTTAAATGTGATTAATTTTTATGAAACGCAATTTTAAATGTGAATAGTTTTTATAAAATGTAATTTTATGTGTGAATAATTTTTATAAAATAATTTTTAAAAAAATGTAATTTTTATACGTAAAAAAACTTTTAAATGTTAAAATAATAATGAAAATAAATGTAATGATCTGTGTGAATCTATAATTGATATCACTAAACATTGTTCAAGAAGCATTACAAATGATGGGATTTAAAAATAATTCGCAGTTACACTTACATTTTTGTTTGAACGAGGAATATGTCATAGAATAAAACATACACACACACACACACACAATATTTTTAGGTGTATTCTTTAAATTAAAATTTTTTGTATCTGTAATATTTTGCACTTTACCTCTGCGAAGTCTCCATATTTTTAATCAAATTGTTATAATTTGTGAAGTGTAATTTAATTGAGAAAATAATAGTTTCGAGTTCAAATTCCAAACATACGCATCTGCAAACCAAATTATTGTGACTTTATTATTATTTTTTTTCCTATTTTGTTATAATTTTAATGTTGAAAAAAAAAGCTTAATTTTTTTGCTTGAATTGGTTTAATTTCTCTAAAAATTACTATCCGTATATCTAAAAATCAACGTAAATGTTTTCTTTGATTTGGTCACATTTTTGTGAAATATTTCGCGTGTTCTGATATATTATAAGGTGTTTAAAAAATAGATGGTTGTTGATTCCTTTATCTATATTGGAGGTATGCATGGAGCCTAAATAAATAAATAAACAAAATACATGTATGTATGCTGCAGTATAACTTTAGGCGATGCTAGGCTTTATATTCAAGACAGGACACTCGATAATATCAAAGATTGACAATAGTTTCCTTCTGAAATTTTCAACGAATCAATTCACTTTTTGTACCTTACAAGTTCCATCTGACGCTCAGTGGCGTAACGTACACCCCCGCAACTCCCGCATTGCGGGGGCCCAGGGTTCTAGGAAGCCCGAAGCCTGACTGCCGCCAAGTACCTACCCTTTGTAAAATCCAAGTTGAGGGCGCAAATGTTGCAGGCGGACTTTGCAGGGGGCCTGAATGTTCTCCGTTACGCCACTGCTGACGCTAGTAATCGATAATTTGACTTCAGTTGACTTAATGAGGTTGATGCGTAGGTATGGAATTTTTTCACATCCCTTCTTATTTGTAACATCGATGCAACAACATCATCTTTTTCCAAGAGAGCTTTCCGAGTTCTTTATCTATTTTGCTTGAAAGGGAAAAGGATTGTATCTATTTTCACGTAATGAGAGAAAGAAACACTATTCAAAACACGAAGATACATAACACAAAAGTTTCATGTGTTATATTCCGTTCAGGTATGTTCAAGGTGGTCACGTTTCATCAGGTATTCGATACTACACGGGCGTGAGCGCCACCCAAAACCTTTCGGAACAATAAACCGGAAAAGTAATCTTGTAATGGATGGTGGAAAGCAAGCAAGTAGCTGGAAGAACAAGAGAACAACACGATATCGAATTCGAGCATCCTCGCGCCAGCCTTATTGAAAACTTCGATTCATCACGTGGGTAAGTGAGAGATCACGGCGAGAGGATCACGAACATCACGAAAACACGAGACACGTGGGAAAAAAAAGTCCAGTGATCTGTAGCAAGGGGGAGACTGATATAGGTCAAGGTTTTGCTCCTTTCGCTTTCTTTTTTTAATGGTGATGCTTGGATTAAGTAAGCCTTTCTTTCCCTTATTGAAAGGGCTACTGTTCTTTTTTAAAAAAATGTCTTGTTTTTCGGTAAAGTGTGTTCTCGCAGAAAAATTGTGTAACTTTTGGTTTTAGTTTTTTTTCCCCCTATACGATTGTTTCCCACGGATTATTCTTAGATGTTATGTGTGTTGGTGGTGTGTAGCGTTTTTTTTTTAAATTTGCTTTTGACTCCACTTAATTAATTGTGGGAAAAAGAACTATCATGAAAGTAGTTGATTGCCATTCTTTGTGTGTGTTGTGGTATTATTCCTTAAACTAAAGGTCTTCAACCCGTGACCCGCGGGCCATAAATGCCCTGCTGCAAGCACTTCATGAGCCCGCTGAAAGCGTTTTAGTGACCCTTCATTTGAATTTTAGGCAATTTCAGGAAAAATTGTCTTGTCTGCTTTTTGCTGTATAAGCGCCGTTTTATTTTATTTTTTAATTAATTAATTAATTTTTTGTTATTCTTGATATTTAAAACATTTTATTGATGTGCTTGATATCCGTTTGTGATAAGATTTTCTTAAAATGACAAACTTTTCAAAAACTTCATTTTATCTGTTAAATAATTTTAAATATAAAAAATCCAACTATGTGCATAAAATCTTTCAGAAAAAAAGTGAACTTTTATCTTTTACATACAAAGTATTTTAATTCAATTTCCATTTAAAATTTTTGAAACCGGTATATATATATATACAGTAGAGCTTTCTATATTGCGAATTTTTCATGGAACCTTGAACATTTCATGATTTTCTTCGTAAAATAACCTCTCTATAGCGAAGTGAATTTTCTTTATAACGAACTTTTTCTTTTGTGATTCATTTTTGTCACCCTTTTTTTTTAAAGTATTTCTGAAAAAATTTCAAATTGTTCTCTCTTTAACACATTTTATGGTCGTCATAAATCTTGAACTGGTTTTATTAGATCCTAACTCGCCGAGAGTAATAGAGTTATGGGCGTTTCATCCAAGAAGTGCAACCTTTAATCCCCATTGCCCAGTTTACTAAGAAACATCTTCGATATTCTGTTACCCCCTCAGTGGAGTTGTCCCGTGTCCCCGCGTGTTCTAATTATAAATAATATTTTTTTTTCAATATTACTTGTCTGCTTTAAATTAGAAAATGTCCTTAAAATTAATTAATTTTAATATAAAATTATTTTCTTAATATTGAAAATACACAGTGAATTCTTCGACATTCTTTTTTCTTGTTTTCCTTGCAGTTTTTCTTTCTTTCTTTCTTTTTTGAAGGTAAGATATATAAAATAAACGTATATTAATTTTAAAAAAGATGCGAATAATTCCTTTTTATAATCTATAGTGTTTATGAATTTAAAATTTGTTTATATGGTTTATAAAGTTTTTTTTTAAAGATTAACCTCTATATAACTAATTTTCCATATAACGCACTTTTTTCCGGGATTTAGCGACTTCGTTATGTAGAGGCCCCACTGTGTGTACACACACAAATCTGATACACCATCTCTTGCCTTAGAATCAGTTGTAGCCTTGTAAAACAAACCTCCCTTTCTTATTTAAATATAAAGACTACGTCATTTTTTGACTGTCGTGTGGCTCATGGATCATTGTGGATTTATTGACGAGGCCCTTGAGCGTTAAAGTTTGAAGACTCCTACCTTAAATTAACATCAAATGTGAGCTTGATGATAGTCAAGTTTTGCGCAGCATTCAATTTTATCTTTATGTTTAAGCTTTGTATCCTTTGTATTTTTATGTATGCATTTATTTTATAATATGTAAAGACTATAGTACTTTTTTTCATATTTATTCATTAGTGTTTACACTTTTTAAACAAAAAAAGAAAAATAGTTTTCTTCTTTCTTGAAAAAACTATTTGGGGGGGGGGGATATTTTTCGTAAGGCAAATATGACCTTTTGAAAATGTATTTCATTCAACTTTTCATCGTTCTGATACTTTTCTAAATTATAATTAACTACGATTAATGCCGAAATTTCAAAAAAAAATTTCATTCTCAACTATTGGATTCTTTAGCAAAAAAAATTCTGGATTTTACTTAAAGGTTAAAAGCAAAATGAAACTGCTTCTTTCAAAAACATCGAGATATCTTTAGTAATTTAACCTTTAGTAATTTAGTTATTTAAATCTGAAATGCCTTTCTTTAGTACCTTAAAAGTGTTTGAAACATATTACGAGTATATATTTTGCTAAATGAATGAAGAAATATATTCAGTAAAATTATGTTCCCCCCTCTCATCTTGCAATATTACGTATGTGTAATTTATATCTCTGTTTATGACAATTTGCCCACTGTTTCGAAAAGTCTTAAGATTTGTATACGTACAGATATTCGCTAAAACAAATATTTCGTTAAATGACATATTTTTGAAATTTTCTTGCAGCAAATTTTCTTACTAAAACTGTTTTCTCTATTATATCTTAGTGTTTTAGTAAAACATAGAAGTATGATGCTTAGAAGTAAACAAAGACATATACAGTGGTGGCAAAAAGTCCTGAACACACTCATTTTTTAGCGTAATTTTTATGTTTGACTTCATTTTTCGTTGTGAAATTATCGCACTATCTTAAATATTGTTATTGATTTTAATGTATTTTTTGTGCTGATTTCAAATCTACTACTAGTTTCTTAATGACTAAAATATTTTTTGTAGTAAAGCTGCCTGAACACAATAATGTGAAATATGTGCAGAATAAAACAATATAGAATAACATAATATGCAAAGAAAAATAGCACGAAAATTGACAAATACGGTATATTTAATAAGCATTCTGAAAATAACATTAATGTCACATGTTAGAAAATCAATATTTTATGGGCCAGCCGTTTGCTCTAATTACGGCTCTACATCTTTTTGACATGGAATGCACCAATTTCAAAAGATCTTTCGTGACAATATGGTCGAAGGAAAATATTAAAGCTTCAATTAATTCACGTTTGTTTGAAGGTTTTTTCTTTGAAATTTCATAACCAATTTTAAACCATAAACTCTCTATCGGATTAAAGTCGGGAGACTGTTCTGGCCAGTTCATTCTATTCACAGTATGGTCTTCCAACCATTTCTGGACTACCTTTGCACGATGGCAAGGGGCGTTATTGTCCTGAAAAATCCATGACTGATTCCCCAAAGGTCTCTCGCAGTTGGTAGCAATTTATTTTATAATATTTCAATGTAATCCATGGCTTTCACTGTTCCGCTAACGATGTGAAGTCTTCCAACACCATGAGAAGACATGCAACCCCATACCATCACTTTTGTCGGGTACTTTACTGTGGGCTTCGGACACTAAGGGCTGAATTCCTCATGAGTGCGTCGTCTTACATAGGCACTACTTTGGTTACCAGAAATACAAAACTGACTCTCGTCACTAAATATTACCTTTTCCCTGTCTTTAATAGTCCATAATGAATGTTCCCTTGCCCACGTCAATCGCCTCTTGCGTTGAAATTCAGTCAGTAATGGTTTTGGGCGCGCTTTACAGCCACGTAACCCAATTTCCAGCAGTCTTCCTCTAACAGTTATTTGGCACATACTCACATACATTTGATGTCAAAGTCCATTGTTTCAAAATTTGCGAGGAATTAAGCTTTCTGTTTGAAAGAAATAACCTGTCTTCACGTAAAGATGTTTTTCTTGGTCGTCCTGATCGCCCCCTGTCCGCAATAAAATTTGTTTCAGAAAATCTTTTCAAAGTTCTCACAACAGTAGAAAGGCCACATGGTACTTTTAGCAGCAATTTGTCGCATAGAATAACATTCTTCCTTCAAATGTATTATTTTGTACCTTTTATTCTCAGGCAGATATGAAAATTTAGCCATAATTCAATATTTTCCACAAACGCACTTCAAATTGCTTTTAATCTAATATATATTATAAATGCGAAAGTTTGTGAGTATCTTTTTGGGTCTTTCACGCAAAAACAACTGAATGGATTTTAATGAAACTTTACAGTAATATAGTTTATAAATCAGAATAACACATAGGCTAAAATTTATAAAGATATTGTGAGAAGTTTTCAAAATATAACGATAATTGTCAAGAAAGTAGGAAAAATTCTGCCATTTTTTGACAGCATTCGTCTATCTTTTTCTCCTTCTGTTTTGTCTACGCCATGCCTCATTTCGCTTTTCATTCATTCCGTTCATCAGTGTCGTCACTGTTTTTATTTCATAATAAAACTAGATTTCGAAGGGAGAGGTGGTGGCAAGATTTTAACATAAAATAAATACAACAAAAAAGTAATATTAATGTATTACACTTCCTGATATAAATTATTTACACTAGTTTAAGCCTTCATTACACAAAATTTGTAACTATGACTTGGAAGGAAAACTATGAAATTAAAATAAAATATCAAAAATGTTTTTATCATTTAGTTTTTTTTTTTAATGTTTTTTCCAGTACATGTAAATATATATCTACGCTTCCCCCATACTGTTTTTATAACGTATATATATATATATATATATATGTGTGTGTTTTTTAAAAGTATGATTAATTCATTACTAAATTAATTATTTGTTAATTAAAAAACATTGTCTATTATTTTGATAATAATACATTTCAGAGACATTTTTAAGCAACTAAAGAATCGTTTTCTTTTATTGCTTCACATTAATAATTTTTTAATAATGCAATATTGTTTTTTAAAAGTCATAGATCGAAATTTGAAACTATATTTTATCTGTGAGAGGGAGGGGAAAGAGGAAACAGTAATTTTACACTAAAACCGTTTTTGTCGGGCTAGAACGGGAAAAAAACCTGTCTTAAATCGAAAATATATGGAACAAATTTCGAAAAAGGGAAATTTAATGAAATAATTTTAGAAATCAAATAGCGTGCGTACAAACACACACACATAATTGCTGGCGTCATGAGGGAAAGAGAAAGCCCGCGGAGCCGGGCCATGCAGCTAGTACACTATTTTCTACAAGCACACAACTGCATTCAATACAATAAACCACGTTTCACCTTTTTCTTTCAACCCTTAATCGCTACTGCTCTCTGATTGGTTGAAATAATGGAGCATTTCATTGATGGAAAACACACTCGCTCATTCTTACAGTGACCTTATGCTTTCTTGTCAAGGTTTTTTCAACATATCAATGAAACTATTTACTTTAGATGAAATCTACAAAACAGATTTGAAATCAGCATGAAAAAATACATTAAAATCAATAACAATACTTAAGATAGTGCGATAATTCCTAACAAAAATGAAGTCAAACACAAAATTATGCAAAAATGAGTGTGTTCAGGACTTTTGCCACCACTGTATATATATATGACATGTTTTGAGCCAGAATCAGACATAGTTTTGAAAAAGGTCTTTATTCTAGAATTAGTACATCTCTTCTGACGCTAAGAGTAGGGAGGAAAAAAACACGCTACGGTTTGTTTTAAGTAGGGGTTAGCACTTAAAACACCGATGGGGTAAGTATCGCGGATTTTATGATTGTACTTGAAAGTTAATGCTGACATATAGGGCTATTAAATATAACGATCTGGAATTAGACATTTTTATTGGCTAGACCATATGTTCGGAAGAAATAAATGGGTTATTAGTTTGATACTTGAAGATGAAATGAAAAATATGAGTTAAGTGCTAGATAGGGAATTTAATTTTTAATCTAATTTAATTATCCTTACATATATATATATATATATATATACTCCTCCCTTCTTTTCATCTTTTATTAAAAATCTTTACTTTTATCATGAACATTTTATTTTGGGATATCATTGACTCTAAGAGATAAATTAGTTTTTTTTAATTATATTTGTGTGTATTTTTGCCATGCACACAATCTTCATGATGAATTACATTTTATATTTGTATGCCTAAACTGTTTAAAATATGTTTAATTTTTTTTTAAAAGAAATAACAGAAATCCAAATATTTAAGATTTTTTATACTCAGGAAAAATTTTGACTTGGTATGATCTTTTACTATGTCAAATTTGAAGATCAATCATATAGGATTGGAATTGAAATTCTTTTAAATGGTTTTTTGTTTTTGTATCGGCCTAAAAAGGGTGTAAAAATAGTTGAAATGATGGTATAAACTTTAAGAAAAAGCGACAAGTAAATTTCACAGCAAATGATTATTTTTTAAAAAGCTGCATTAATTCTTAAAGCGTTTTTAACGAGCAATGCATAACAAATGAGAAGCAGATTGGAGTAAAAAATGTTACAAGAATTAAAAAAAAAGAATAGAGGCTGCAAAAGCACAAGGTAGAAAATATCAAACATTCTACATGCCTGCTGGGAATTTAAGAAACTTTTCATAATATGCCCACACAGAATTGAAGATGATAAAAGAAAAAAAAATATTAAAACACGTTCACTCACAAACACACAACTAACGCCATGTAGGTCAAGAGGTTTCAGGTTCATGTTGCCTTTTTTTTTCTTCACCTGTCAGGTTATTGTCATTAAAAGGCACCTACATTGTATTTTTGAGTGGTTAAATTTGCATCTGTCAGGTTCTATGTTATTTGGTAGTGTTTTTTTTTATATACGTGGTTTTAGTTTAGTTGTGAATGGAGTTTTAAAGTATTGTATTTTTAGATACATTTTGAGGTCGAGTTGTTATTATTATTATTTTAGCTTTCTCTTTACATTTGGCATTAGAGGGGAAAAAAAGAACTTTTAATTCTAATTTTCACAATTACAAAGTATAAAATATATTTAATTTGTATTATTTATGAATACATTTACTCTGAAAATTATTCTAATTTATAAATAGTTATGATTATGTCTGTAAATATGAAATTGTATTTTTTCAACAAACTATACATTGTTTATTTTAACTTTAATGTTGTCAATGAAAGGCACTTTTTAGAAATTCTTGTATTGGAGTAAATATTTGTTTTCAGTAAAATTGATTCTACGATCTCTGATGTCTTATTGATTACTTCTACTTATCAGACACTAACTTTACGATAATGGTCGTAACTTTTGCTTAGATTTCCAAACAGATGTGTTTTATGACCTCTAAAGAATGAGTAATAATAAAAAAAAAGTATATTATATTGACTTATTCTTTCGGTCAGTTCGTTTTAAACTTTCTTAAAAAGCCCGCAATTTCTCGAGATAGAGATAGAGTATTTTAAAAAAAAGTGTTTAGAGTTAAAGAAATCAAAATTTTTGTTTGGCCGAATAGGAGATAGTGATGAAGTATATATGAGATTTTTGTACTGCTCATTATACATTGTTACTATTTATACACAATGGTATTACTTAACTACGTATTTTTGCATTTATAATTTAAATGTCAGGTAATAAAGGATAATACGTTTTTAATAATGTTATAATCACAACGCAAATACTCTGGAATTGTGTATTGATTTTTTTAGTATCAAAAATGTGCAGAAGTATTTTTTTATATTTATATATATATATATTTACGCATGTAACACTATACACAACTTTGAATTTTTTCTTATTAAATGAAGTAAATAGTGTCAAATGTTTTTTTTTTTAGTTGTCAATACTGCATTTTATTCCTTATGACTGATTCTAACGAAACAATCATTTCAAAGCTTGTTTTATTTATAGCTGCAAAAAGTAATACATTCAAAGCAGAAAAACGAACGTAAAAGATTTGATTTGATTCGACTTTTTTAATTACTTTGGAAGTAACTTAGATTCAAATAAAAGCATTTAACTCAAGAATAATATTTTTTAGCTTTTGTGATTTTTATAGTATTTTTTAAAAGTTTTGGAATATAAAGTAAAATTTTAAACGGAAAAGAAATAAAACTTAATAATTAAACACATTAAATGATAACAATTAATTAATTTATTTATTCAACTTAATTTTATTTGTAGAGAATACAGGTACTAAAACCAACTGTATTTTTTCACTGGATTACTGAATCTATACTGTTCTGTCATAAATATGTTTTGCAAAGGTTTTCACAAAGTTTGTTACTGAAATCAATAACTCTTGGAGAGAAGTGAGGATACTTTTTTTTTTACAGAAAAATCTTTACAGTAACTAACATACCCGATTGTATCCTGTTTTATTTTTTGAAGTTCTCATTGTGGATAGAGGGCTGCGGTAGCCCAGTGGTTAAGGTATCCAACCATGGCAGGCATGTCATGAGTTCGATCCCAGTACCACTAAAGACCCGCCGTGTAGGGCAGCGATGCACGTTAAATCTGTCGAGAGCTGAAACGTCCTCCCGTTGGTGTGGTGTGGTAGTTAGGAGAGGGGGTGCCAGCTCAGGTGTCGTCCACGTCACTTGACCATGGTTCAAAATTACGTGGTCCATCGCCAAAAGCCCTCGTGTAGCTGAACAGTGCGACGTTAATATTAACTCACTCACTCACTCACTCATTGTGGATAGAGTGTGTGAGTAATAGTCTGCATTTTATGATAACCAAAAACAAGAGTATTAAAGAAATCTCAGTGCAATCAATATAAAAAATAAGTATTAATATAATAAACTTAGAGAGATTTTAAGTTCGTGCCTTAAAAAATTTACAAAACAGTATCCTCCATGAGGAACTTTTAAATTCATGTTTCGACTCTCTTTTTACTTTCATCTCCTTAAGAGCCAGTGTTTTTTTTTTTTTTTTTTTTTTTTTTTTTTGCATCCTCGCATGTGAAGCAGAACAAAAAAGATTCCCCCGTCTTCCCCCAAGGGCGTTTCTGAATTTTGAACCTGATCGAAAAGAAAGATCTTCCCTTCGCACCAACCCCTGTCCAGCTTATCAGACTCATCTAAGGATGGGTTTCGAGTGGGCGGCCAACCTGGGAAGAAATATAAACTTAAGCACGCCACCTACTTTTTTCTTGACATGAACATCAATTTGGCAGAGGGAGCTTCTATTTTCCTCAGGCTCATTAAACTGCTGGTGGGACGTTGAGTCAGATGTGTTGGCAATACACCCTGGCTCCTTTGGTGGAATTAAAAAAAAAGACTACATCAACAACACAAAACATGGTTGTTGTTGGTTTCTTCTAAACGATGCAATGCGGGGCATTGCTTTGCCAATTCCAAGGCCCCCGTGTTTATTTATCTTTTATATCTTCTCTCTTGTTTTTAGCAGAAGGTATACAAGGTTGTTTTTTTATTATTATTAATATTAGCTCAAGAGAATTGGATGGTGCATTTCTTGCAAGTAGCTCTGTCAAATGGCAGTTGGATGTGACCGTACTGAACTCAGTTCCTGCAAATTTTAGTTCGTAAGTTGAAAGGCATAAAATATTTTCCCTTCGCAAGCAATCGTTATCCAGCAATTCATTAAGTGATGAATTTTTAGGTTCATTCGCCAATATATACCGCAGATATTTTCAAAGATAAAATCTTGAAACATGTTGATATGATCAGGTTAAAAAAGAAAAATTGTCTAGAATAGCAAATCACATATTTATATAGTGAATAATATGTAGTAATACTATATAATGAGGGAGTTATACAACAGTTCTAACAGGAATTAATCCAGATATTTTCTTTGAAAGGTTATCACGACTGTGATAGCTGAATGGTCATAGTCACGAAATTCTGTACGGCAAGCCGTGAATTCCAGTCTTAGTACCAATGAAGACCCGCATGTAGAGGGGATCATATACAATAATTTTAACATGGCTCAAAGCCCTCTCATTGGTCTGCCGTGGAAGTTTGAAGAGTGTGGTGCTTTCTCAGTCCTTTTCACTTGACCATAGTTCAAAATTATGAGGTCCGTCAACAATAGCCCTCGCGCTACTTTAGAGTGTGACGTTAATCACATAAAAATCGAATGAGAATCAAATTTGGAAGGTTATTTAACTCAAGTAACTGAATATTTACAAAATTGTCAACATTATGTAAAAAAAATGTTTATTGGTATTTTTATAGAATATTTAAGAAAACATGTTTGTTTCTCTCTCTTTCTCTTTGATTCGTTTAAGCATGTGGCCGTGGTGTCCAAGTTGACCAATGGTCGCCAAATCGGGGATGCCGTTGTTTCTGTCGAGTTGTTAGTTGGTTTCCTGGTGTCACTAAAGCCCGTAGTGTAGAGGGGCTGGTGCACGTTAAATCTGTTGCGGTTCAAAAGGGTGTGATAAGGAAGTTTAGGGAGTGAGCTGCCAACTTAGGCATCGACCTCTTCACTTGATGGAAGCTCATAATTACGCCGATAGCCCTCGTGTTTTTAAGGTATCCGACTACGTGCGGAACCGTGGTTTTAAAAAAGCGTATAAATGGATATTTTTCGTGATATTTAGTGTCACTTAGATTAGAATACATGTATAAAATTGTTTTATAATACATTTTGACAAAAAAAATATATTTAAATACAATATTTTGGCAAAAAATTAACCTAGAATAACCTTTTTTCAAAAAATGTTCTCCTTTTTTAAAAAAATGCTTCTAAAATAATAATATTTTGCTTATATAAAGTAAAGACTTCTCTCCATAGAGTCTGAACTATTTTTTTAAAAAAGTTAACATTATTTTCAGAGTTACAACCAATTGAAATATTTATCGGCGTTTTTTTCTTAAAATTTCTCCCCTCTGTTGTCGTAAAACGCGGATAAACCCACTTCTAAGTTATGTATTAAAAAAATTGTAGTTGAGCCTCTGTATAGAGGTCTGAGCTATATACAGCACAAAATATTATTATAATAGAAGCATTTTTCATACAAGGAGAATATTTTGAAAATGGATCATTCTATGTTCATTTTTTGACAAAAATTGTGGAAATAAATTCTTTAAATTTTTTTTTGTTCTAATATTCTTAAAACAATTTTATATACATTTTCTTATCTAAGTGACACTAAATTTAAATATTATCCATTTATACGCTTTTGAAAAATCACGGCTCCGAACGTAGTCGGATACCTTAAGAAAGCGAATTTCATAAAAAAATCGAATCAAATCAGCAACGTTTCTGGATCCTTCGTGACTTAACGCTAACGACACCGATATTCTTTCGCAAAAAAAAAAAAAAAAAAAATTTGCTTCCTAATCGAACACCAGTATTACTTGTAATCCATTTGAACACTTTAGAACAAAAAACGAATGATTTAGCTTTTTTAACATGTATTCTTAGACACAACTTAAAGTAAATACTTAATATTTACTGCCAAATGAGAATGATTAAAACCACTGAAAATGGTAATTTTAACGGCGTCTTTTATTCATCAGTGCTTATAAGTAGACTCAAGTCTTTTCCACCATGAAATAGGATAATAACTCGTTTTTGTGGTTTCTTGATTACTCACGATATTCGTAACTAATTGAATCGTGACAGTTGAAGAGTATCGGCGATGACCTTTGTTGTTTGGCGTGACATTTTTTTTAAATGTCAATTTTTAGTTATTTATGTGTCAGAATGAAGCACTTGTTTCTTATTTGAATCAAGCCGCAGAAGAGTTTTTGATTAGCTGTCTCATGTTGTATGATCCATCGGTGAATCAAAAATGATGTGTGCAAAATGCAATACGAATATTTTTGTGGGTTGATAATTTATGGAAGCTATAAATTAATATCTGGGTGATTCAGATGAGAATTAAATACAGTTATAGACAGAAACATCATCATGGATCCTAAAACTAAAGTGAATCCCTCATTGGTTTGAATGAACGTTGCTGTGATGCGATGCATTGATGTACAATCAGTCACCTGATGAGGATGATATATTTGCCCTCACACTTCACCCTACGTTAGGATCATCGTTATTCCATTTGAACTTAAATGCAGCACTTTTACTATTGTATTCGATGAGCGATTGAGTGTTTATTACTGTCGCACTGTAAGGCAACACGGGGGTAATTAGTGACGGACCTCATAATATGGAACATTTGCCGAGGACTTCACCCTAACTGGCATCCTTTTCTCCAAACTTTCAGACCACGCTAACGAGAAGACTGAATCATGACAGATTTAACGTAGCATCAGCACTTCTACACTATGGGTCTTCAGTGGCACAAGGACTCGAACTCATGACTCGCCGGCCATGTGTTTGTGACCATAATTATTAGGCTATTGCGGCCACTAATATTTGATGGAATCAGGACTTGAACCCATGATTAGACTAAAATATTCCTGGCCACAATGCTCAAGACCTCAGCTGTTTTAGTTATTATGGCCCCAAATTCAGTTTTTAAGACATAAATTAACGTAAATGAAATTGAAATTAGTGTAAATTAGTCTAATTAGCCAATATTTTTTTTGTTTATATAATTGCTTACGTCACATCCATTTTTATTTTAAATGCTTTTTTGGTACAATTACTTACGGATGTATACATTTTTTTTTTTACTTTAACATAAAATATATATTGCACTTATTTCTATCTTACTATTTTTTTTACATCAATGTGAACCGATAATTTATTCTGGTAAAGGTAAGGTTTTAATATTCATGCATGTTAAGTAAAAGAAAATTAAATACCATAATTATAACTTTTTAAAGTCAACATAAAAAGTGAAAAACATTATTGAATTTTTTTGTTTTGTTTTGTAAATGCATTTAGAATAAATGTACATTTGATACTCACAGAACACCATTTTTTATTAAATAAGAATTCGAATAAAATTAAATATTAGAAAGTGAATTTAAAATTGAATCGATGGTTACAGCATAATCTAACGTGCATTAATTGGTTCAATTTCATTTAATTACCTTTTAGAAAATTATATTATTTTAACAAAGATATCACAAAATATATTTATAAAGAGGAGTGAGAAGATTAATATTTTATTCATCTCAAAAGGAAATCTGTTACGATACAAGCATGGCCGTGATAGCCTAGTGGTCAAGTTAACGAACTCGTGGCCAGCGTGTCATGAGTTCGAGCCTAGTACCGCTGAAGACCCGAGGTGTAGGGGGCGATACACGTTAAATCTGTCGAGAGCTGAAACGTCCTCCCGTTTGTGTGATGTGGTAGTTAGGAGAGGGGGACAGCTCAGATGTCGTCCTCGTCACTTGACCATGTTTCAAAATTACGAGGTCCGTCGCCAAAAGCCCTCTAGTAGCTGAACAGGGCGAAATTAATATTCACTCACTCTTGTGTTGCTTCGAACTACAGCGTTTTTTACTAATAAATCAGTAGATACAGTTTTTGTAATTTGATATTAGTTTTTATTTAAAGTTATTAATACTGTTGCGAATTAAATATATAAAAGCACTTGAACAAATTCCTTTAATGAATTGAGCCCTCTAACTTTATATTCCTATTTCCTCTAATTCAAATACCCTCCCATAGTTTAAAAACTTGAAGGGGAATTATTTAGTTAATAAATAAACACATAAATATCGAAATGCATTCGATAAAAAAATGATTTTTTTCAGAAAAGTTCATTACTAGTCTTCTGTATTTTCATAACTAGGATGTGGTGTGAGAGAATTTTTGAGGTTTTACTTGGCAGCTAATCTTTTACATTAAGTTTTCAGTTTTGTTTTCTTTTTATCCATACTTAATACAAATCAATGAATAATTAAACAAAGAGCGAAACTTCTCCAAATTTATAAACCAGAATAACTATTTATTGGTTAAAATCTCTTATCTAAATGCTGTCTTCTTAAACACAAAATTAGGCATTATAAAAGACAATATCATATTATCAGTCGCCAATATAAGTCAACAGCATGAAAACGATGACTTTTTATAACTGCGATACAAACCAGGATCATGTCTTAAAACTGTTTCTGGTGACATTTAACTCTCTCCTACTGATACGTCCCACTTCACTCTTTTCCTTCTTTTTTTTCTGTTCTTGTTTATTTACGCGCGCAAGTGTTCCACACATGGCCATAACGGACTGGAGGATGCTCTACTTCGATGTCCAGACGTTTTCCGCGGAGGATGGTCAAAGCATGTCTCGTGGCGCCACGGCGAGAAGAAAAAACAAGAACAAGAAAATCATAAATAACGGCCACTTCAAGGAATTGCATAAGGAACTCTTTATATTTACAGCTATCTCGGAAGTGTTGGCGAGGCCTTGGCGCGTTTTTACCTTATTGCACGTGACCCTAACCTTTTTGAATGTGTATCTGTTGTTTTTTTTTAAATTGTTGTTTCAATTCTTTTAGCAAGCGTTAGACTGTTAAACTTTGTATTGGGTTGAGAAACATGGATATATTTTTATATGGTTAGCTTCTGAAACATTTAGTAACATTTCGAACGGGATAACTTCGAATAAATGGCGAGATTCTCAGAATACTTCGTGTGATGATGATCCAAAATTTTTTTATGATGCGATTAACTAAAATTTTATATATGCACGAGGAGTGGAAGGGGGAGGACGCTTCAAAAACGAGGACGGGAACAACTTCTGGTTAGAAAGCTTTTTTAATAAGTTCGAAATTTTTGTTTCATGTCCCCGGTGGCTTAGCGGTTACGGTTTCGAACTCGTGGTCGGCGTCTCATGAGTTCGAGACCTAATGCTACTGAAGATTCACCGTGTAGAGAGGCTGACGCACATCGAATCTGTCCAGTATTAAAGTCCTCTCGTTAACGTGGTGAGGTAGTTGGAGGGGTGCAGCTCAGGTCCGTCGCCAAAAGCCCTCTTGTAGCTTTATTGTGTAATGCTGAAAAGCACTCATTCACTGATAAACGCTGACACTTGGTCACGAACACGTGGTCGGCGTGTTACAGGTTGGAATCCTGGTGCCAGTGAAGACCTGCCGTGTGGAGCGGATGATGCCCGTTAAATGTGTCGAAGCTGAAAGCCCACCTGAAGTTTCATCCTCTTCACTTGTCCGAGGTTCAAAATTATGAGTTCCGTCGCCAATAGTCTTTGTGTTATATAGGGTGACGTTAATAAACGCTCACTCACTCTAGATTTGTTTCATTCCTTATCTTATTAGATGATGAATACTATCACATTATGTAAGTCAAAATGGGGCAATAATTTCCATTTGGGGAAGAATAGAAGTTCATTGCATGTTCTCGTTATTATTTTTCGGTTTGGCTTTCATCTCCACCAATAAGTAATTGTGCAGGTGTAATGCCATGTTATAATTAAAGCTAGAACAAATTTCTTTTTTAAAAAAAAACAAACAAGTGTTTTAATGCCTTAGCTAAAGAAAATTCTATAGAAGGAAGAAAAAATTAACCATCTGCTAATGGATTTTTATTAAAATTAGCCCTCTGTTTTGATTGACTTCTGATATTGATAATAGTTAACCAACTGGTTTAGCCACCTGTAATGTAGTATTAATCAGAAAGGACAGGTGTAAAATAAGCATTTATCAAACAGCACAACAGAAGATGTACACTCATTCACATGTCTGACTATAATAAGGACGAAAAATCAAAAGATTGCTCTAACTAAATGTATCTTCGCCTTTACTTAAAGTTTATATTTTTTTTATTTATCACTGTTTTCTGGTCAACGCTCTCTGTGTCTCTTTCACGGGATGCTGCTGAATTTTAGAAACACAAGTTATCATTCGTGCATTTTAAATAACATTCAAAAACTCTTTCATTTTAGAAAGATTCTTCGATTGTAATAATGATTACTTATATGTTTATATATACCTTTCTGTTTATAATATATTTGTTATTGTTTGTAGATGATTGCAATTTGTATGGCATATAAATTCTAATAAGATATATAAACATTTTATTTAAAGTATAATGGTACAATGTAAAATGATGTCAGAATTTTCAATGTCTTAGACTTTTTAGTGTAATTTTAAATGTTTTTTTATGTATTATTGTTTTGCTATATAAGGGTCGTTAGAAAACTTTTTTAAAATTGTAAAGTTAACGTAAGTATCTTATGAATAAATATTAAGGTATCCGACTACGTTCGGAACCGTGATTTTCAAAAGCGCATAAATGGATAATTTTCATGATATTTAGTGTCACTTAGATTAGAATATCTGCACATAAAATTCTTTTAAGGACATTTTGACAAAAACTTAAAACAATCTTTTTTCCAAATGTTCTCCTTTTGTGAAAAATTCTTCTATTAGAATAATATTTTGCCTGTATATAGCTCAGACCTCTGTTCAGAGGCTCAACTAGAATTTTTAAAATTTATAACTTAGAAGTGGGTTTATTCATATTTTACGACAACAGAGGGGAGCAATTTTAAGAAAAAAACGCGAATAATTATTTCAATTAGTGGTAACTCTGAAAATAATTTGAATTTTTCAAAAATTCTAGTTGAGCCTCTGTGGAGAGGTCTGAGCTATATACAGGCAAAATATTATTATAATAGAAGCATTTTTCACAAAAGGAGAACATTTGGATAAAAGATTATTCTAAGTTAATTTTTTGCCAAAATATTATATTTAAATAATTTTTTTCAAAATGTCCTTAGAACAATTTTATGCATGTATTCTAATCTGAGTGACACTAAATATCATGAAAATTGTCCGTTTATGCGTTTTTTTTTAAATCACGGTTCCGAACGTAGTCGGATACATTAAAGATTATTTAAAAAATATTGTGCAAAAATATTATAATCAGACATAGTTTTATTTAGCGTTTAGTATTAACTGTTTTTTATGCAAAGATATAAATAAGAAAATATTACTCAATATTACATTGAATTAAATAATCACAAACATTTATTAATTAACTTTTGATTGGAGAAAATAAACGCGAAACAATAGCAGGACAATCATTAAAAAAAATTAAGCATAATTTTTTGATGCTGTTGCATTACTAAAACAGATATTTAAAAATAGTGTGTGTAGATATATAAAAATTAATATAAATCTTCTTTGTTCTCTAAAGAAGGCCCCTTCCTTGTAGATTGAAAGTGTCTTGTTAAAAATTCTAACATGTTTGAAAAAATGACACTCTTATAACATGCCTGTTAACCGGTTAGTATTTCATATCCAAAGTAATTTCGTCGTCTTCTACATCACTTGAACTGATATTTTTTTTTAAATAGCGTATTTAAAATTTAATCTGACGGAAACAACTTCTGAAGGGACACGATCATATATCACAATGATAAAAAAATTGTCAGTATTTGTAACTGCCTTACGTGGTAATGTGTGTGTGTGTGAGAGAGACAGTTAATATTCTTTGATAGTATGTTGCAATAAATGTATGTTGCATATAAAATTCTTTATAGGTCACTTTTTGCGTACCTCTCTGTTTACTTTTTTACTAAATAAGAACTTTATTATCCCTCATTCATTTTAGACTTCTGGAATTCTCTTTTTTTTTTTTATCTCCCTTTGATTTTTTATTTCCCTTCTCTTGTGAAGATCTGATTCTAATGGTTATATTCCTTATATGTTAAAAAATTTGAGCAAACCTTGGAAATCTTATGAACTTATATTTTTTTTACGATATGCATTAGGAAAGTTTTCTATTTTTTTAAGTCATTTGTTTAAAAAATTATGGCAGAATTTAACAGTTTTTAAAAAATTTTCTAATAATAATTGTGTGTTTGGATTCTATTTCGTACTTACTAGTTAAAATTTAAATTAATTTGGAGTTTGTGCATTGGAAAAATAAATAAATAAATTAGAAGGACAGTGGTTAGAAAATTCAGAAATAAGCGATAGCGTGTGATTTTGGTCCCTTCTGTTTCTTCTGTCATATATTTCGACTAAAAAGTTAAATTTTTAGAACTGAATTTTTTCTTTGCATCGTAATTCTATATAAAATTCCTGGATAATGAGCATAGAAATTTTTAAATTATTTATTTCTTCATGATTTCTTCTGTAATATTCCTGAAAAGGAAGACACATTTCCAGAAATTCCATAATTCTTAAATTTTTTATCTGATATCCATATTTTGATTTATTGAAAAATGTCACACAATTTTGTATCTGAATTTAATTTGCATTTTTTGTTTTGTTTTTTGTTTTGCTTATTTATCAAAAAAAATTATACTACTCCATTCAAAAATTTTAATTTAAATCTAGTTTATAATTTTTTAAAAAAATATTGCAAATAGATAAAAAATGCTTGAAGAATATAATATGCAATTATTATTTTCTGTTATATATATATAAGATTAGTAACCATTTCAAAATGTCTTGAAACGCAAAATAACTGCTTATATTTACATAATTAAATGCTTCCACAAAAAATGTAAATATAGATCCAGTTTTGCCAAACACATCTGAATTCAAATTTCCTATTCACGAAATGCATTCCGAGAACGTATTCTGCTGAAGAAAGGGGAAGGTGGTGCACTTTTGAAGCTAATGCATTCCACATTCTTTCAAAATAATTGTCTTTCTTCTCACTCTCTCTCTCTCTAGCTCTAAAAGAAAACTGGAATAAATTTCTGTCTGAAAAGTTCCATAAATAATTCCCTAATTTCGTGCTTTGGTGCATCCGAAAGTTTGAAAACAATCGCACGGCGGGGGAATTTCTGGAGGAAAACAAAGTTCTTGGCAGTTATTGGATGCTATTTGCCACCAGCGTCATTAATAACACAGGACGCTTTCTCCGTCCTTTTCCTTTGGGATTATTATATCTCAATAAAGAAGCTCGGCCGCGCTAATAACAATGGGAAGAAGAAGACAGTAAAGAACCATGGGCTTATGAGCCATTAAACGTTAATTTATAGGTCCTCCAGGGTATCAGAGGGAGAGAGAGAGAATTGATGATGATAGTTTTTTCTCTCTTCCTCTCTCTCTCTTTTTCCTTCTGTGGTGATTTCCAGTTCTGCGTAAGTGACATTTTTATAGAGCCGTTTTGTAGTGGGTGTCATCACGGGTTTTCTTGAGCGGCTGTTCGGGAAGGGTGTAATCACAGCCTGAGAAAACGGCGGTGAAGTTATAATTTCCTTTATAAATCAAGAGTTATGATCATTGGCGTTTGCGAAAATGGTCAATTTGTGGAACTGTTTTCAAATGATGTGAGTGAATTTTCTTTGATTATTAAGTTTTGGATTATCGCCTTGAATTGCTCATGTTTAGTTATTGGTCTTTAAATAAAGTGACGTAATTCTTTGGGGGGAGTTAATTTGAATCGGAAAGACTTTTGGATCGTATTTAGTGTATCATTAATTAAATATAGCGTCTTTAGTTGATGCGAATATGATTTATAATAAAAGAAAAGATACCAGTGTACATAAGTTATACAATCTTTTTCAGCACTCTCTCTATGCTATTATTGTTCTCAAATCAAGCGTTTAAGATGACTACGTTCGGAATCGTCTGCTTGCAAAAGCGTATAAATGAATAATTCTTTTTATATGTAGTGTTTGTTCATCCGAATTAAGATATAAGTATAAAATTGTTGTAAGAATATTATTACCAATAAATGTGAATTATTCAAATGCAATTTTTGTGGGAGGGGGGGAATAAAGACCAAATGACATTTTCAAAACATTTTCCTCTTGTGGAAAATGCTTCTATGATAATATTTTCCCTGTATAGAGTTTGAACTAGCATTTTTTAACTGTAATTTAGAATTGCATCTATTGATATTTTAATACAGCAGAGTAGAGAAATTTGAACAAAAAACATCGTTATTGTTTTAATTGAATATAACTCTGAAAATAATGTGAATTCATCAAAATTCCTAGTTCAGACTATATAGAGAAGTTTTAGCTATATATAGACGAAATATTATTGTTATCGAAGCATTATCCATAAAAGAAGAACGTTTTGAAACTAATACCTTCCACAAAAGGTGAGTGGTCCGTCGCCAAAAGCCCTCGTGTAGCTGAACAGTGCGACGTTAATATTAACTCAACTCCACAAAAGGTGCATTTAAATAGTTTTTTATTGTATATATATATATAATAACATTCTTAAAATAATTCATATATTCTGATTCAAGTGACACTAAAAATAAAAAAAAATTATTCATTTATACACTTTTGCAAGATCACGGTTCTGAACATAAAATAGAATTCAAATACCTTATATATATATAAATTAAGGTATAAAACGTCAAGAAGTAAAAAAAAATCAGGTTTTTAGAAATGCATTCTCAGTTTCATTTTAAAGGACGAATTTTCGATTATTTTTATTGTTGATATTATATATATGTTTTGGTACAAGAAATATTTTCTCCAAAGGATTTTTTTTTAATTTTGTATTCCGAATGATATTCGGTAAGAAAATGTGACATAGACGATACAAATGATAGCAGAAGCGTAATTATCTTATGAAGCAAATTCTGATAATTATATAAAAGTTGGAAATAATCTCATCCGATCTAGTTTACATATGTTTATATTTTACTTTAGGTTACAAAGCCAAATGAAATTTAACGTTTGTAGAATGAATCATAAAATTTTGTTCCATTTCTCGTTGCAGGTCTTCTTGCACCCTGGATGACAGTACTTACAGCAGCACGAGTGAGGGGGAGGAGTACGACACTGACCGAGAGACGGTCGATGCGGAAGATGACCCCAACAAACTACTCGGGACATGGCTGGGGCAACTACAACAACTTGAACGGGTCAGTATTCATTTTTACTTTGGTAAAAGTCAAGAATGTACATAAACGTAAAGCTTTCGGTGTACTCGAATAATTTAAAATTTTACTACGCCCTAGTGTGTTTTCCAGATTTTTGTATCTAATCAAATGACCCTTCAACTTTTTTACTTAATCTGCTAAAATAAGTTACGAGTTAGCTTTTAAAAGTTTGTGAATACAACTCCTTTTTTTCCCTTTCTATTTCTTCGAATGAAAAATCACCTTTGCGTAATCAAAACAAACATTTCGCGAAGTTTCACTCACCTGTGAATAGAACTGACGCAGACCCTCCTACCCGTCAAAAAATATTATAATCAGATACCAAAATGTTGTCTTAGTTGTATTTTATTTTCACATTAAAAGTTTTTTTTTCTTCGGGTGGTTTTGAATATTAATATTTCTTGATGCCTGATCACATGATCATACTTGAAACACTGCAAAATCGATAAAGAGATTACTTAAAATTCACGGAGTAGCAGAAACAACTGAGAACACACATCATGTCTCCTAATACCTCTCTGTTTAAGAATATTAACCATTATTCTTTTATTTTTATGAAATTTTTGATTAAAATTTTTTTATCATAGACCCTTAGTAGGTTATTTTTGATAGATCCTCGTTTTCTGATCCTAGTATAATATATTTAGTAATGGGATTGTGGGGGGACACACGTTAGGTTTTTTCGTCTCGTATGTGGTTTTATCCATGTGTTATCTGATCCGTAAATATGTAAACTCACGTCATTTACCATTGATATAACTTCCTTTCATTTTAAAATCAGATAATTTCAATCTGCTTGTCATCTAAATTTCTTAACCTTTTTTTTTGTACCTTATTTGGTAACACTACGCTTGGATGGTCACTTTCCCAAAATTTCATGTTATCTTCCTGGCGCCATGACTGACATACCATTGGGACTTTCTGAGCAGTCTTAATGTAAATGGGAAAAACAACGACAACAGCAACAACAAAAAGCATGCTAAGTGATGACCATAGCTACATCATGTCGTTTCTTTCTTCTCTCCCTCGTCCTATTTCGCTTGTTCACCATAAATCCTTCTCAAGCATGGCGCCACGGCCTAACAGTACTAGCTATTACTTAATCGCCGGGGCCACTGCCCAAAATAGAACTGAACGAGTCTGCGTGACATCAGGAAAATCATCACTTCTATAAATTACTCGCCTTAGCAGCTCGAGTGTTTCCGGCGCTCTGTGACGTCACTGGCTTTCTTAAGTAACTATTTCATTCATAGCCAAATCTTTTCTCTGACTTAACAAGACTTTTAGTTTTTTTCCCCTCTCGGTTTGTTTTGCATGTGCCTTATTTTACAGAGTTCCTGTTGATCTTGGCAGAGTGTCTAATTCTCTTCCGTGAATGAAAACGATTTCGAAAGGGGACATGTTTCCTTGATGTGAAGGGTTGTTTGATTGTTTTTTAGATGTTTCAGTGCTAATATTTAAGCCTTTTGTAAAGACGTTGATTCATTGTGTTTTGAGAAATGTCGGATGGAGATGTTCAAGTGATTTCTGATTCATTGGCGGGTGCTGAAAGCTATTTCGGAGGAGTTTAAGCTCATTAGCCAACGTTAAAAGTCTTTGTGTGCAAAATTATAGAAAAAGTATAAAAAATTTCGTATTTTGGTATCTTTTTGTGAATGGAACCGTTACCAAAACTTTTCGTTCGAAATTCAGTTGGTGCTTTGGCTCTTAGTGTACGAAGGTTTATTAATTGATTCAAAAGTTATTTTATACATATTCTTAAACGTTAGCTAAGATTCTATTATTTTAACTAATTACGTATATTTACCATTTTAGCAGGGTACTTACGCGGCGACCTCGTCATCCAAAACTAATTGTTATCACAAAAAATATCCAAGTTTTTATCTATAATTTAAAAACAATTAAATGGTGAAAATCAGATAAACTATTAAATTAACACAAATTATTACTAACTTAAAGAGAAAAAAAAACATTTAATGATTGTCCTTGTATCGTACTCTACACTCATTGGTATAGAAAGAGTCACCCTCTAACTCGACACATTACTCATGGAGCCAGGATGAACAAGAGCCACAACATAGCATCCATTCATGTCCTTGATTTTCATCATAATAGTTAACACCACAAACAAGGCAAAAATAGAATGCATTCTGTTTACTGGCACTTGCTGTTGCTTTGCATTGTGCCCCTGCACCTTCTCTACGACCTCCTTTAGCAACTTTCTTCTTCGTAAAAGCCAAACCTTCTGCATTTGTTAGCTCTCTTGCAACATTTCTTGCGTCTTCCGCAATTTCAACTGGTTGATTTCAGTGTTGGAACTGGACTCAGCTCCCCCAAAAATGCTGCTGCTAAATACGTGTATTCAGCAATGATAATAGATTAGTTATATGCTGCTGTAATTTGGCCTAAGTTGTTAAAAGGAAGATGAACTGAAATGACGTCTAGGACGGGTTGGTGGCCCAGGAGCAGGGTTTGAAAGCATCACCATCGAATTTTGGTACTGCCCATATTTGCTCTAGTGGCATTAATTAATAGTTGGCATCACAGATGTTGAAGTGATAAAGAACGAAACCATCCGCTCCTCCAGCCAATACTACACTCACCTAAGATTACAGTAATTTTTAAGTTTCATGTAAAATAAATTAATTTTACGTGTTAAATCTTAAGTAAGATAACTAAAATATAACAACAACATCAATTTGAAGTGTCAGGTAGTTGCACTTACATTAGAATGATCTGTTTGCACTTCTGTCCGCACAACACAAATAAATCACACAATCACCATGACGCTTGAGCATTGTCAACGCCGCAGTATAAAATTATTAAGAGTAATATGAATATACTTGCTTAAATGTGCCTATATTTGCCAAGTTTACCCTATACAGCAGGAACACAAAAAGTAATTTATACTCTGATGGAAAATTGAAGTTTGTGGGCTTAAGTTGTGGTTTCCTTTTTGAAAGTAATTGAATATTTTGAAATAAACTGGATATGTGTTAAACTTAAGATAAGTTGCAACAAGTGTAACAATTACAACTGTAGGACAATGAACACGGTACAAGTTTGACAAAAGACAAATTACAATCGTCTTTTTTAAAACATTAGCAGTAAAGAAAATAGTTTCTGTATAGAGTAGTAATAGTAACAAAAGTCCGGTATAGTGTTTCCGCTTTTTATTAGGCGCTGCTCCATCATTTGAAAGATACAATTTGTTATAACCGTTAATATAACTCCCGGTACCTACTTTTGTGTAAAGTTCTTTATATGATTCTGTAAATTTTCAAATGTCTTTAAGTGAATATTGATTAATGCAATATTTAGCTTCTATGAAGGCCGCAAAAGTCTCTCATGGAGGCTCTATGCGGTCTCAAAGCCGCATCTTCCTTACCTGTGGTATAGAACAACTCGTACATAAAAGTAACTTTGAATACCTGTATGTTCGGACTGGGCTTTTCTTTATTAGGAGTGATTATTTTTAAAATTATAATGTATAAAAATTGTAAGGATAAAAAAAACCGAATTAAATAAAAAAAAATGTGAATGTGACATCAGATCAGAATTGTTCATGGACAAAAAAGTATTATTTTAACATTATAAAATAAGAAAATGAAAAAGTTCTCAGTATTGCAAATATAAAATTCCAGGTGATTTCCACAGAAAATCGAAAATGATTTCTGTAAAGGAGCATTTTACGTCTGAATAGCTGACATAACGTTTCCGTATTAAAATGGAGCAATTATTTGCTAAAGTTAAAAACTGTCTGTGTTAATTTATTTAGTTAGTGCATTGACAACTTTCGATTCTAACTCGTGAAAACTGAATGCATTTGATTACTTTGTGGGTACTTTTAAATGTTTTTGATTTAATCAGTGTTACTTCTGGTAATGGATAGTAATTTATTATTAGTTAACATTTGTTGACACTTTGATTACATTCATATTTGAAAACTTCAATTAATGCCAAATAAAAACACAGCTAAAGAGAAAAGAAAAAAAATATCGTTTTAAGAGAACATATCTTCCTATTCTTAATTTGACCATAGTTTAGATCACAAAAGTCTTAAAGGAAAGGGTTTGACACGGAGGGAAATTCAAGTCGTTTTGCTAAAACTTAATGTATTCCACATTCATTTCCATGTAGACTTTATAAAACGGCTTTATGACGTGATTTCTTTTCATTACCTTTTGCCACGAGACAAATTTATTTACCGGAAAACTTCATGTTTTAAACAGCCATTCATGCATTTATTTCTTTTACGTGACAGTTTTACAGATCCGAGCATCATGAAATCATTCCGAGGTACCTTTAAAATGATTTTATAAAGAAGACTTCTATACAGTTTTAGGATCTCTCTCTTGGGCACTATCTTTCACTTTTTTTAATGCAACCATTTCAGAGAAGATTGATGTTGGACCCGTAAGAAAATATTTGTTTGCATATTGATTGTTTTTCTATTTTCCTTAGATTGTTCTATAGTTTATACCAGGGGCCAGCAACCTATGGCACGCGTGCCACATGTGACACGTGGTACAATTCTCAGTGGCACTTTGCACTACTCTACAAATTTGTCAATTTTTGAGTGAATGGAAGCTGATAAATTTTTGTAATGGACCTTACTTGCAGTGACGTAACATACACCCCCGCAACTACCGCATCGCGGGGTGGCCCACGATTCTAGTGAGCCCAAAGCCTGACTGATACCAAGTACATATGTTTTGTAAGGTCCGACTTGGGGCCCAAAATCTAACTTTGCAGGGGGGGCTAATATTATCCGTTACGCCACTTCTCATATGACAAACGTCTTCAGAATTATGTATATTTACGAAATAATGAAAAAGTCTGAAAGATAACTCTAAAGATATATTTACAGCTATTTTGTAAATTTCTGAATGTTATTACTGGAAAGATTTAATTGCATAAAGAGAGAAATTTGCATGTACTCTCTGCTTTCCGATCTTGATTCTACATATCTAAGCAAAATATTTTTCCTCATATGAAAAATATTTCGAATCCACAACGAAATTGTTTAACAAATGAATGCTCAGAATCGTGTCAAATTGAGTCACACATTATACCCCTGATTTTGCGATATGAAAGTAGAGTGGTGCAAGTACTCGGTTTGCATTAAAACTTTTATGTATATTTTTATGTAACTGTTATGAAGGGAAATACTTATACAGTGGGTGATCGGTTAACGAACACTTTCAAGAAAGATTTTTTGTGTTTGGACAACGAACACATATTCGGAGATGATCAAGGATACACCCTTGAAATTATGGATGAAATTTTGACAACTTCTAGAGATCTGGAATTGGATATGAACGGGGATGACATAGAAGAGCTCATAATGGGATATGAAGATGAACTGACGACAGAAGAACTCCAAGAAAATTTGAATGAAGAATACCAAGAAACACGGCGAAATGTGTCTCCTTCTGAACAAGAGAAAGACGAAAGAGGACCAATGCCGACATCTTCCATTAAAGATCTTTTGAAATAGTTGGCGGATGTCAGAGCAATGGTCTTAGAATGGCACCCAAACCAAGCTGATGTCAGTAGGGTTGGGGATCTCTACAACAATGCTATTAATTACTTTTGGAAAATCCTGAAAAAGAGAGAAAAGCAATCGACATTGGACATGTTCCTCAACGTCCCATAAGCAAAAAATGAAAAGGACTGGTTAATATGCAAGACTATATGTATGTATTATTTTTTTTAAAACTTACTAAGAAATTATACATTCTTTAAAATTTAATTTTTAGGGTCTCCAGAACGAATTAATCGATTTCACATAGAAGTCTATGGTGAATCGAGGATCGGTTAACGAACAATTCGGTCAACGAACATAGTCTTGGAACGTATTATGTTCGTTAACCGATGATCCACTGTATTTTAAGTTATCTATTTCTTATTTTAATATAAACATATTTAAAAATACATAATATATGTACAATTTTTATTTTTGTTGAAGAAATAGTTATATTTTATGTTATTTAATTTTGTGTTTAGAAATATTTTTAAATGATGCAAGATTAATATATAATAAAACTGTAAATATCTAAATTATTGACCTCTATTCTCTAATTCTGCCTGCATTCTCACTGGAATCGAATTGTTTCAGAAACGTCCTACTATGTAGCACGCTGAATCCTATTGGTAGATTGGTTTGGCACGCCACTGCTAAAAGGTTGCTGACCCTTGGTTTTGTACAATAGTTAGTTATCACACAACCGGTGTTCCGTGTACCGCTGGTGATCTGTGAAACTTTTTTGATAGTCCGCAGAAAAATTTGGCATTATTTATACTTTTCTGAAGATTCTGTTTCAAAAAGGACGAGTAAAACAAAACATATTATAGAATATATATGGATTATACTTTTTAAAAATGTTAACTACCTTATTATTACATTATTATTACCTTAACTACCTTATTACTATTAGCAAAGATCCTTCCGAGTTTAGCGGCTTTTTTGCTATTTTTGTCGATGTATCTTACGATATTTGTAAGTGATAGTTGACAACCACGGTAAATTGGTGGCATAATTTTTAAGTGCTTTGATATTACTTTGTTCTTGCTTTTCATGGAGTTCTTTTTCAGTGATATGAAAATGTAAATAGAGACTCAAATAAGTGACAGTATAGTTATAGTGATCAGCGATATGTAGTGGACCAATCATATTAGTGGTCCTCCAAATACAAATACATTTAATGGTCTGTGAAATTCTAAAGTTTGGCTACCTCTGGGCTACAGGATATACTAGGTTTAACTCCGAAATTTTTGAGGTATGCGCAGACGAGCACTAATAATAATAATAATAATAATAATGACGGTTTAATTTGAAAATACAAAGTATTTTAATTCAGCTGACGATTTTTTACTGATTTACTTCATGTTGTTTATCGTTGAATGAATTTAAGTCAGAAGAGAAAATGAAGTTGACGCTAGAACATCATCGTGCTATGATTTTCTATGATTTTAAAGCGATATTAAATGAAGACGTGAATGCGTTCAACGGTTGCAATTGGCATTTGATGATGAATATCCATGTTGTGTTATTGTATCCAGATGGTTTAAAGAATTTTGCAGAGGTCGCAATTCTCTTCAGAATGAAGAACACACAGTAAGGCCGCGGTTGGTAATAATGCCGTATAATGTGTCTGTCATACGAAAAATGTTAATGAATGATAATCGGTGTACCTAACAAATGACACAGAAGGAACTTAACATTGGATCCGCAGCCATACACAAAATTATCCCTGAATAATTACTTATGAAAAAAGTAGTTTGCTGTTGTATTTCCCATAATTTAACGGAGCACCAAAAAGAAGGGGGAGGCGTGTCAAAATCAGTAAAGAAACCCTTAAATTGCAAAATGATGGTGGCCACCGCATCATACTGTTTTTTTTTTGACGTTCCCACACGTCGAAAAACAAATTATGGGTCTTTGAAGATGATCCCACGTTGACAATGGTGAAGAAACAACGAGAAATGAAAAAAGTAATGTATGCCTGTTTTCTTCAGAAGTACGGTCAAAGCTATCAAGTTGGAAGGACAGGAGACAGTAACAGCAAACTGGTATATCATTAAATGTCTCCCAGAAATTCTCCTAGAAGTGAATGTTAGAGAACTAATGCTACATCATGACAATGCATCTTCCCATACAGCCGAATTAACAGTCGAGTTTCTTAAGCAAATTAAAGTGATAGAACATCTTCCTTATTCTCCGGTGTGACTTTTGGTTATTTTTTAATGAAAAAAGGAAGTTACGTGGACGCCGTTTTCATTCTGAAGAAGAGAGATTGACGGGGCTATAAATGCATTTTTCATCAATTCCAAGAAATGAATGTTTTGAGGCATTTAATCTTTGAAAAAAATTCGTCTACAAAAGTGCATTGATGCTGGAGGAGACTACTTTGAACATTCCTAAAATTTTGTAAGTATAATTTTAAAAACCCAGGTGTATCTCAAAAATTTCAGAATAACCCTCGTAGTTAATTAAGTTGTATAGGCAAATAATGTCATACATTAGTTGTATGCTACAGTAGTTTAATAATGTCCGAATGAAGTCATAAGTTCATGTGTTGATTTCATCAAACGCCGTTATGTGAAATGAGGGAAATTGTATTTTAAGTCGAACAGAGAGAAGTTTAATTAAAATAGGTAAGCATTCTCTCAAGTGCCTTCTAAACATTATTTGAAATAATGCCCATCGCTTCTTTGCAGACCTGAAACAACGTTAATAAGAAGTATATGCTTGTTTTGAAAGTTTTTTAACCAGTATTTGATTAAACCTGTTTAATACCAAACATTTCTTTGATTTTAGTGTAGTAGATGTATATTATTGCTTTAACCCTTTAGCGGTCAGTGGCTAATAGGTCTAGCGACATATTAAAATTTTTTCTCCAAGTGGGTGATGGATATTTAGTCTATCCACATGCGTTAGTTGAAGCTAAAATGCATAAAAATCAATACAGATGGCAGCACGATACCTTTTTTGCATTTCATGTCCTCTAATGGGTAGTTAAAAGCAGTTTTTCTAGGTGTAAATCTACAAATTGTATGTTGATTACTATAAATAAAATTTGTGACCTTTGATGCGCAATTAAAAAAAAGGTTTTATTTAGGTTTTTGGGAAGTTTTTATATGTGGATAGAGGCTCTATCCACACACACACACACTGTCCACATAGAACAGAAAAATAAACTCAAAATTTTCGCTTTTCCTCCACTCGAGAGAGAGCACTTAAAATCAAATGAGAATGTTGGGGGTCGAAATATAAACAAACTTTGTTTACAATATGTGGTACAAGATTCTCGGGTTCGAAAATCTTTTATTACAGCTTTTCTGATCGGAGAAAACGTGTGCATATTATAAAGTTCCACTGTAAATAGCTCATTAAATTTGTGAAATAACTAATTTAAATTCTCAAAAAATATTACTTTATTTCTAAATTTTTATACTAAAATTAAATAAAATATAAAATGGGGATATATACCAATTTCAATGTATATTCTAAGTATTCTATATATATTCTAAGTAAGTATTCTATGTTGTACAATTATTCTATTATTACTTACATATACTTAAACTTTGTATTTAATTGTCTTTGAAATAGTTATTTCATAAATGTTAATTTTTCATAAAAAATTTATTGTAATATGATTAATTATTTCTGTTCCGAAAAGTAAGTTAAATGTCCTAAGTGCGCAGTAGCTATAACGTCTTGCCACCACCCAGGAACAAAAACCCTTGATCAGATATTTTTGTGTGTGTGTGACCAGTAGCGCACACATGAATTTTTCAGGGGGTCAAAAGTTCACCATTCTTGTATTATGCTCCTTTTGATTTTGTCGATTTTCAGGAACAAAACGCAGTAAAAAACTAATTATTGTATAAATAATTAGTATTAATTAATAAAATTAATCATTAATAACAAATGCTTAATTAAATTTTACGCACTATATTCTTAGAATTATAATCAATCGGAAAAAAATCAAAGGCTTTGGGGGGTCCGGACCCCCAGGACCCCCTTGTGTGCGCCACTGTGTGTGACTAAATAATGTTTATAGAGGGTGAGAACATTACATTTATCAAGTACTTTATCACAGAAAAGTGTATTTTAGCTTTGTGCCCGTTAAAGGGTGAAGCTGTTTCAAATTGCTTTTAACAGATTGATACGTGTACGAAGCGCAATACTTTAAAACTGGCGGGAACTCACTCTTTCGAAACGCAAAGTAAACTTAAAGAGGATTTCGTAATCGTTGTTCTTTTTTCTGTACTACTGTTAAGTAAAAGGAATTCTTTAGCTTTTCTTAGTAAATGAGAATTGATGCTTCATTAAGCCTAATTTTCTTTCTCGGGGTACGTGTTCTCTTAAAACAGTCGCATGGATTCTTTCTGTGTTCCAACAATTGAGCCTAGATTCCTTCGGATAGTTTTGCGTGACTTCATTACGTTTGTTCCCATGGCAACGAAAGTAGATGCCATTACGTGATGTTTGGTGTCCCGTCATGCGTTCTGTGGTCATCGTTCTGCTCTTGTCATTTCTCATATTTTCTTCCATTTGTTATAAATAAAATCTTATGCGGCTTGCAGTTAATGAGTGATGCATTGCAAAGAAAGGGAATCAATGTGTTGTTGGCCACTGAAGAGGCGTTCAAATGGACCAAATTTTATGTCCTTTTATTTGATTTTTCCAGTTATGGTACATTTTTAACGATTTTTATTTATTTCTTGCTGATAACATATTTAGAAACAAAGAGATATATTAAAAAAAATTCGCAAAATAAACGATTTTTTTCCTTTTTGAATTCTTTTTCAATTCCTGCTATTAGCTCACACACTCTCTCTATATATATTTATTTATTTATCTTTGGTGGAATTTTCAGTCGTTAATAAAATACATTTTAAAGTGCTCAATTGAGCACTTTATACAGGATTATTTTGGATGACAATACAAAAATTTAATTATAATTAATAAAAATTAATTGATTAAAACTAATTATTTAAAGAGTTACAAATACAGCCACGTTGGCATAATTTTTGGCGACTTAGTGACCATTTTGCCGACTTGTGTCAAAACTTTGTTTTTTTCTCACGTTTTAAAGCCTTCAGTTGAACTGAAATTTTATATACACGATTGGTTTGGATGGCAATACGATACTTTAATGATAATTAATAAAAATTAATGATGACACTTAATGATGACACATTAATGATGATAAGTTGTGATTAGGTCATATGTATATACATATTTATATTAATTGTAACTATTTAATAAAACAGTAGCTAAAATAAAATGTTTCATTGTTGATCTAAGTAAGAATTGACTTAATTTTTTTTATATTACTTGTTTTAAGTTATGATGTCCTTCTGGAAAACATTTTCTGTGATTTTGGTACTTTTTTTTACAGGTGATGTCTATAAATTAAGTTTTTATCTAAAATATTCAGAACTAATTGGGGGAGTTGAAATTGGAGGAGTTTTTTTAGAAATTCTGCTGTTATTTTAATTCCGATTAAACTATAAACTGCCTGAATAATAATAATAATAATAATAATAAAATTATTTTTCTTACCTTCGCGAATAGCATAAATTTTACTTAATTCTTTATGAAATATTATCTTCAACATATAAGAAAATTACATCGTGTTTCACTAGCGAAAAATTGGGTAGTTAGGATTTTTTATAAATCTGTATGTAAAGGAGAAAAGCGACTCACTCATCATGAGATCTCTAGAGCTATAAGACTTAAAGACATAAAATTTGACAAGCATGTTTTTTTGTTAAATGATTATCATGAAAGAATGAGTTCTCCGCTATTCGACCAAAAGAAAGGTCACGGGAATGTTATAGATTTAAAAATTTCAGTTTTTGAACTAATATATTTACTACTTTGAAATTCGCAAAAATCTTTCTTCTGTTCAGTAGAGATTCTCTAAGAATGTGTTTTGTGGGAATGACTCCCAAGGGCGTAACAAAAAAAATGTTCGACTTTTGGACAATTAAACCAACAGACTTGGGATTTCTGCAGGCATGTTTCTTTTGTTGTATAGAGATCGATGTGGCATTATTGGTGGAGGTTGGAAAATTTCAACATTAACGTTAAATCTTTCTTAGTTATTTTCTATTTTAAGCCGCCGGCTGGGTGGCGTGGCTGGTTTGTCGCTGACCTTCTGCACCCAAGGTTTCGGGTTCGACCCCGGCCCAAGTCGGTGGATTTTCATGATGCAGAAAATCGACTGCGGGCATGTCGTATTAATATACGGCACGTAAAAGATCCGTAGAGTATCTGTTTGGCTTGGATGCTCTCGGCAAAATTAAATCCAGGTACAGGTTCGCATCGTCAGAGCTCAGGTGACTTCCTCTAGGGAGGAAACTGGGTGTCAAAATTACCTGTGGCGATTGGTATCCGCCTATAGGGCACCATACTAAAAAGCGATACCAGCTTCCGGGGGATGTACTAGATCTGCAATGATTAATGATCAATTTCGCAGCCCATTAGGAAAAAAACTTTCTTTTTTAATAAGTAGTTTGTTAATAGTATGTTGTTGAGAAGTTGTTATTCTGTTATTTATTAAGTTTTTGATTTAAAGATTTGAAAAAAAGAAACCAATTTAATAATACATATAAGCATTGATATTTTATGAAAGTGATAAATAAGTTGAAGAAAGTAATAATAACATTTGTGGAAAATAATTTTTTATACTTTTTGTGTATTTCATGACACCTTAAAAGTATAAACTAGAATAAATATTCCTGTAGATACTTTATTTTTAAAGAAAGACATTTCAATGTCTCAAAAGAATTTACGTCTACAATAAAAAGTAGGGAAAATGTGTTCCTGTATTTTTCAAATGGAATTCAAAATCTGGCACACATCAGAAATGTCGAGAAAAATTATTGTCTAGTTTCTTTTTTGAAGGCCTCATGCCATGTTTGGTCTAAATTTATTCTTGCGCCGTAAAACGACGTCGTTCCTCTCAGCATGCTACTATTGCCATGATGTCTCTGTTAACACGAAAGGCTGTGCTATTTGTCTGTAACAGAAGTTGTTTCAGTATTTCCTGAAATGTTTATGAAATTCGGGGGCTTACTTTTCTTTTTTATAAATTGAAGGCCATTTTATTCTCTGGGTGGTCTCTATGTTGAAAATTTGGCTTTATAAAGAATCACCGAATTCCGAACTGGTATAAATAAGATAATTGAAGTTTTATCAGAATATTACATATTTTTAAGAGCAATATTTCCTTTAGTTGTACATTGACATGCTTTAAAATGTTCTTCTAGTATGTTTTACTTATAATCTTTTAATTTCTATCAAAAATGTTGTTGAGTTCGAGTTAAACCGATGGCAATGAATCGCGATTTTGAATCATGTTCAAATAACGAGAGCAGCACCTGAACTGGTACCTCCTTCTAACTTCTATATCACACCAATAGGGACTTTTCATCTTATTTCATTTGCACCCCCAGTTGTTTCACACAATAAAACTTGAGTGGAATCGATATTCAAGCCCACTACTCGACTGGAAAATCGCCCATAGCTATCACCATTCGACTACTGTGTGTGGCCGCGGTAGCCTAGTGGTCACTATCACCAGCATTCTCGTGTAGCAGGTTCGAGTCTTGGAACCCACTAAAAATCCACCGTGTAGGAGAGCTGATACACGTTAAATCGATTGTGGCATCAAGTCCTCCCTTTGATGACGTGAGGAAGATAGGAGAGTGTGGTGCCGGCTCATGTGTCGGTCTTTCCCAGCTTGACCACGGCTCGAAAATGCGAGGTCGGTTTCTAATAACCCTCGCGTTCTTTTAAGTTCGACGTTAATTAACACTCGTTCACTCGACTACTAGGGCCGCTTACGGTGTGTGTGATGTCAACTATTTTCAAATACTTGATAATTTCAATTAATTAAACCTACTCAAAATCAAAATATTTTGATTATTCATATTTATCAGCGTATTTTGTACTTTTTTATTAGCGTTTATCATTTTCGTCTTTCGTTTGATATGCATATTTATGAAAAATATATTTGTTGCTTATGCCACCTGATCGACATCAGATCAACGTTCACGAAATTCATCGCGGCTAAGGGCTAGAATTTTACGCCTGTCGTTAGCCGTAGCTTTGAGCCCCATACAGACGACAGTACGATTTGGCTTGGTTTTACCCCAATTTTGAAGGAGAACACCCTGGGGGTGTGGTCAGGGTCCTCCCATCTCTTTTCCCCTCCCACCAACTTCACGAGAGGACTTACGGCTCGATGGCTATTTAGAGTACCCCTTCGCCGCGAAGGCACTATACATTTATAAACATCCATGCCTTCTCCATGATTCGAACCCAGGCCCTACGGCACCGCAGTCAGCGTCACTAACCAGTATACCGGATGGGCGGGAAAAATATATTTAAATTATACTATATTATTTCCTACTATTTCATATAAAATGATCTATAAATTCTTTTTTTTCCTTTCTTTTCTCTTCTCTCTTTGCCCCCCCTTTTTGTTTCTTTTTTTGTTTCTTTCATTTTTTGAACAATTGTTTGTATTTTATGAAGACAACCTAATTAAGAACTGACAGATTTTTTCAAACAAAATAAAATCTAAAATTGTCTATGAAACATACATTTAGGGGTGAGTATTAACAAAAGAAAGAAAAAAACTAAAGGAAACTTATTCTCATGCAAAATCACCATATCCCAAATGAGCCTATGGCTCTTTTACATTTCTTTGAGAAAAGAGGTTAAGCACTATGGGTTGCTAAACTCTCGAAGCATCATTACAAACGAGGCTTAAGTACGATTATTAAGTAGGCGGTCTTCCTAAATGTGTTCCCTTTTCATTCTTATCGATACGAAAATCGTCATTTAAATAAAAAGTAGACGATAAGTGCCCACACGTGCACCATCTGCGTACAGGAAAGACAAACGCAGGTGTTGTTGCGTCAAGTGTCAAAGGAGGGCCCAGGTGAATTTGGTGTTTATTATTTCTCTCTCTCTCTCTCTCTAACCCATTCTGTTCTTATCCATAGAATCGCCACTTCTTTTTTTATATCAAAAAAGGACCATCTGCCCTTAACAGTCGTTTGGGCCAGTACGAAAAAGGAAAGAGAACAAAGAAAGAAACAGTCTGGTTTATGGATTCATGTTGCCGGTTTGAGAATATATGATTCGAATTGACGAAACTTGAGAGTTCTTTCGTATGGGATTTGTATGAATTATTTTGAATTGTTAATTTGATTGGTTTAGATTTCGTTTTGAGGTAGAGAAAGAGTTGAAAAGGAAAAGTGGTCAAGTTATTTGATGTGGTTTTAGGAATGAGGTAACTTCCGCGAAATAATTGTGATCGTGTTGAGAGATTTGCGTATTAAGGGAAGTCGGTAGGGCCTATACCGACAATGTTAAATTGAGCCATTTTAGGAACCAGTTTCTCAGAAACTGTTAAATATATAAACTTCAAATTTTGTCTGTATATTAATTAGGCTTTTTTATTTAAATACTGGTAAATATATTTAAAATATATTGTTTACTTTTTTAAAAAAAATTCATCGTAAAAGTATCACTGAAATTTTTGAAAACTGTCAAATTTTTTACGATAACTGCTTTTCAGCAAAATATTTCAGGAAAATCTCCAAAAAAATAAGCTTAGTATATAGAGTTACATATTATTTATGTGCAGTAAAAATTGCATGAGCACTCATTCTGTAGATTCTGAGAAAACTGCACTCGTGGTTTGAAAACAACCATTTTGAGATAATTGCATTTTTAGTGTAAAAAAGCATTTGATCACAAAAATAATGAATTACAACATGTATTTGCCCTATTTTATTAAATATTAGCTTATTCTCTATTACTTTTAAGGCTTTTTAGTTTTTTCTTATACTTAGATTTCTCAGAAAATACATTTATAGCATTTTTCACTTTTAAGCTATCGAGGTATTTTTTAGCGTTTAATTATTTTACTCAAATTCTGTATCAATTTTTGAGGAATTTTCAGTTCTGATACATTACTTTCATCAAATAAAGCATCATAAATACCATGTGAAAATGTGTCAATACATGAAAATATGGCTTTGGTAATACATGATTATACACTATTTCGAAAAGTTTCATTAGTGTTTTATATATTCACCTGTTAACACAATGTTTTACAGCAGCAGAATTAAAAATTTTCTTTAAATATTTGGTAAATGGTATTCAAAACGACAAAAACATAAAAACAGATTTCTTGAACATGAAATTTATGTATTTTTATATATGTAACAAGCTATGTGCAACGAAAAAAGGCATTGCATTTTTAGATATTTATAAACCTTTTACTAAAAAACTATTGAACACCAAAACTTAAAAATTTGTATAAATACACAATACATATGAAATATATAGTAAAAATTTCCAGTTCATGCATACAGTAGAAGTATAGAAAAAGGAATACACAATTTATTAAAAATTGTCATTTTCTGTGTCACGACATCTGTTCATTAGTGAAAAATGTCTGAGAAATATTTTTAAAATTTTACATAAAGAATAAAAACATACAATACATATGAAATATATAGTAAAAATTTCCAGTTCATGCATACGGTAGATTTATAGAAAAAAGAATACACAATTTAATAAAAATCGTCATTTTCTGTGTTACGACATGTGTTATTCAGTGAAAAATGTCAAAGAAATATTAAAAAAATTTTTCATAAAGAATAAAAACACACAATACATATGAAAAATATAGTAAAAATTTCCAGTTCATGCATACGGTAGGTTTATAGAAAAAAAGAATACACAATTTAGTAAAAATCGTCATTTTCTGTGTTACGACATGTGTTCATTAGTGAAAAATGTCAAAGAAATATTTAAAAAAATTTGCATAAAGAATAAGAACACACAACAATATATATGAAATATATAGTAAAAGTCTCCAGTTCATGCATACAGTAGATTCAAAGAAAAAAGAACAGACTACTTGAAAAATATATTAATTAGAAAACACAGTAGCTTTTGTATAAATTTTTACCTCGTCAAAAAGATCCTGCACTGTAGCCGGTTTTTACCTTATTTTGCTTAATATTATCTTCTTCTTTCTTTCTTTTTCTTCTTTTATCTTTTCTAATTTTCTTCGAGCGTCCAGAAAAAGCATAAATTGCTTTCATTAGTCTTTCCCTATCGAGAAGTTTCATGGCACTTACTGAAAATTCCCCTGGTTCTACACCCATTTTTTGAAGCATTTTTAATTTCGATACATTACCATCATTAAAGGAACAAACAGCATCATAAACACCAAGTGAAAGTGTTTCAATCTGTACAAATGTTGCTTTGGGAACACGTGACCAAATGACATTATGAAAACTTTCATTCGGGTTTTGTGTTTTTCCATGCAGACATTTTTTCAACAGATCAGGATGGGAAAGATCTCTAAATATAGGACGCATTGCTTCAACAACAGCGACTGGAAGACTGTTTTTATGTTTGTAAGACTTACCTGATGCTTCAGCCTTTTTAAATCCACACCATGAATCTTCCCCGATGGGACAAAAACCATGTTGAGGATATTCATCAGTTGATAACTTATGCAGAAAAATGGCCCAGGTAGCTTGCCGCATATTCTGAACACTGCTGTGATTTCTCCGAATAGCTGATCCATAGTATGACTGCAAGTTATCAATTTCATGTTCAGTCAAACGATTTTTCCCACTTAAACACTTACCGTCTCAAGATTTGCCCTTTCAATTGAGCTTTTAATCGGCGTAATTTCGTTCCCATGCGCTTCATTACATGGCCAATACACTCCAATTTTTCAATTGGATATTCATTTCCATAAATGTTTTTCTTTTTTACCGCATCAAATGCTTTGCAATCCCCATCTCCAAAGTACGTAATATATCGGGCATTATGTAAAGATAATGACCGTTGAAAAATTTTAGACGCACCTTGGATTTCCATCGCTCCACTAGATCCAACGTAGTTCCTTTTACAATCCTTTTCATGAAAAGGCAAGTTTTTACAAGCGCAATATTTCGAAAGAATATCAACATCTATCACCTTACCTGTATCAATGCTGGTCACAGTAACTACACCATTCAAGGATGTGTAACCACGCTTCTGCCATGTCCCATCTACAGCTACTGCTATATTTTTGTTACCTTCATTTTCACAAATAGCTTCCTTCGCAGCATTTTGAATCGAATCCTCATAAACAAGTTTAGCAGCATTTAAAATTCGCTTACCGTAAGGAGAAAACCTTGTAGGTGGTTGCGGAAGATTCATTACGCCGCAGAACATTCTCCCTGCTTCTGCACCTTTTCCAATTGAACGCATAGCATACACAAACCTGGTATTTATTGTAGCAATTTGTGTTCCTTCATGAAAATTTGAAGAAGAGAATTCTACACGATATGGACAAGCAAAACATTTCAGGACAAACGTAATAGCCAGTCCAGACTTACCTTTTAAAACTTGCATGTCTAAACCACTGTTGCACATTTTACAGTGAACTTCATTCTTGAAAACAAAAGCAAGAATATTCAAATTCATGATTGCATTTAAAATACCTACGCTATCACCAAAAGAAGAAAAACTCTCATTTAAATTGGGAATTTTTTTTTCTTTTGCACATGACTGCTTTGAATCATGTGCATGTTCAGAGAGCTTGAGCATTTAATTTACTATCAGTGGTACTTACTTTACTATTAATAGTATTCTTACGTGGATAATACTTACCTTTGCGTTTCTTGAAAACTTTTGCAATCTTGGCATTTCAAAATTTCAGAAATTTTAAGTATCGATAAACGACAAGTGCTCAATCAAAACGTGTTCGAAAGCGCCAAAAATAGGTAAACAACCCTAACAGTTACACTTGCAGTTATTCTACAGTTAATTTCGTGGGAATAAATAAAACAGAAAATGGCTTTGCAAGAGCATCCCAGTTTTAAAAGGCCAATATGTTTACATTTCTATCTGTCAAAGTAGGCGTGGCAAATCAGTTGATTATTTTTTAAAAAACATTTTAAAATACTTCTAATTCAAAAATTGACTAGTATGTTATATCATTGGAAAGGGCTTAATTTGGAGATTTGAGAAATATCAAAATCTCAAAATCGATTTCTGGAAGGTGTTTACCATACCGACTGTCCTTAAGGTATTTTAACTGCATGTTTAAAAATTAGTTAATTTTGTCGCAACATGTAAAAATTAAGTATTGTTGTAGAAAAGGGACAAAAGATTTACATTTTATGGGAAAAAGTAATTTATTTGTAAATTTTCTTTAAAAATGTATGCGACTTTTTTAATCGAAATTTTAAATTGCTGAACTATGAAATAATTTTAATGAAGAATATTTTTGAATTATTTATGTAAAACTTTTTAATTTGATTGTAAATTCATTGTAGAAATTCATATAATTTATGCTGTAAAATTAAAAATAACAATTTTTCTTTCTTTTATTAAAATTTACAATTGTGATTAATATTCTCCAAAACGGAGGGGGAAGGTTAATTATTTTTTTACTTCTTATAGACTTCCTTTCTAGCTTGAAGTATTTTTTCTCACGCTTACTTGTACTCTCCTTTTGTATATGAGAATCATATATGTACGTACGTGTTATGAAGTAACGTAAGAAAATCCAATAGCTATACTAAAACTGAAAATAAAAAAAAAAATTGCTCACGTGCCCTTTTTTTTTTAGAAGATCGCAAAAATTATATTAAATTTTTGATTTTATTTACAAATTACTATTTGCATATCTTAGAACAGATAATTAATAAATCATTCTCCTGTGTTTTGTTTTTGTTGTCATTGATCTGTACTCCTTTTAAAATATGCGCATACTGCTTAAAAATTCTATGTACGTTGAATTGCTTTCTTAAAAATTCAAATTATTAAAAAAAATAATTTTAAAAAAAACTCTTTTTCCATTAAAATATATTGCAAACAAAACATTTTCAGACTGTAATTTAAATCAGAATCATCCCATAAATAAATAATTGCATATGTATTAGAATGGAAATCCTATTTTTTCCATAAGCAAGTCTCTCTCACTGGCATTCTACATATTGTTTTATTCATTTAGCGGAGAGCATTTGCTTGAATTCTTAAAACCAGCAAATCTTTTTTTTTAAGTATAAGTGATTCCCTTGATATATATATATATATATATATATATATATATATATATATATATATATATATATATATATATATATATCCTTTTTTTCTACTTTAATTACTTTTATGTAAATAACACGATACATCCTCTCTGAATACAGATTTCGTAGTTTCGAATACCGCAAAATTTCATGGAACATTTTATTTTAAAAATACTTAAGCCTTTCTTTAGAAAATGTTCTACTTAATGCATCTCGTGTTTTATTCCACAGCGCGAAGCAATTACAGCCTCTAAACTCTCACTGATTAATTGTTTCAATCTTTTAAACACAGGTTTACAAATTTTCGTAATGTCTCATTATACATTCTGCTACATTTAAATACAAAATATCTTAAAATTTAATTTGTTGCATTACCCGCAAAGATAAGTATACGTTACGAGATTAATGCCGGCTCTTTCGCGCTACGCACCATTTTCTTTTATCAGATGGCAACGATAGCTCGGCGCCGATGTTTCCTCTTCTGTATGTATATAAATATAGTTTATTTAAATGAAAAATCAATCCATCTATTCTTCTGAAGTATCTTTCATTAGCTCAAATTTAATGAACAGTTTTGCGAAAGCCACACAAGGGGATATGTTAATCCTTCTCTTGTCGATACAGAGCTATTATTTTTGTTTGTGCTCCCCTCCGCGCTGGAAATAACCAATTTGAGAAGCGCAGCTCATTTATTAAGCATAAATGAGCACAAAAGCAGGTGATTGGGGTTTTATGTCTAGCAGGTGTTTATACCTGCTGTCGCGAAGGGTAAGGGAGGAAAAGGCATGAAAGGGTCAGGGTGAAGATTTAGTTCACTTTGCTTTCAACTATCCGGTTCTGGCTATGCAGGTTATGAAAACTGTACAGGGTAGCGCTTTGTGATACGGCAGGTGTTTGCTATGCCTGTTACAATGTTCTCGTATTATTCGGTGTAGAAAAATGCTTTTGAAAGGTCTCCAGATGAATACGGAGAAATCAGATTGACCTTTTAATCAAATTAAATAATTTTAATACTCTTCTCCCCATCGATTACTTTATATAACTAATGATATAGTTGAAAACTTATAATTTTTCCAGTCGCAGTTTCTTAGATGGCAGAACAAATGATTTATTACTAATTAGCTTTGAATTTGAGATTTGATTCCATAGAAGGTTGTGATTTTGAATAATGGCTGTTATTGCTAGGCCTTCACATGGAATGGTAAGTGAGTGTTTATTAACAAAAAAGCAACGCGAGGGCTGTTGGCGACGGACCTCGTAATTTTGAACCACGATAAAGTGACGATGACATCTGAGATGATACCCCACTCTTCTAACTTCTACACCACGTCAATGTGAGGAATTTGAGCCTAGACGGGTTTAACGTGCATCAGTCCCCCCCTCTACATGACGGGTCTTCAGAGGCACTGGGACTCGAACTCAGACACGCTAGCCATGAGTTTGCGATCATAACCACTTGGTTTTTCTGGCCATTGTGATGTTTTTCCGCCACACAGCTGAAAGTCGGCTTTTTGTGGATAGGATAACCACGTTCAATAAACACCTGAACCCTTAAAATATTGCGTGGTCTTGTCTTTGGGCATCGTCCCGGCAACCGTTGACACCGCGAGGAACCCTCCCTCCTACTCTGCCCACGAACCGGATGTAACTCGAGAATAAAGAGGCCGACCGTTACCATCCCGAAGAACCTAGAGAGGACAGAGAGGAAAGACAGTTTGGAAAACGTAGCTGAGAACGGAGGCAATCCCCTCCCTCACAAACAACAGAATTTGAACTCTAATGATCAAAACAATATTTATAGTAACTTCAATGTATATACTGTAATTAATAGCTGTGACGTACAAATAAACTAAATATTTAAATTAATAAATATCACACTACCATTATTTATTTCTAACGTCACACCATACTTCACTTAGGAAAGAAAAAGACATAGCTGTTTTACCCCCTTAAATAAATATGAAAGTCAATTTATATTTTGGAAATTAATAAGGTTGGTATTATAACACTCGAGAAAAGTTGTAAAGAGTTTTCAAGAAGGGAAGAAAATACCAACAATTATTTATTTTGATACGGTTGTGATAATTCTGGTTAGTTATTGATAGTTAATGTAATTATCGTTTTGATTTATAATTTTCTTTTTCAAAAAAATGTAACAAATTTATCCATTTATTAATTTTTTACAACTTTAATTTTTTAAATGAAACAATTTTTTTCGTGTAGCTAATATTTCATTTATAATGTGTATATATTTTATTTGAGCTAATTTCTTACGTTATTAATCAAACCAGAAAACTCTAAAGAAATTGTCATGACAATATAATTTTGTTCTTTTTGAGTCTCTAAAAAAAACCTGCCGGAAGAATCAAAGAGAATCAAGTTACTGAAAAAACACCCGAAAATGTATCAACCTACTTTCAAAAATCCGAACTAAAAATCGCCGGAAAAAAATCCCCCGAACACCACGGAAGAACCCGAGAGAAATTGGCAAATGCTCTGATTCCTTTTTTCCTTCCTTTTACTTTATATTTTTCGAAGGAAAAGACGTTGTTTGTTATTATGATTTTTATTTTATTTCCCACTAACATAATCTTGTAAAAAAAATGGCTGTGAATGCTATCAGGGTGCTTTTAAAGAGCTTCGAAACCCATTACTCATGAGCATGCCGCGCCCGCTCACTTCCTACCCCCTCTCCCTCCTTTTTCATGTAATAATCTTGCTATTAACCTCTTGGACTGCGCTCCTTTTTGTGAAATTTTCAACATTAGCCCCTTTTTACAACCACCCCGTTTGTCGCCTTTACTTCCCATTAGGGCGGAGGAACTGTAATGGGCGGGCTCCCGCCTTTCACATGTAGAACTAATTTACAGTGTTTTCTGTCAGTATTATCTAATTTTTCATAAATCTCTAGGGGATTTCTTTGCTACCCCCCTTTCCCAACTTGATAAAGGGCGAGGAAACTAAAGGGATTTTTTCCATGACTTTTTGCGGTGTTTTTTTGCTTGGAAAAACAACGAAATTTGAAAGCAGTGATAATGAGGATGACATGTTTATGAAAATAGAGAAGGAATCAAATTATGATTATTATATTAAAAGAATTACGTGATAAAGGAATTAAATGGGGTAATGGGATATTAAAATTTCAAACTGTGTTGAGCCCAATATTTGAAAAACTGTTTTAGTTACAGATTTTATTAATACGTTTTTTATTCTTTTTATCCCTTTATATCTAATTAAGTCTTGATCCAATTTAAATCACTGTATTGATTAATATCTGTTGCCATAGTTCGTCATAGTCATCATTTACTTTTTCTACAAAATATGTGGAAATTTTTTCTACAATATAATGGATATTTTAGGAAATATATAAGCGCTTAATCAATTGATGTAAAGATTTTGACTATCAGAATGTTTTTAAAGGGATTATCCCTCCCCCTCTCGTGATTTGAGAAATGAATATCTAGTAACTAGTCCAAAAGGCGAAGCAAAAAGTGTACATGGAAAAGTAAACAATTTTTGAAAAATAAATTTGAGTTATGCTTCAATTTTTTTGCAGAATCCTTTGTTGAATCAGTTAGCAGAACATTTTTTAAAGAATTTCATTTTTATTTCAACATGTTATTCTTAAAATTAAGGTGCAACTTCTGAATTAATTGACACTGTATAATTTTTTTAATTACATCATATAATTACCAAAAGCTCATAAGTGCAATAACATTTTAACAAAAAAAACTTTGTTTAGTTTCCGTGTACAAAAATTTTTTTATTGTAATCATGTTTTTTTTTCATGTTGCCAAAATGTATTCTACAAAATAATCTTCAAAAAAGAATTTTGAAAAATATCGTTTGCTTCAAAAATTTTTGTTGTTGATAAAGTATACGAATTGTAAAATTAGAAATAGAATTTTTTTTATCTTTAAAAGATTGATCCATGCATGCTTATTTTAGAGTAGCAATGAATAAAAATAAAAGTTTAATGAAATTATTAATGATTGATTGATTGAATATTAACGTCGCACTGTTCAGCTACGCGAGGGCTTTTGGGGACGGACCACGTAATTTTGAACCATGGTCAAGTGACGTGGACGACACCATGAAATTATTAAACTTAAGCAAGAAGTTTATTATTCGAACCGCAAAGCACACACACACACACACACAAACTTTGAATAATTTTGGCGAACTTTTTTTTGCTTGTGTTCATTTTTGGCACGGTATAGCCATATTGGCTCCGTTTCAAAGAAAAACGTAGACCAATGGAAAATTCTAAAAGATGATTTATGAATCAAATAAAAAAATCAAATGGTTCGAGCGTGTGGTGTGTCGTTAACATTCTTACTTGAGAAAATTTCAGATGCTTTGTCAAAATTTATAGATATCATATATACTTCCTATTTTCTCTTAGCTGTTTTAGGGCGTTTTAAAAAGTGAAATATACTTATGATCACTTCTTTCGCTTAAAAAAAGATACTTTGTACTCTCTCTTGTGTAGATTTGACCTTTTTCGTATAAATGTAAAGATGAGAAGATCCAGACCTTGCATTCGGTGGTGGGAAGAGAAACAATAAGACATGCATCATTTTGTAAAACAATGAAATGACTTTTTCAAGGACCAGGGTCATCGACGTTCTCTAATTTTTCTCAGTATTGCTTTATTGCTTCTTTTATGGCCGGGATACATTTCACTTTTTAGGCAATACCGTCACTTGAAGAGAAATAGCTTATGTCTTCCGTTATGATCCCCATTTCCTTAAAGATAACCAAAGAAATTTATATTGTTGGTCTTTTGTCAGATTTAGAAGGAAAATCGAGTCCAAAGTCCTATGTTCCTAACAAACCGAAAAAAGGTAAGACATTTCTTGCGTGATTTATATAAATACGAAGAAATTTCATTTCTGGTCTGTGAACTTTTGTATCATAAAAATCGCACAATTGATTATGCTGGCTCAAGTGTACGGTTCAATTATGATGAAAAATATTCGTAAAAAAAAACAGCCTAAGTCACAAAAATCATTGTTATTGTTGGGTATTACTAAATAGGGAAGAATTAGTGGATGAGGGTTAGAATTTAATTACGCCACACACACAATGAAGTAACAGGCTACTGATCTCGTAATTTTGAACCACGGTCAAGTGACGAGGACACACCTGAATTGATGCCCCCTCTCCAAACTACCTCTACACGATGGTTCTTCCTTGGTTCTAGGACTCCAACCCGCGACACGCCGGCTACGAGTTCATGACCATAACCACTAGGCTACAGAAAATATTAACGCCGCACTGTTCAGCTACACGAGGGCTTTTGGTGACGGACCTCGTAATTTTAAACCATCGTCAAGTGACGAGGACGACACCTGAGCTGGCATCCCCCTCTCCTAACCACCACATCACACCAACGGGAGAACGTTTGAGCTATCGACAGATTTAACGTACATTGCGCCCCTACACGGCAGGCCCTCAGTGGTACTGGGCTCGAACTCATGACACGGCCGCCACAATCCGATACCTTGACCACTTGGCTGCCGCTACAGAGACCACTAAATACGGAAGTATAATGAATGAGGGAACATTAATGTCGCACTATTCAGCTACTCGATGGGTTTGTCGAAGAACCTTATAATTTCGAACCATGGTCAGGTGGGACGAGAACGACACCTGACCTGGTATCCCCCTTAACTTCCACACTACACCGACGGGAGGACGTTTGATCGTCAACATATTTGACGTGCATCGGACCCCTCTGCATGATGGGTCTTCAGCGGTATTAGGCTTGAACTCATGACGCGCCGGCTGCGAATTTGTTACCTTGACCACTAGGCTACCGCGACCACAAATATGGGAGCAACTGAGACTGTTAGTTGGTCAAATTGATTTTTGTACAGTTGTTGTTATTTTACATATTAAAACTTTATACCAGCAATTTATCGCCAAAGACTAACAGTGTGTCACATATTAATCTCCAAGTATTCTACCAGTTATAACACCTATTTAATTTTGAACCTATAATCAGCCTCTCTTGGACTCACCGTGTTGGAGGTGGCCGCGGTAGCCGAGTGGTATAGGTATCGAATCGTGTCTGGCTTTGTCACGAGTTCGAGCCCAGTACCACTAAAGACACGCCAGGGGGCAGCGATGCACGTTAAATCTGTCGAGAGCTGAAACGTCCTCCCGTTGGTGTGGTGGGGTAGTTAGGAGAGGGGGTGCCAGCTCAGGTGTCGTCCACTGCACTTGACCATGGTTCAAAATTATGTGCTCCGTCGCCAAAAGCCCTCATGCAGCTGAACAGTGCGACGTTAATATTCAATCAATCTATCACCGTGTTGGAGGCTGATGGACATTAAATCTATCGTGTCCCAAATTCCTCATTTTTGCGTGGTTTGAAGTTTGGAAACTAGGGTGCTAACTTGGGTCTCATCCTCGTCATTTGATTGGGGTTCAGAATTACGAGGTCCGTGTGTCTCCAGTCGCCGAAATGTAACTTCTGTTTGCTATGTTTATAAACAATCATTTACTCAGCACCGTAATGGAATATATCTTTATTGCTTTTCGTATCTGTTATTTTAATTTCATAAATTAAATTGAATCAGGATTCTTAAGACTTACTGAGTAAATATATAAAAATTATTTATATATGATTTATTCCGGTCACGATTTTTTTTGTAAAAAGGCTAACTTAAAAGCATTAAATATATTTAATTAAAACTGATACACACATTCTTTTTTGATCAGAAGACTTTTTCTTATACATTCTCGAGGGGGGGAAATGGCAAATGAAATCTCGTGTATCTTCCATGATCTTCACTTTCGCTCCCTTTCCCCTCCTCTTTTTGCATGTCACGAAAAGATGTAAAGAGAGATGCTTTATGAACTTTCCCGATATATTTCTAGGACCTTGCTGTTTACCTAAGCTAAAGATTTTGAAGAGCTTGTCTCCGGACGAGGGGGGAGAATTTTCTTGCTCCCGCACAGACTCTTCAGTCAGACGAGCTTTACGGTGAATAAATTTCGTTAAAATGCGCCAAAGTAAATATTCTTAAGCTTATTTCTTTGATGAATCTGACGGCCCCGGAATTATAGAGAGGAAACAACCTCATAAAATCTCTCAAAAGACTCAGAGTCTATCCTTAACCGGGGGAAATGTGAATCAATTTCTGAAGTGGATAAGTATTTGCCACTTCATTAGTTAAGTATATCATCTTATGCCTCTTAACTTCTCAATAAGTTTCTGCATTAAGGATATTGAATCGAACAATCTTCATTAAGGTGTAAAATTATATTATATAATTTTCATTTATTATCAAAATACATTTGATGTCACGTTGTACTTTAGCGTGATATAAAGAAGCGTCTCAGAAGCGTTTTTTTAGGGGGGAGACATAGTTATTCCTATTCGGTTTCTAATGACAGTTTGATTCAATTATAATTAGCTATTGATTTTTGTATAATTAATTGTCTAATCCATCAAGTGGTTTTATTTTATTAATTCTTATAATTTAATTACATATGTACTTACCATTAAAGTTGAATTTATTTTTCTGGTTTAGTTAAAATATTTTCAAGGGTTTTTTATTATATAAATTACTTGTTGTTTTTTTTGTAGTGTTTGGACTACTGTTGGCGCGAATCAGCGCGTTTACGGAGGCGGATTACTGTATTTTTTAGAAAGAGAAGGTGATTTGACCCTCGAGAAGGTGGTCAGGGAAGAGAGAGTCCCGTTTTTTTGGAAGCGCGAAGCGCTGAACTGTTTTGGGGTGAAGGGAATTGAATTCCTTCGGTGAGATCCACGCACAGCACGTGATCTGGTGTAATAAGAAGAGATAGTTTCTTGGAAGTGTTTTAACACGACGGACAGTGTTTGTTTGATTGTTGTTATAATCAAGATAATTGTGTTTGAATTGATTGATTTGAGAAGTAGTTTAGTAAGTAATTGCGAGATACGACAGTTCCATTTGCGACAATTATTGCTAAGTAATTAAATACGTAAAATTTATAAATGAAAATTCGTTGTGTATCTGGTCTATTCGCCTACCTCCTATTAATCCTCCTTGGAGAAAAACTGTTTCTTTAAATATTATTGTATTGAAAACTTTCTCCCGAAGTCGCGAATTATGCAAATCAAGGCTTATATTTAAGCAGTAGCTTTCAGAGTCGAAAGATGGGGAGGTTAGGAGCTAAATGATAGGAGTTAGTAACTAACGTAAAGTAATTCAAAGCTAGTCGAGAGTGATTCGTAGATTATTTACTTAGTATTTAAGATTGCGATTTGGTCAACTTTCTGTTTAAATTGGAATAGTGTCGGATTGAAGTAGATGAACTTAGAACGTAATTCCAAATATTTAGAAGGTGTATTGCTAGCACGTTCCAAGAGTAAGTGATTCGAAGTATAATTAAATATTCAATTATCTCGAAAACCTTGTTTTTACTCCCATATTTATCTCTATCTTTCCTAACTTGGTTTGTTGAAATTTCATAGGTTGTTTTGTTAATAAATTGTATTTGTTCTGACTATGCTAATCTTCCTTCTGACTCTCATACACTGATGGATGGAACAGTCCATCCATTGCAGTTGTATCACATTCTTACTGAATACTACTTGCATGTCTTTAGAAACATTTAAGTTAACTAGAGAACTTAAATGATATTCTTTTTAGTCGGAATAAAATGTATTGAAAATGCTAGAAGAAATATTTACGGCTGTCTTCACTTAACGTGTTAATGAATAGTGTAACGTTTGAAAGAATAACGGTAGCGTATTCTTGGTTAATTTAAATATTGAATTTATTTACGTCACAACTATTGAATATTATCTACTGAATTATACATTGAAGTTATTAAACTTAATTAAATATTGTTAGAGTCCAATAATTTGTGAGAGGAGGAATCGTCTCGCCACCTCCCGTGTAAGTTCAAAGCATCTCTCCCTCTCATCTTCCGATCGACGGGGTTCGATTCCTCGGAGGTCAAAAAGGGGTTGCGCTGCAGCCGCAAGATGCACGTGTGGGTGTCGGGTCCACCAAAGACACCGATCGCTGTTGGGAGTTACTACGTTACAATAGGATTATGATTTGAAAATATTTTTTCAGATAAAAAAAAAGTTCTCGTATCAATATGATATTCTAGTTCCGCTATCTTATAGAGAGCAGCTTATTTTATCACACTATTCATTTTTTTTATCAGAGTTGACACATTGTTTCTAGTATTCAATGCATTTCGTATTTTTCTCGTATACCGTAATGCCAAATGAACTGTCTCTGTTCATGTTACAAAAAAAAATTAATTGTTTGTGGAATACTTTGAAATTTTTAAAATGTTATTTTGTAAACAAATATATAATTACAATGTAGCAAATTTTCATGAAAATTGAGACATTTTTTGTGCGAAAATATACTTCACATTTAATTGAAGCTTTCGTACATTTGGCGAAGCAACCTTAAATTTTGTTCATTTTCATTATTAAATACAAAAGTAGTGCTAATTTTCATTTATACGGGCTAAAGTTCTAATTATTTAAAACGTTAAGAAAACTTTTGAAAATTTTATGGACGTGTTCACATTCTCTGGACACCTCCTCCAAACTACAGTATCTTGTATTTAGATTTTTTTAATGAACTTTTGCTGAAAAATTAAGAAGTACAATGAGGCTAATGTCGATAGAAACATCTAAGAGGGAAAAATTGTACAAGTGTATTTTACAAACGTCAATATCCTGTTTCAATAATTTTTTCCCGTCCTATAAATAAAGATACGTTATGTGTCAGAAATGAAAGTGCGAAATGCAGTAAAAAAGAAGCATTTCGGATTGATTTTTCCCCCTTTTTACAACATATCGTTTACTCTCAAAATGATTCATAAAATTTGAGGAAAAAAGTTGATATTTGTTGCTGTAAATGTCTATCTAAAAAGCTCGCATTTAAAATTATAAAAAAATTTACATTTTTCTGTTTTTAGAATTTAAAAATCAATTGCTTAAACTGTCTATTGTGTTGCATTAGAATATTTAATTTAATATATTATAATTGTTTAAATGTAATCGTTTAATTTTTTGAGTGCTTTAATCGAGATTATAAATTTGTTGTTACTTTGTTCAAAAAAAATCGTATCCTCTTTCAGAAAAAGACTCCATAGCCAAGTTAGTATAAATAAATCCACGATCTTTAAAAGACAATACCTTTGTTTTTTTCGAACTTGCTATATGTAAGAACTTAAATACACTGGCCTCAAAAGTTAAGGTACAACATGTTTTTCGAAGCTCACCATAAAAAAAATGGCAGTAACAATAAAATGCATAGTTTACATGAATGATAATAACGAACTTTAAAAACATTAATGCAAAAACGATTGCTACAACTTTTATTTTATAGAAAAGAACGTATATTTATGAGTGAGAGAAAAATATGCAAATATCAAGCTTTCGTACTTTTGTGTGTAAGTTGTGTTGATTTTCAACAGTTGTTGGCAGTTTCGGTGACAATAGTCAATAGAGTTTAGAAAATGTCTCAGAGACGTCGTTTACCCAATTCGTTAAGGTGGCGGGCAGTTGGATGGATGGAAATGGGATTGTCACAGGCTGATGTTGCTAGACGTCTCAATGTGTCTCGTAGTGTTGTTCAGCGACTTTGGGATCAATACCAATCCGAAGATTCTGTGTCCAGAAGACCTGTTCCAGGCCGACCACGAGCTACAACACCTGCAGAAGACCGTTTTCTAGCTCTTTCGGCACGAAGGAGAAGAACCACTACTGTGCCGCAGCTCGTTGCAGACCACTTTCAAGCATCAGGAAGAAGAATCTCCGCTACTACGGTGCGAAATCGTCTTCACAATGCAGGTCTGTATGCAAGAAGACCAGTTGTGTGCTTTCCCCTCAACGGACGACAGCGAAGGAAGCGCTTATGCTGGGCAAGAGAACATGTTTCTTGGACGCAGCAACAATGGGCTTCTGTGCTGTTCACAGACGAGTCCAGATTTACAATGGAGAGTGATTCAGGGCGTCTACTGATTTGGAGGGAACAGCGCACTAGATACCATCAATCCAACACTGTTGAAAGACACAGTTATAGAGGTGGTGGAATCCTGGTTTGGGCAGGGATCTCGCTCGGTGGCCACACTGACCTGCATGTGTTCCATGGAGGAACCGTAACTGGTCTTAGATATCGGGATGAGATCCTTGATCCATATGTCCGCCCATATGCTGCTGCTATTGGTAACGACTTCATTCTGATGGATGATAATGCACGAGACCTCACCGAGCTGGGATTGTTGAGGAGTATCTGGAAGATCACGGTTTGGAACGAATGGAATAGCCAGCTAGATCTCCAGACCTGAATCCGATAGAACATCTTTGGGATTATCTTGGCAGAGAGGTTGCTGCTTTAAATCCTCCTCCAAGGTCGTTACATGAGCTGAAACAAGGCTTACTCTGTGTCTGGTCTTCGCTTCCTATTCCGGTGTCCGACAACTTAATAAACAGCATGAGAAATCGATGCCGCCAATGCATTCAAGTTAGGGGTGGACACATTCCTTATTAGAACTCATTTTTGTATTGTTTTTATGCCATTTTACCACATAACACTGTGATGTGCTGTTTTCTCCAAGAATGGACTTTTCCGCAGAGATTGCTTTTTTTGTTATAAATCGTTTTTGCAATACACTTATACAAATTTCTATGACGCATTCAATAAAAACTATTTAATGCACATATCCTCCAAATTTTTTGTTTCTACATTCATTCATTTGCAAATTAGACACAAAAACCCGGTTGTACCTTAACTTTTTGAGGCCAGTGTAGATGGAAGTTTATGGCATCGAGGTTCTTTGAAAGATTGGATAGATGACCTGAGTAAATGCCTGGCTGGGTGTATAGTTCCATAAACCGAGGAAGCCAACTTCTGTTACGCCTACACAAAAATGGGAATCGCTGAAACAAGAGTAATTTAGATAATGGATGCCATTTATTGCAAGATGTGATGTAAGCTTTCTTAGTTACTGCCGGTAAGGTCTCCCAGGAAATCGCTATTTAGTTGTTCTGCTTTTGAGAGAGCAAGGCAAATATTCGTTTCATTATGGTTATTTTTCTTTGGCTATACTAGGCATTTTCGAAATAACTTTTTAAAGTAGTTTTTGAGTAAGAATATACGTATTAAGAAATAGGAATGCACTGTGTGGGTATACTTGTTGTCAGTTTTCAGTGGAAATTGTTTCGAGATTTGTACTTTAAATTTATTTCTTTATTTGTGATTTCTTGGTATTTGTTGCATATTTTTGATGAACTTCTGAAGATGACTGATATACTATGTTCGAAACCGAAATTTTGAAAATACTCATACATGAATAATTTTTTTATATTTAGCGTCAGTTGAACCAGAATATGCTTATAAAGTTGTTTTAAGAATAGTATTATTATAAAAAAATATTTTTAAATGAAATTTTACGTCAAAAAAAAAAAAAAGAAAGAATATTTTCTCAGAGAATCTCTCCTATATAAGAAAATAATTTCTATAATAATATTTTGCCTATGTATAATCCGGACTTTTTATACCGGGGATGAACTAGGATTTTTGAAAAATTCGCGTTATTTTCAGAGTTACGATCAATTGAATAATGGATGTTTCGTGTTAAAATTTATCTACTCTGATATAATAAAATATGAATAAATCCACTTCTAAACTATACATGTCATTTTTCTTAAATCAATTCCAGTATAGAAATCCTTACTATTTATATGCAAAATATTATTATAGAAACAAATTTCATAAAAGGAGAATATTTTGAAAATATGCCATTTTTTCTTCATTTTTTGCCAAAAAATTGCATTTAAATTTTTTCTTGTTATTTTATTCTTAGAACACAATTTTTTCAATGCATATTCTAATTCAACTGACTCTAAATATCAAAAAAATTGTTCATTTAAATGCTTTTTCAAAACAACAGTTCTAAACATAGTTAAGGATTTTTGTTTCATATTTTCATATCTATTATATACTTTTACTTGAATTTTCATATTTTAAAATAGTTTAATTGTATTGTAAAAAGTGACTTTTGTAATTTTTTTAAAAAAAATTTTGACTAGAAGATTGCGTAAAAACAAGTTATTTTAAATATTTTCCACTCAGATATGAAAGAATTATATAGATTAATCTTTCAACAGATAGAATTCAGATATAAATTAATTTGTATATATTTTTAATCATAATGAGGATTTTTAAGTCCTTAAGAGTCTTTAAAAAGAAGGGTTAAAGTTTACTTTAAATAATTTTTGTAAATGAATTCAAACATAAATACGAATGTTCTGAATTTTTGAAAGCGGAATAGATAAGATTTCAAAGTTTGCAATTTATAAGCGTTTTGGTAATGGCTTATATATATATATATATATATATATATATATATATATATATATATATATATATTGCCTCAAGATAATGTTATAATCGTGATATTATAATTTATTTAATATTTACGTAATACAGTTCACAATTTTTAAAGATATTGAATTTTATGAACTGAACTATGATTCATAAGATACCATTTACTCTCAACGGAAGCAAAGCTGTGCAATATCCCACTTTAAAATCCATCCTACAAATAAGTTAACTCTATCAGATAGATGTATCACATGTCGTTTTTGTCACCTTTTTGTCGGTATGTGTGACTCAAAAAATGCTTAATTTCAAGGCTGCCGTAGTAGTAGTAGTAAAAGTGGAGGAGTAATCCGAAAGGAACGCGTGAATGGGGATTGTGGTCATGAATGAAACCATGGAGTGACGTTCCACTCGACCTCTTTGTCACCAAAGTTCTCTTTGTTTCACGAGACATGACTCTTGTTCTTTGAATATATGGCAGTTATGGGAATATGGGAGAGTGGGAGATTGTTTTCTCAGTTTTGCGAATCAGTTCAATGTATCGTATTGTATGTCTTTGCTGTCGAAGATATAAATGTTTGTTGAAGATGTTAGAGAGAGGGACGGAAGTTTGGTTTCGTCACCCCGCTCTCCCACATTTTTTCGAGAAAGTTGAGGAAAGAGGGAGAAAAACATTAAGAGTTAGATTTTGTAAAACTACTGTATATTATAAAAAAAAATTCATTGTGTTATAATTTTCTTTTTAATTTAAATATCTAATTGCATCTGTGAATTTTTTTTATAAAAAAAATCAAAGATCCTTGAAATATAATTCTAATAAGCAAAAGTATAATACAGAGACGTTTTTTTCAAAAGAATAATATCGTATTTATTCGAATCTACGTTATCATTCTAAACCACACTCGAATTTTCAATAGGGGGGGGATGAAAGAATATTGTAAAATGGTTTATCGACAGTGGCGCGCACAAAGGAGAGGCGTATCCTCCCCCCTTCCATAATCCTTGAATTTTTTCGATCGATTATAATCCTATGTATATAGTACATAATATTTAATTAAGTATTTGTTATTAATAATTAATTTTATTAATTAACTCAGTGGCGCGACAGCCCATGAGGGCCAAGGCCTACTGTGCCCAACTCAGTATACGCGACCTTAGACCCTGAGGTGTATGAGCAAATGTTCCAGTCAGGTGGTCAGTCTGATGCTAAGACCCCCAGTGTTAAGTTCGAAAGCAAACTTGGTACTCATTTATCGACCCACTGCAGGGATGAAAGGCTGAGTGAACCTTGCCCAGCCCGGGATTTGAAGCTGGGACCTATGGTGTGGAAGCGCGATGCACTAATCATTCAGTCGCTGGGTTTCAATTTTATTAATTAGTGCTAATTATTTATTTAATAATTACATTTTTACTTTTTTTTGTTCCGAAAATTGACGAAATCAAAAGAATATGTTAGGCGCCGTGATCAGGATACGAGAATGGTGAACTTTCGACCATGCCCCCCTCCCCTGAAAAAATCCAGTGTGCGCCACTGTTTATCGATATGCGATATTTAGGAAATTTGAAACATTTAAAATGAAAACTAATGTTAATTGAATAATTTATAATTGTTTTACCAGTTTTGAAAACTTGCATTACTAGTATTGAAATGCATACATGAATCCTTAATTGCTTTAACAATCAGTATCATGATCTATTTCTACCATCCAATGAATTTCTCCGACTTTGATTCTAAGCCGCGCACCCGATTTTCAATACCATTAACACTGGAAAAAAGCGTGGTTTAGATTCTAATAAATACGGTGATAAAATTATATTCTTGTGTAATTGTTAGAAAAATGCAGTCATTTTACTGAAAAAAATATATGTTGCGTTACTACTGTTCGGTAGAAAATAGAGCGTTCTGTTTAGAAAATAAGAGATTTTGAAAACTGTTTCCGAAATAAATGTTAATATTTTTTGGCATACATTTTTTTCCTTCTTATTAATGCTTTATTTTACTCGGAAAGTAAAGCTTTTAATAAAAAAGGAATTATATAAAATAAAAATTCAGTTTAAACTTATATCTATTGTTCTTGACAAAGGTTCAAGAAAAACGAATTATTGTTCTGAATAAATTTTAAAAAAATATCCGTGAGAGAAACTTTTTAAATATTTCTTATCCATTTTTCATCAAGTTCTCACATTGGCGTAGTGTGGAAATATGGTGAATGGAATGCCAGCTCGCATGTCGTCGTCACTTAACTGAGGTTCAAAACTACAAGATCCGTATTCAATAGCCTGTGTAGCTTAACTTAAGATATCCGACTACCCTAAAATTGTGAATTTTGCCAAAAATTGAAAATTTCTTTTTATGATTTTATTTTATTGGCCATCTTATTAGCTTTATAAAAATACCAAGTTTATTATTTTCCGTTCTTTAGAACAAAACCTACAAGTGTTTTAGTAAAAGCAGATGCCATTATTTTAATCAAGATGTCATACTTTAAAACGCGTTTTACTCAAAATGTGTTTTTTTTTTTGTTTTGTTTTTTTGAAATTCTCAAACGGGGATAGGGTTTGCTCAAAAAGTTTTGAAAATAATTAACTGAAATTTTTTGTGTATGTTCTGTATAATACAAGCGTTTTAACCTTCAGATATATCAATCACTGTTTTATAACAAAATTTATAGTCAATATGAGTATAATCACAGTTTTTTTAAGCAATTTCATGTAATAACTAAGATAAAGTGCTCTAGTTTTTGTAAAAATTTAAATATCTCTTTTCCTGAAAGTCATTTCAAAAATGAATAACATAACAGCACATCAGAATTGAAAAATTGAAAATTTGTTGATAAACTTTTGGTACAGAATGGGCCGCGTTTATGCTATTTTTTTCAATTTTTTCCCATTTTGGTAATAATAATTTATTTTTATCTCCTTAATTTTAGCATATTTTTCTTAAAATCTACTAAACAAATCTAAAACCACAAAAAAAATCCCCATGTCTCCATTTTTTTAAAAAAAAGTTGTCGCAAGTAGTCGGATACTTTAAATAAAGAAACAAATCAAATATCTGCCTTCCATAATTCATTAGACTGAATGTAAAAAATTTTAACATTCATAAAAATAATTTATTTGACTTAATTCCATTCTGTGGAAGTTAGTTAAAGAAAGTTGTAAATTTAATTTATATAAATACAAAATATATTGGTATATTTTACAATAACGTAAAGTTATACTTCCTTTTAGTGATAATTATTTTATGAATGCACTTAGAAAAATGTTTTTAAATTAATCTTTTAATCCATTGAAGAAAATTATGTGTAAGAGATGATACAAACATTTAATAATTTATTTTTCATGCTCTTTCTTTTTCTTAATCAATTATTGATTTTCTAAAATATCTTTCTCTTGTTTTTTTTTTTTTTTTTTTTTTGTATTTTTTCTGAATAAATTAGTACAAATGCACAAAATAAAATGCATTGTTCATAAATTACAATACATTTTATTTCAAATTTTTGTTTTTTCAAGATAATAATAAAGTTAACTATAATTTATTCCTTAAATAAGAAACATTTGCTTTGCTTTTAAAATTTTCAAATGTATTTCTTTTGTGAGAAAATTCATATTTTATCTAAGGAAGAATTCTGTTATTGCACTTGATTTATGAAAGTGTTTTTAAAAACTGATAAAAGATACACCTCTTCTTGGAATTTTCCTTTTTCGCCTACTGTCTACTGTTAATTTATGTTTAACTTGTATATATCCATTCACACACAGTTCTATCTTTTTAAACCATCAGTTTTATCGTTATTGTTCTTCCGTTCTTAGATATATTTTATTTGACTACATTAAATGGAATCATTTTTAGCAATTTTTTTTTGTATTACAAATATTTTTGTGAAAAGTGAAAATTCTAAAAATAGGAAATAGATTGCTTAGGTTCATATTTTTAAATAAGTAATTTAATTCAAATGAAAATTTAATTGTTTTATTTATCACTCAGTATAATTTAACTTAAATCTACAGCAAAAGGAATTACGTAATATCTTGAATAGAAAATTCAAAATAATACTTTCTTGAAAATAAAGAAAATCCTTTGCATTTCTTCCACCTTTAACCTTTTCCAATTTATTCCGCATATCTGTTAGAAATGCATATAAAAACAACATCTACTAGCGATTACTTGTAAGTAAATTTAATCTTTTTTAGATTGAAGGCCTTTAAATTGTCTATTTTAAATTAATATGTGTATATATATATATATATATATTATACTCCAAAACAAATGAAGAGGACTTTTGGGGGGGATTTAAGGTGTTAATCAAACAAGCATCCGATACCCTCAAGAAGGAATAAATGCAATAAATTAAGGGTTACTACATTAGGAATGGAATTCTAATCATCTGGATCTCAGTTCTTTGAGAAAATGAAATAAATAGCTAATAAAAATCAGAATTAACACAATTCTATCTAACAGCTATTTCTTTTTGGGCAAAGAAAGTAAATGAAAAACCACGTTGTTAATTTTCTAATTCTCCATTTGTTTTATCTTGTTATAGTTTCTTTGTTCCATTGCCAAAAAGCTTATAATTCTTAAGCGGGAAAATATTTGCCCAGCATATTTCAAACGCCTTCTTCCTTTAATTTTCTGTAATGTTTTTTTCTCTCTCTTCCGCTTCGGAAATGAGCAAAATTGCAAACGATATTAAAACTTGATAATTTTTTTCTTTGCAGCTTCTTTAAATAAATCGTTTTCATTATGATTTTTTTCGAAAGCGTTTCTTCTAATTTTATGCAGTTGTAACAGCTGCTATAATAACAATTTGTAGTGTATAGTTCGTGTTCTGTGGCAATTTGATATTTTGTGTCATTAATTATTGAAACCAAGACAATTATTTATATGGAAAATAAGAATGTTTCTTATTGGACAGCTTTTGTTTTCATTAAACAGAATTAAATGTTTTTGTAGCATTGAGACACACGTATTTTAATTAAAATTTCAGTTTCGGTTGCCTTTTAAGAGCATTTCTGTAAAGAACTTAATTTTAATTATTCCAGAAGTTAAACGTTTGATCAAAAAATATGGATCCAAATTAAATTGGTAATTATTTTGCGTGTTTCTTCATGTTATTTTATTTATAATCTTACTTTGTTCATGTAAAAGATACACTTTTAGTAAATTTTCTCAAATTTAATTTTTAAAATCAGATCTCACTTAACGCCATATATCAATGTATAAAAATAGGTAATATTCATGAGAATATATATGTTATTTAGATCATTTTGTGTGTTCCACGATTGGTTAGAAAATACTTAACATTTCAGTGTTTGTTACTCAAATTAATTTTATGTGATTAAATTGTATCACTTATGAGAATTGAAATGTTATTTCCTGCTTATTGGTAGTCATTTATTTCTATGTATTAATTTGTACGAATACATGTAAGATATCTGTAAAAGAATTCTTAAAATATTTTTTCCCTTTGGCTATTTCTAAAATAAAGCAATTTAAAGAATTTTCTTCAGAATGATTTGCTCATTTCTGAAGTAAAAATCCGATAAATTGCAAATTGTATTTTATTTTTTGTCATATAAATAATGATAGTTTGCAATGAATTAATAGTCACATTTTTTTAAAATTTTATTTGGATGATTCTTTTATTGAATTTTTCTCTTTTATGTATAATGGAGATGAGAAAAAATACCGCTGAGTCCTATCTTAATTCTTAATAAAAAAAAAACTAATTAAGAATTAATGTCCTCTGCTTGGAGTGACTTGTTACTAATTCTGTTAAATAGTTTACTTTGATCGCAACTTATAAAAGTATAGTTTACTTTGATCGCAACTTATAAAAGTAAATACGCACATATCTCAATCCTCGCTACGAAGCATTCTTATTTGAAACATTTTATCAAACAAATAATCGCTTTTAACATTTCTATCCCCGAAAAATTCCTTTCTGTCTCTTACATAAACAAACACAACAGCAACGTTTTTGTTTCCTAAAGCAAACAACAAGATAGTGGATAAAACGTACCTCATCGTATCCTTAGTATCTATCTCTCTATCACCATCCTTGTTCAGAACGATAACAAGAAAAAAGAAAATTCCCATTCAGCCATCCCTTCACTAGCGCCCTCTACCGGCATTCGATCTTCCTCCCTTCATCATCATCTACTTTCTCACTTCTCAGTTGGACATCCGATCTTCAACATCGTCCTCTTAGCTCAAGCGAGTGTGGGTCGGCAACAGAGCTAACCGGCTTTCATTTTTTTCCCGCCTAAAAAGCGATCATCAACTTTTTTTTTTGTTTTTATTCGGTGTGCAGTGTTTAGCATCCCGCATGATTTGGATTTTTTAATTGTTGTGCTCCCCCCATGGCCAACAAGACGGTGTGGTCCCCTGCGTGTCGGCGCCGACGGTGGTGCAAATCCACGGACGAGGCCACCACCAGCGATGAGGATTTGCTCTCTGATGCGGGCATCGATGTCGATGATGATGAGGTAAGATAATGTGCGAAACAGATTGTTTCTCTTCAAATGTCCTGATCCTTCTGGCTCGAATTGATGTTGTAGAATAAGGTTTTTGGGGGTGCAATAGAATGTGCGAAAGTACTTTTTAACGATGATGTACGCTCCCTCTCTACCTCGTTAGGATAGTGCGGATGTGTCGCAAAAGTGCATGTGCACTAGAACTTGGTGCAATTGAAGGGTATTTGTCGGCGTATTAGAAATAATTCTTTCGAAACAAAAGAGAAATTCCGAAATTTTCCTTTAGTTTGTTTTCTGTATCTCATTGGTGTATAAAAAAACATTTTAATTAATTTTTACGTGATTTTAATTTGCATGTACATGTAAAAAAAGTGGACGTAATGAGTAAAAGAATAAGCATTATTTACTTTGCGTTATTTTATGGCTTTAAATAATATACGAGGACCAAGTTTCTGTTTTTGTATTCTGGAGTTTTTTTTTGAAGATTGCTAATTATTTTTTATTTATTTATTTTTTTACTTAGAATTTATATACATTAAATTGGTTTCATAGGAAAAATTTCTTTAAATCTTATTTACAATTTTGTCTGTATACCCAATTATTTTTATGCTATAGGAAAATATTGTGAGTGAACGTAAAAAAACGAGAAAAAATAGCATTTAATTATTTTATGCCTTTTTTTTTTAACTCATTATCTGGCTCTGAGTTTTCGGAGGGGAAAACTTTAAATCTATTTTGACATTACAATATTTTAATTGTGATGATGCGTTTAAGGTAACAAATAACCAGAATTTTTTTACTTTCTATTATAAACACTTCATGAAAAAAAAGCATATTTTTCAGAGTATGTATCATGTTATCAAATTCGTCCGAATATCTGAAATATTCTTTGAAATTCAGTCCTTAAATTAAATTGTGAGATTTTTTAATTGTGTTATCAAATAAAATAAAGCTTTTGAAATATGCACTATAATATTGCCTTTTAAATAAATAGAATCTTCTTTAACTTCAGGTTGCTTGGATTTTCCTCCCAGGTATTGAAAAAATTTAATTTTAGAAAAATATTAATTCACCGCGCAGTTAAAATGAACAAAAAACCCCTCTGAAATAGGGTTGGAGCTAAAAGAACAATCGCTATCTCTATTGTGAGCATGCCTGGCTTCGAATGCAGTAGGGGAGAGAAAAACGTCATTATAGCGTAGGGTCCCAACTGGGTATTCGACATCGTTATAGGTCCCCAAAATCATTTTTGAATATTTTACCCCATCCCTTTATACAATGGCAAAACAGTTAATCATTATATTCACTTTATTGAATGTGTCCCTAGCTTCCTCCAAATCGATTCATTTTGCTTTTACTTTCCGACCCCTTTTTGCCGTATCATGAACTTATTCCATTGTTATGTTATTGCAAAGTAATTTTTTCGAAGTATTGAAAAAATACGTGTTATTATGCGATAGTATCTGTACTCGATTTTGAATGGCAAAATTTCGTATGCATACCCACTATTCAGTGTTATTTGGTGTATTATGTAACGTTCATCTTTTTTGATTTCTGAAAGATGTCTTCCAAATAGATTTTCAAATTCGTTTTTTATTTTCAGATTTTTTCAATAATAAAAATTATTCGTCATAAGTTTTATATTATAAAGAATAACGATCAATGTTGTTTTAATGATAATATTTCTGTTACAATTGATTTAGAGGAAGGTAGTTTTTTCGTTAATATTCTCAGGTGTTTTCAAATGTAATAAGATTAAACTAATTTACAAAATGATAAAATTGTTTCATGTGATTTTTGTTTTTTATATATTTTACTGTGTAAGATTGTAAGATTAAAAAATTCTATTTGATAATGTCAGTTAAGATCTCAAGTGTGTAAATTGAATTGTCAATTACCTAATTTGAATATTACCTAAATATTCTTCCTGCCCAAAATGAATTGTTGAAGGGATTATTTTTAAAAATTCATATTTGAAAGCGTATAACCAATTTTTAAGTTGCTTTAATTTTTTTAAAACATTAGATTTTTTTCTTAATGTAATTCAATAGCTTGTAACTCTGAATATAATTTGTCTGTTAGCTTACGTGTTATGGACGTATTATTATTTATGTTATTTTATTGTTCGATTACTTGATACTTATGTTATAGTTTTTTCAGTTCAATAAGAGTTTGATAACGATTGTAGTAAATGTGTGGGATTTTGAGACATACTTAATTCATGTGCAAGTTTATTTTTTAAAAACGGTTTAAATAAAAAGAAAAGAATAGCTTTTTTAAATTTTTGTATATCAGATACGTTTTTTTTATTTCACTTTAATTAAAATTGACACAAACAAGTAAAGTTTTTATTTGTTTTAAGTACTATTTCTGTCAAATGTTTTCTTATTCATTAAAATTTAATATTAAAGTGATTTATTTAATAAATTTTTTACAAAAAACACCAGTTTTTCTGATGCTTAATTTATTGTGAGATAATTTTTCACAAAAAATTGTACATGAAAAAAATATAGATAATGTTCAAATTTAGAATATGTATCATCATCAAATACAACGAGCTATGTGCAAAAAAAAACCCCACTTCAAATTGTCGTTTTGTAAATATTTCTCGTTAATAGTTTAATATCAATACTAGAATAAATTAATAAAGTACCTAAAATTTTTAAGGAATGTAAACAAACAAACTATTTTTAAGAAAATGGGATTACATGATTTTAGAAAATGTTTTCATTTCACAACTGGAATATTATTCTATTGTTATATAATCCTTCAAGTTATCAAAAAAAGTCAAATAAAAACTATTTTTCAACCTATAAAAATCACATAAATATCTCTCTATTTTCAGCGTTATAGATTTCACTCGAGAGTTGCAATTCTCTCTTGGCACCCTATACTCTCTAAAATCCATTTTATCTTTTGAAACAGCAATCACTTTCTCTGGATGAATGCCCAGAGACAGCTTATATATATATATATATATATATATATATATATATATATATATATATATATATATATATATATATATATATATATATATTTATTTATTTATTTATTTCATAAGCGAAACTTTCCTCTCTTTCTTTCATTTTATTTAATTGAAATATCATAGACACTACCCATAATGCAGACTCTTTATCATTTAGATTGCCAATATCTTCCAACAATTTAATTGATGGGCCGCATTTACTTTAATTAAATTGCGGAATGAAGGGAGTAATGGCTATCCTTAGGTGTATCTATTACTTTTCCTGCGTCTCGTGACAGATTTAATCCGAAGAAAGTGAGCTCCTCTCTTTTGCGGTAATGGATTCAGGAAAAAGGGATGCTGCATCGAACGGTGGGGGTTTATTTATCTTGTCCTTCAAAAGAGGCTTTCTTTTCATTAGGGGGATTGGAGGGATTGAGGAGGGACGAAGAAAAATAAGGAAATGATCCTTCTCTGTTCTATTCTTCTGTTGTTTTCTTGCAATTCCCCTGGATCTGAAAGTGATGGCGGTGTCTTTTTAATTATTAAAGGCTTTGTTCTACATGATGTTTTATACATTACGTGTCACTTTTGGTTTGGCTCGCTTATTTCTTTTCTTATTGTGTATCTTGTAAATGGATGGATATGAGGGATGGTAGTGTGGGTATTATTTTGTAAGAAAATAAAAGGAATGGAGACACATTAGGAGAGTAATGCTGTTGAAATCGAAATAATTTCTGAGATATGACTTACACTATTAGTGATAATCTCGACATAAAATGTAAAAATGTTTACGTGATAAAAATGCCCGATTGGTAGCCGAATAGAAATGAATGAATAAAAAATAATTGTTGCTGTATTTTCGCAAAAATGGTTTAGTATTCATTACAGTATATAAGAGTTATCTTATCATTTTCCTTGTGATAGACGAATCGTTACACTATTTTAGATAGTTTTCCAGAAAAGTTCTTCATTCTCATACCTTTCTTTTGACATTGATATTGTTTTACCACGTATTTCTTACTCACATTTAATAGTACTGCTATGAGTAAGTAATAATAAAAATATGCTAAGTTGTGTGAGAATACATCATTCATTTATTAAAAATCTCTTTTTGTATTTAAAAATTTAAAGTTTGGAGCATTAATTCAAGGTTTTTACTAACAACAGCTCTCGACTTAGTCATTTGTAGGTAGTGACCTCGAAAAAAAATCTGAGAACTACAACTGGTTTATAAAAAGCTATAAATATTAATTTTGTTTGTATTTACAAAATTAAATTAACTTATAAAATCTGTATAAAACATTAGAATCTTAACACTCATTTGTGATATTATATATCTCTCACTGTAGAAATTTATATTCTATTTATATTCTGTCTGGATTTTTCCTTACTGACCTACCGAGTCACAAAGGAAGAATGTGGGTACCATTAAATTAGCTTAACCCCTATCTTTTTCCGTCCTGTCCGAAATTGTTTCATTTTTTTGACTAGCTAGACTCCCCTTTTAATTTTTGCTGAGTTGCTTTATATACTTTTCTTCTTTTTAAATACTTAATATGTTGTTTTGCAATTTTCGTATTTTGTATTTATTATTTCAAGTTTTCAGATGTATTTTATATTCTTCATTCACATGCACATAAACACAAATATTTCTCAAGGAGCATTAGAGATAAATTTAAAGAAAAACTATTCCATCATCTTTTGTGAATAATACATACATAAAAAGATTCAGTTTTTATTAAAAACAATAAAAGGCACTCCACAGATAACATTACATCTAGATACATATTAGATGCGGAAATGAACCCTTTCACGTAAAAATAGACATTTTGTGCTCGATGAAACATACGCCTCGGATAATTTATTGTTTAGCTTGTTGCTTCAACTATGCATAGAATTCCATGTGATATATTTCCATTCTGATGAACTTACCGCAGGATAATAAAGATGTTCTTTTTCTAGACAAAAAAAACCTATCATCAACCATCCGCGCTCTTTGATAGATGAGACGTCTTTCACGGGCACCTGAGTGTCATTCTTCACGGTCGATTTTTGTATCCTTTTCGACAACCCCATCATGCCCGCATCCGATCAAATAATTTCTCATGGAAGAGATTGCAAACAAATAGCGTGTGGTTATCCGCAACTTTAGATAGAAAAATCGCCTGTGTGTGTGTGTCCTCGGTACGGTAATCAGGAACGTCAACACCATCGATCTGTTTTCTACCTCCTACCCCCTTCTGGGATGCGCAAGTGGTCGTGATTAGGAGCTTGGGCAATGTTGCCCCTTTTTTAGCATTCATCAATCTTCCCATGGCCGCCCTTTCTCAAGCAAGTCCTTGACTTCGAGGGGAAAGTCTTGAACTTCATGGATCTCCCATCTTCTTTTTATCCTCTCGTTTCTCCATCTGCCATCGCTTTGTTTTAATCTTCTCGGGCCTGCCTCGAATTTAATGTGGTGTATGTGTTTGCATTGCTTAGTTGTTTCGGTGCTCCTTTTTTTTTAAAAAAAAAATCGTTTGGGCTTTTGAAAACGCAGTTCAGTTTGGAGCTTTAGCGTGGCTTGTATTTATTTCTAGAAAACTATCAAGCAAGGAAAATAAGTATTGGTGGAAAAAAATATAGAATAAAATTAATATAAAATTATATAAATGTACGTGTTTTTTTCTGTAAAGGGTGTCCCAAAATTCACGCAAGGTTTGGATTTATTTACATAATAAAGTGCTGCCAAAGAAGAAGAAGAAAAGGGGGGGGGGATAACACGACAACTAACAATTCAGGATTATTAAAAACGGCGTACCATACGAAAGAACAATTCGTTCCCATTGTCGAATAATATTTTAAAACATCCTGGTCATGTAATTTCCAGTTTTGGTGGTCGGAATTTTTAGCCTTTTGGTCGTGTAATTTACCGACACGTTTGGATTTTTTATATTGGGAATTTTTGAAGCTTAAGGCTCGTGTCAACAAGCCTACGACCATTCACGTCTTGAAGAACTTTAGCCCTGTATCAACGAAATACAACCACATTTATGCAAAATGACCTTGAAAAATTTCAACTAAAGAATGGATATTGGGCCAGCAAAACCGTATAACTTTACCCGATATGCTATATATATATATTCTATGACCCTATATAGTATACTTTATGAATCAATAAAAACGTGTGATTTTTATAAAAATGACTTTTTGTGTGAATTTTGGGCCACCCTGTAGTTAACTATTTCACTACTAAGGGAAACATTTTCCTCCATTTTAAAATTGGTGACTATTTAATTATAATCTTATCTGCATTTTTTACGCGTAGTGTCAAGGTAAAATGTATGTCGAACGCACTTATGTAAATGGGAACGTTTGGGGGAGGAGAAGAACCCTTAAACTAATTGGCACCATGATAGAACTTTCGTAGATTATACTCTGTTATTACTTCAACTTATTGTTTCATGTAATAATATATTACTGTGTTTTCTCATTGGTTTTCTGTTATTCGGTAAGTATATTTTGGTGCAATAATAAAACATATTGTTACAAATGAAAGCAAATGCCTGATATATATATTGATATTATATATATATATATATATATAATTCTGTTCTATTCACAAATTAAAAAAAACATCGACACATTGTTATGTATTTCTTATGATTTTCATTTACTCATTTGAACAAATTTAAGTAAACAGTTATATACTAGTGTTTTTTTAATTTACTTTTAATATTTACAACCTTATTGTTCTTTAAGGGTTAATAAACTGAAGAACGAGAAGTGTGTTAATTATCCTTTTTGTAATAAGGTTTATCCTCCTTTGTAATTTCTGACTTTTTCTATGACAAATAAATATTTTTGGTAGTTATATAAGTTCCTATGACTATTATAGTATAATCATTGCTAGTTTTTTTTCTTGCAAATGAAAAAATAAATAAATAAATAAAATGCAAAAGAAGCAAGTTTAGGGGATTGTTATTTGTCAATATATTAAAAAAATTACGACGAATGAAATTATTAACTTTCTAAATGTACTTGGTATTTTAAATATATTTAGTTAATATCCAAAATCATGCGATTGGTAACAACTGTCGCCTCTGAATGAGTCTATTGTGAAAGAAAAACTCATCACTGTTCTTGACATTTTTTAAACAGTTCTCTTTTCTCTAAATTAATCTGTCTTACTCTTTCATCAAAATGAAAAGAAAAAAAACTTGTCTGCGATAACTTATTTGAGATAAAAAAAATTCCTTTATTATCATCATCTCAAGTAGTAAAATCCTTATAAAAAATGAGATATCTTACTTTTTTTATTCAACAGACAATTACGTGAGAATTTGAATCAACTGAATTTTAGGAGCAGAATTCGTTGAATAATGGTTGATATTTTGATCTTTGTTTAAGTAACATAAAGGAAAAGAGGTGATGTATGGTAGTGTGAACCTATTTTACTGCTACCGTGCAAAAAAGCACGGGATTCACAGCCGTAAGCAATCTTTTGCGTAGTTGAATTTGTTTGCATACATAAAAGTATATCAGTGGTGGAAAAATGCGTTCTGTTGAAAAGTTTGACACGCATACTCTGACTCTGTTTAATATAATATGCACATATATAATTCTTTTCCAAAAGTAAATAAGTAAAAACGCAATGACTAAATTTCCGCAGCATCTTCAAAAGACTTCTATGTGTGGAAAGAAAGAATATTTTTAAAAGAATAAAATAAAATCTTTTTTTGTGCTGAAAGAAAAATACTTTTAGAGAATTTATTTAAATATATTACCTTTGGGATATATATTTTGCGTAACAAATAAAAAATTTTCTTCGCTACTTGTTTTTCGCCTTAGTGCAGGCTCAAGTATTTGCGCGGTATTTCCGTCTCAGTGTGATAATCGTCTGATTTTAAAAATTCTAATTATGCTAGGGACCTGCGAAAAATTTTCAGGTTTAATTTCATGGGTGTTGCTCGTAAAGTGAAGAATACTATGAGATAGAGAAGGTATTTTTTCACTCTTAAAAATAAAAACTTATTCGAATTCTGTAGGGGTTTTTTTTACTTTATATATATATATATATATATATATATATATATATATATATATATATATATATATATATATATATAATGTCATAATTTTACAATAATTCGGCAGAGTGGTTGATTTAAACAATGGCGAATCAAAGGTAGGGCGTGGCCAGTGAGGTGATTTTCTGTGTTATGTGGTCGAGTACGGTATTATCGAAGAGACACTCATGTAAATTGTTATTCCTTTTTATTCACATCCGGAAACACATAAAGATCCAGTAGGAATGGCATTCCACATAACAAGAAGCAAACATCGCGGCATAAACACAAACAAAGACAAACATGGAACGCGTTGCAGCCAGCTGATTACATGATGAAAGCAGGTAGACAAAAAAAAGCGATTGCACAGGATTTTTGTTTTTATACCAGCAGTGCAAGCGCGTGATGATTACGTAATAGTAGTTCTGATTGGATAGAATGGGCGGGACAGGGATTTCGGACTAGCCGATTACGACTAAGATTACAATGTTAATTTTAAACCAAAGAGTTACAGTTATTTTAAATATTAGTACAAAGAGTTAATAAAAAGGATACTAGAGGGAATTATTACACACACACACACACTATATATATATATATATATATATATATATATATATATATATATATATATATATATATATATATATATATATATATATAGTCTAATTCTCTACAAACGAGAGATAAACATCCATCAATCACATTCGAAAAACACATAGACAGTAGGAAAATCACACAATGAAGGACACATGAGCAACCGAGATTAAAAAATATAAAATGGATGCTGCAGTATTATAAACATTGCTGACTTAGGACAGCTAATATATAAAATAATTTATATAAAAGTGGGGTTGAACATGTTTTTTGGCCAGCCAACGTTCCCCCTTTATGTAAATAATACTGAGTAAAACCTTATTGAAAGTAATGGATAGGAATATCTAAATTCATTACAAGATAGAGGTAACTTACCTAAAAGTTCCACTTAAAAATGCTGAGCCCGCGCTAAATCTGAGTGCAATAAATAAGTTATTGCCAGATTCTGGACCCTAACGCAGATTCAAAGCATGTTCATGGTTGAAAAATGTAGCACTTATCAAAAGTATAAAAAAATAGAAATAAAAATTAAAAAGAGAGTTACAAATTATTTATATATATATATATATATATATATATACCATAACTTTAGTGACACTAGAGTATATATGAATTAAATAATAATAAGTAATTTTATCTAATATATATATATATATATATATATATATATATATATATATATATATATCAAAGTATTACTGACCTCGTCAATATTTTGAGTCTTCTAGATGTGGAATATAGTGAAATACATGGTAAAATAGAAGAATGTTTTATGTTTTTTCAGAAATTTTTTTGACTGATTTTAGTCTTGTTATTTAATTTTATTATAAATCCATGGGAAGTATACTTATCGCCAAATTCATCAATCAAATTTCTGCATGATTTTCCTCTATTTAATTTACAATTCCTTTCGCATATTACAAACCTATTTCTATATTAACAAAACATATTTAATACATTTTTGGTATTTACTACCTGCTGATCATTGTTTTTATAAATTTCATGGAAAGCGATATGTACATATAAACTTTTAATTTCATCATCATGTATAGATATAAATTTTATCTTTTTCTCAATTTTTTTTTCAAATTGTATTATTTACAAAATATGTTATAAGTTTCATTTAGAGAAATATAAAAAGAACTAAAAAGCATACAATATCCTGTCTTTCAATAGCTGGCAATGGAGGATAGTAAACATATTTTATTTAATAAGCTAAATGAATTTTCTTTCTTAAATCAGGTTCAAATTCAAAAATATTTTAACGTACCATCATTAGAAAAAAAAAAAAGGCACTATAAAGGGTTAAAAAAAAACACAATTATTATTTTTTTTAAAAAAATCCGTCATCTTTTTATTGATAAAAGGTTTTCTTTTCTTTTTTTTTTTCTTCTTCTTTTTTAAAATTTCATCGTATCTCTGTTGCTGTAAATTACGTACTTTCAAATTTGCTGCTGTATTCTATTTGTTTGCTGTGTTCTTTTTCTTCTCTTCTTTTTTACTGTTGTATTCTACAAGTAATCAGTTCTATTAAGGTTTATAGATTTTATCTGAACGATGCAAAATATCATCGAAATAATTATAGAATTTTTAAAAAATATTTTTACGCCCCGTTTTATTTAAAATTATTGATTTACTACTTAAAAAAATTAATAGTGCCATTTTATACGCTGCATTATTTACAATTTCAATCCTCTCTTGCAAGATCATGTTACTTAAGCGTTGCCAATTCTACCACATGAAATAAATAAATAAAACGATTTTAAAATAAAGAGGGAAAACGCAATTAGCTTTTTCAAGTTGTTACAAAAATCATTATTTCCATCTTTGCGTTCATTTCATTAAAAAGTCCTAATTTCGATATAAAATGCGACATTTAAAAAAGCGGGAAATTATCGTCCTACCGTAATTAGATTCTGATGACTACTAGGACGGGGTTTGGGCGATAAAATGGAAACCTACGATTAAATTACCGATTGCCTAATAATAATGTTCTCGTAAGTGTGGCGGGAAAAGTGAGGAATTCGTTGCAAACGATTATTTCAAATAGTAATGGAGCAAGGGGGAGAAGACGACAATGTATATGTCTCTGGGGCGAATATTAATGTGAGTTTTCAGATTTTACAAACAGATTAATGAAAAAAAAAGTTTTCTGTTGAAACAACTCCACACTTCTGCGAGTCATTAACTGTGCTGGGCGGTTTTGTTTTATTATTATTTTATTTTATGTTTAATTCTTTTTTTTTTTTGTGGCAATATGCTATGTGCTGCGGACGTCATCGTTTCTGTAACGGGACATAGATGCAGTTAGAGAAAGACTTCTGGAACCTATTTTATTTTCTTTCTTTTTTTTCAAAGACACTCATTAATTTTTTTCCTTCCCTCTCCTCTTGTATTTATAGGCTCTTTGCCAACGTGCAAACGATTTTTGTGTCTTTGGTTTTCCCCAAGACACTCCTCAAGTCGATTTTTTATGCTAGTGCATTATCTCGACATTTGAGCATTAGAATGCCGGAATGTGTGACGTAACTGTTCAGTTTAAAGGAGCTTGACATCGCTAATAATTTGAGTTGAATATGGCTGTCTCCTTTTTTGGAATTTCGATTCATTAATTCTTTGAATTGGATATTGTTTGTGTCGGGCGTACTTCGTGGGTTAAGGATTAATATGTTTTGCTTGTCGAGATTCATCATTTACTAATTGGAATGTTCTTTTTGCTCCTTAATCATCTTTTTTGCTTAATGAATTGGAATGGAGTATTAAATTTGTTTTTTCTTGCGTAAATGGAAAAAAATTTGCATTAGATTTTTTTATTGTGGGATTTAAAAAAAACTTTTTTAATGCTATAATATGAATAAAAGAGTAGTACCAAATATCGATGAATAGAATGCACTATTGATTGAAAAAGACATGTTATATATAATATATATATATGAATAAATTTTGGTTCCATTGAGAGTAATTACATAACATCTCTCTCTTTTTTTGGTAAAACTCGCAGTTTCAAAAAATAGCGAAGTTCGTGATTTTTTTCAAAAATAATGGGAATGATTTTGTTGGATTTTTAGCGAAATGCATGATGTTTGAAAAGTATATAAATTCGAGATTTATTTTTTTAATTACAATATTAATATTTTTTGCGAAAAAGTAAGTATGAAACATTTTAGGACTATTTCTCAACCACTAGTTCGCGAAATATATTTGCCTGCCCATGTGGATCAGTGCCAAGCCGCAAACATTGTTTGCCAGTCTTTCAAATTTAGAGTATTTTGTACACTATTAAAACCAGAGAGTAAACAAACGTATCTATTTATGTGAGGCTAGCCTCTCACGAACTGAGGCAGCGGAACGCACCGAAGGTACCAATAGATGGGAAATAATCCGAAGAATTTAATTATCTTTATATCTTTCTTTGTAGAGAGTATGTAAATGATTAAAAATAAGCTGGTCAAAAGTTTTTTTGAGTTCCATAACTTTGTATTTGTATAGATTATGCCACTAGTCCAATGTGCCAACCTTGCCGGCAGGGACGTCTTAAGATTCAAGGCCCTAGGCCAGGGGTGGCGAAACTTTATGGATCAACGTGCCATTTTTTCCTAAAGAAGTGTTTAATGAGATATAGACGTGCCGTCAAATAATTTTGAGAAAATAATAAAACTAAATACTATCAAAACACGAAACTCTATTTACTACGAAAAAATGCCTTTTGTTCTGTACAGTTATAGATGTTTTATTTTTATACATGGAATTCAAATTAAAGTAGCATTAGTGCGACTTTTTTGTTGCAGATTGGATGACAAATAACTTATATTAGGATTGTAAGATGTTACTTTTTGTGGAATACATGCTGCATTGGAGTCATCTGCCAAATGGTTTCCAAGCAATTAATTATTTTTGCCGTGGTTCACTCTTTTTGACAAGAAGGTTTGTGATTTGTTTCAAAATACCGTTTTACAGACGATGTTCTGCATACCACTATTCCAGAACATAAAACACACACCGCTTTGTCGCCTTTACTAACAATACCATGTTTCTTTTCCTCCAAATTTGAAATTCTCTGTTACCCTTACTATCTTGCACTTTTTGTTCGTTTGCTAAACTAGCCATGATAAAAATCGTAAATAATACGCAAATAAACTTTAAAGTACAATTGTGTCAATGAAATAGACTGCTCTATGCGTAGACAAGCAATAGTAGTCCACGACATAAGTAAGGCAAGACTAACAACCCCGCCGCCCCGCGACCGATCACTCGTGTTTGTTCGTAATACTTCACAGTAAACTTTTAAATTTTGATATAAAATGCAAATCATTTTTATCACTGACGTGCCAAAAATATTGTATGGCACGCGTGCCACTGGTTTACTATCCTTGCCCCAGGCCCAGAGAAATCTTAAGATCTTTGGAGGCCCTGTCCCCTTATGCAAAATCTTTAAAAGTAGACAATATATAGCATGCATTGTCAAATATTCGTTCAAACGGTAATTTGAAACAAATAACTGCACTACTCACAATCTCAAAAGCCTAGAGACAAACCCGCTTGATCGATGGCCGCGTTTCGACTAAATGAGTTTATGATGATGAGTTTTTCGATGAATGATTGTTTATGGTACTAGGTCTAAGCCTAGACACGAAAGGTCATCACATAATAATACAGTCTTACCACTTTTGCCAGTTGAGATGCAGTTTGAAATTGACTGTTTTTTGGAGTATATGTACGGAAATAATATTTGACCATTAAAATTATCCGGATCATGCGTTCTTATTAAGACAATAAAATGAGGGCCCTACGAGGAGCAAGGCCCCGGCCCAGTTGACCCGTGCATTAAAACGTTCCTGCTTACCGGTTCGCCACAAAACACTAAAATAGTTTCCCTGTCCTCAGAGTTAATTGGATTAAGAAACACTTTTTTAGGATACTATATGTGTAGATTCAACTATTTTTTATATATTATGTCTCAATCTGATTTCTTAATTACGATATAGTCTTAAGAAAAAAGCTATTTTTTAAATTCGTTAAATTTATTGAAACATTTATTATTTATTCTTTATTTTATTGTACATTACATACATGCAGTTGCGTAACGGAGAATATAAGGCCCTCCCCCTGCAAAATCAGGTTTTTGGTCCCAGGCCCAAGTACGTACTTGGCGTCAGTCAGGCTTTGGGCTCCCTAGAATCCTTGCCTTCCCCCCTCAATGCGGAGGTGTACCTTACGCCACTGGATACATGTATAATTTAATCTGTGTCTGAACAATCTTTGTTCATTTTTACTTTACAGAGCATTCTAAAGTAATAACTGTAAATGTGCTTTCTTCCGAAATTGTTCAAATATTCTCGAACATTTATTTCTAGTAGAAGGTACTGTTTGAACTTTGAATTTTAATGGGATTTTTATTCAGTATTTATATTTTAAAAACAAAATTTTATGCTATTTTTTTTTATCCGGGGTATAGTTCTAAATTTTCTCTAAAATTACTAAATTATTAATTTTTGTAGACTCACTGATAATTGTAATTGCTAACAACATATGTGGCTCGCATTCGCTTTTTCATGGGTAAATTGCTCATGTAACCAAACTAATGTGGCCAAATCACCCCTACCCTCTTAACCCTTGAAATATTCATGCAAAGTGGACGGTATCATGTAAATAAAAAAAACATTATCACTCCATCTTTCCTATCCTATTTCCTCTACCTTTTTTCCCCACTCCTTCCAGCCATAACTTTCTCTTCCATATCTATTCAATTGGACTTGGAAGCCTTGCCCTTTCGTTTCCCAATGGGTCCCTCGAGGTTGCGCCAAGATTGACTAGGGCTGGGCCTCCCGTTTGTACTTGAATGTTTTATAGCGTCCATTCCGGTCATGAATGTACGATAGTTCCCTGTCTGGATTTATGATGGAAACGGAATCCGTGAAAATCCTTACCAAAATTGGCGAGTTGGCGCAAATCTCTCAAAGATAACCAAGGTCAAAGCGTTCGGAAGTTATGTGTTTATAACGGTTGCTGGTATATTAAGAGGGGTGATATTTCTTAGTTTGGTGGATTTTTTTCTTTCTTTTTTCGCCTTGGCCTTCTTTTTATTTTGAAAGATGTTGAATTCCTGAGAGCCGCAGCTGATTAGCAAACGACAGGATGTCCTAAAATGAATTTGGGACTAAACTCTCTTGACCTCATTCTGGCAATGATGCGTTATCGGATTTTTGTTTTCTTTGTTCAAATTATCACCGATTTATTAATATATTTTTTTTTGATGTTATCTTCGAAGAAGACTTTTATTTTGATCGAATCGTTGTAAACATGATTTTAAGTAAATATTGAGGAATATCACTTCCTTTTAAAATACTTGAATTGTTATTTTAGCTTCTTTTTTTTTTTTTTTTGAAGAATGTCTTGATTTCGATTTGTGTTGTTTCCAAAAAAGGATGTAGTGCTTTTAGAATAAATGAAAATATTTCGACGAAGATTCTTGGATACAGTTTCGCTAGAATTGCATGGAATATTTTTTTTAAATTCATGTTTTGAGGTATAAATAAACAAATAATCTTAGCGCATATAAAATGTTTATGAAAGTATTTTCATATTATCCTTCTTAAGCCTGACTGTGTTTATTGGTAAAAATTTATTTATAGTTAAAATTCATTTTTGCAATGTTTAATTCGCGTAATTTTTAATTTATTTCTTTTAAAAATTTGTATTGTATTTTTTTGTAATTCTTGTAAGAATGTTTGCTGAAGTAATACCTATATTTTCCTTTTTTCATACACGTGTTTTATGTCATTTTTAATTTAACGCCAAAATGTTTTTTGTGTCCCTTGAGGTGCTACCAATAATAACTGTGAATATTATTCTTGCCTTTAATAAGTCATCAAATTGCATCGAAAGAAACTGTATGGAGGAGGGAGGGGGAATTGCCAGATCAATTTTTCAAAGGGGAAGATTAAGAAAATTGAAACTTTGGTTTAAATACATTCATTGAATTAAAAACATTTTTTAATCGTGTTCATGAAAATATAGCCTAATTTTATTTGTTTTTAAAACTTTTTTTTAAAAATTTAAATCAATGGAAAGTATATATTTTTCAAAGATTTTTGGTATATTTTAAAAGATGTAACGATATTTGATATGCCCCCCCTACTTTTCTCAAAATTATAAAAAGGAATATATATACAGTGCACATTTCGATCGAAACAGTATAAACTACGTTATATTTTAGGTGAAAATTAGACCTCTCTGTTCTCTTTATCTTCATTCAGTGTAATGGAAAACTCTTTGATTATTATACAATGAATTTATACCGAAGAAAAATTGATAGTAGCCCGGCACATTCTTTTCTTATGAATTTTGAAAAATGAATCATCTATATGGGTGGAACATTCAGTACTTTCTATGTTACAGCATTACTTTTCATAATAAAGCTGTCTTATAAAAATCCTTCACCATTTCATTATGTAGAGACAATAGCGGAGGAAGGTTCATTACAGTTTCGCGTAAACTTACAGTGAGAAAAGTTATGCTTCCATAATGAGCTCATTCCTCTGCGCCGTTAGCATATTCACTCTTACTACCCACATTCCACTACTGCATGAGAGATATTGTTCCTTCCTCCCTAATCTCTTCACTTGATGCAACAACCCCCCTCCTGGACTATCAAAGACTTGAAAAGCTCAAAAGAATGCGCCTCTTGCGAAGTGGATAGCGAAAAGATTTATGCGTCCGAAAACATTTTTTTTCTCTCTTCCTCTCTCTCTCCTTCCACTTCTCTTTATAATGGCGATAAAGCGACTTCCGCGCGTATCTCTTGCCCTGGTAGCATTGGTTGGGGTGTGCACTTGACCGTTAGAGGCTTTAGATGCTTTTGAGAACCGCAGTTTCGATTTTTAAGAGTTATGGAAGTGAATGGAGGTATGTGCTCTTCAGAAATTTGGTTTTGAATACATTTTTTTCTTTTGAACTTGAGAACATTCAGATGAAATGTTTTTATTGTGTTTGTTTAATTGAGATTATGATATGGGGGGTGGGTGAAGACAAAAAGGTTGCTTTCGATGAGTGGTGCTTAAAATGTTTTTTTAGAAAAAATGCGTGGTTGTGTGTGTATAATAATCGTTACCTTAATCTTTAAGAAGTTTTGCAAGGAAATTCATCACCACTTCTCTTTTATTAAAATGTATTTGTTAAACTCTTATCGTCTTTATCTTTTTTTTAAAAAGAACAAATATTTTTCGAATTTTTCTTGGTTCTTGAATAAAATTGTTATGTATATGAATGTATCCTTTTAAACCACGTCCTATAAAAGCATTTTTTTTTAAAAAATATAAACTTCATCTAAATGTTTTATCGTGCTTATTAAATGTTAATCAATTCTTTTTTCAAAAAAAAATTATTTGATAAAATTGTTCACTGCATGTGAGTGTTTATTAAAATGGCTTTGTAAAGCAACACGAGAGTTATTGGTGACGGAGCTCACAATTTTGAACCATGCCGAGGACGATACTTGAGCTCTCACTTAACTCCCCAAACTTCCACACCACCAGAAGGACTTTTAACATGACCCTTTTACATGGCGAGTCTTCACTGATACAAGGGTTCGAACTCGTGTCACGCTGGAATGCACTGACGAATTATGAACAATTGAGAATATATGAAACATCTATTATTTAAACCGCTGAAAAACTAAAACATAAAAGTAAAAAATTGACAGTTTTAATTATTGTCCTAGAATTAAAAAAAAATGAATGTAAAAACTCCCCATGTTTACAACACTTTAATTTTCTTTTGAGTTCTTATTATTCAGCTTATTTTGTTTATTATAGTCTGGTAAACATTTTAGACTATTTCTCATCACCCTGTCAAATGTTAAACGCATATTCATCTCTAAGAACCATCAAGTCGTTAATAGTTCCAAATTAACATGCTAAGTTCACCAGAACTGGTATAACTTGATGTTAGTTATTGGCTTCTCGGAGGGACGATGTCACCGATATTTATAGCATATATTTTTCTTTTTCTCCATTCCTGCCTTATTACTACATATTTAGGTCATTTTGTTAATTAGTTAGTGTTGCATATATGTCGCAGCATGCATGCACAAAAAGATAGTACTTTGTTTTATTACCTATTACTGTAAATGAGAAAAATCTGAAAAGTTGTTTGAAGTTTGTGAACTTAAGCTTTTGGAAGATAAGGAATCAAAATTAAAGTAATGAATAATGAATGAATTATTAGGAACAAAATTTTTTCGTCGTGGAATTTTTCAGTTTTCAATAGCCCAATGGGACTTATTTAATTCATATATTTTAATTTCTTTAATTTTCATTTTGTATTCGATTCGGAAAAGAGGTATTTGTTATTATCCTTCGAATTATTTTTGTTTTTCTTTCATGATAAGGTTTATAAAACAAAACATTTTAAAATTAAGTAAACTTAATTTAAATTACTATTTTATATTTTAAAACACACTTATGAATAATGAATTTTAAATCGAAACAAATGTTTTGGTTTCATAAAGTAATATTTATTCTAATATTCTATATAATGTAGAGTTTTCCTATCGTTTGTATTAAAACATGAAGTCAAAATCATGCTTGTCTTCAAGCTACTATCTGGTCATGCTATAAGTTGTAAAACAAAAATTGACATCTCTCGTCTTCTTTAACTAAAACGCAGCAGACGATTTTCAATTTTGTCGTCGGAGATCGTTTGCAATATTTTCAAGAAAATAGTAGTCTTTTATACATGTTGTTCTGAATTAGCATTTTGAACAGAAACGTGCTACAGATATTTCTCTACATAAAAAAAAAAAGAACATCCCATCGGTGAATTTTGAAGTTCTTAAACATTCAAACATCAAAAGATTATTCCTTTATCGAACCAATAAAGGATTTTCTGTGACCAACATCATTGCAAACCGTAGTAGATGTGGTCATCCGCGTTGGTCTCGTCAAAGCAGTCGAGGTGGGAACTTGTCAGAATCCTTGTTTCAAGAAAAGTTTTCTTACTAAACAAATGAACGCATCAAAAAGAACAATATGTCACATAATAAACAAAGACCTTAGAACAGAGGTCCTTAAACTTTCGATCCCCAGTCGTGGACCCACACGATTTTGAACACCCCTCTTCGAATTAATATTCTTGATCGAAATATACATTTTCTAGTTGTTTTTCATTTGCGGCAATTTAGTGATTTTGTCTAGAATGGCAGATCTTTCAATTTTTCTACGAGGCTTTTTTGAATCCGTAAAGGCTGAACAGTGCGACGTTAATGTTCATTCACTCACTCCCTGAATCTGTAAAAGAGGGAAATCTTAACATTAAAAAGAAAGACCTTCGCGGACCCTCTAGGAAAGCTCTGGGAATCCCTGGAGGTCCATGGATCACAGATTTAAGAACCACTGCCTTGGAACAAAAGGTTATCGAAAAATAACTGGCCATTTTTTTACAAAGGAGTTTAAGCGCTTAACGTACATTGAGACAAAAACACTATTACTGCGGTTTAATCATAACGGCCACAGACGAATTCTATTTATTAATGAGGAAATTTTTGTCATTGAATAATCTTTCATTCACCGAAATGCTCATGCATGCCAGCATTGTCCTAGAGGCTAGAGAAGAAAAATGCTTGCAGAGAGCTCATTATCCATCTTCTGTAATCAGTGGCGCACAGAAGGGTGGTGGTCATGGGGGTCCGGACCCCCCAAAGCCCTTGATTTTTTTCCGATTGATTGTAATTCTAAGTATATAGTACGTAAAATTTAATTAATTACTTGTTATTAATGATTAATTTTATGGTGGTAGCTACGCTCCTGACTATGACTAATATTGTAGCCAAAGGCGTGCCAAACACGACATCTCAGTCCAAACAATTTTAAATGTTCTTTGAAGAAAGCTGCGATGGAGAAATTCCTATTGATGTAGTTTGTGCCTCGATAGATGATTGGCCTAAGAAACTCAACTCCCGTGTGGTCAAAAGGTGGTCATTTTGAATAAAAAAAGGCATTTAGTTTTAAATTTGATGGCAAAGTATTTTATTATATCTCGGAACTTAAAGCATCGCTAGGTACATGACACTTCAGGAAGTCTCCGTGTTACTTAAAAGGGGCGGGGAGGGAATTCTATTCTACTACTACAGCAGTATTTCATCCCTAAGCTCCTCTCCCGATAAGTCTATAAGTGTAAAGGAAACAAGCTTTGAATCCAAAACAGAAGGAGGTATTTGACCCGACAATAGCCCATCAATAAAACAAGAGTAGGAGGGAGAAAAAGTAAGCACCACAAGGGAGAGACGAGTGATGAAAACAAGATTCGGAAGAAAACAACGAACGATTATTTTCTCAGAGAGCTGCAAACTGGATTTTCTTTTCAAACAACCCCCAGTATCTGGTATCGGAAATGAATTATGAAATAAACCACGAGACAAAGGCTCAAAGGAAAATAAATCGTCGGAGAAAAGTTTATTTCTGTTTTCCTGGTGCCTTCCCTCCCTTCGTTTTCCTTTAAGAAATCGTTTTGATATGAGTTCTAAAAAAACCATCAGCCTATCATATTTTTTCAGCGTTTCGACGTGATTCACTTTATATGTCCGTTATAAAACCATTATGATGAACGATAGCCAGAGATGGGAGCTATGGAAAATCCCCGTTCTTCATTTCTTCGAAACTCCTTTTTTTCATTCCTTTTCTTCTTTTTTGCCATATAATCCCGTTTTTAGAATGGTTTTGATGTTTTTCTTCATCCTATGTTCCCTTTTGTGTAGAATTTTATTCCTTCTCCAAGTGTTACAATAGAATTCTGTAGAAAGAGTGTTTCAAATGAAACATTTTGTTTATTTTCATCAGATTTATATATTCTTTAGCTATTGTTGTAATCCGCGATTTTCATTCGCTTGGTACTTGGGAGCTTTCTGTCATTTTCAAGGTCGATGAAGAAGTCTTAGCAGTTTTAAGAGAATAAGAGTGAAATTTTTCAGTTTTTATAGTAATTTCAGTGCTTCAACTTTAAAGAATCCTTCAAAATGATTGATTTGCAAAGTCATTGCTTAAGGTTCTTAGATATTTGAGTATTCTTAAAAATTTTCAAAAATTAAATCATAAATTCAACTAGCTGAGACAGGCGAAAGTGCGATAAAAACAACATTCTTTGGAGGCTAAAATACATACGCCACAATTTAAATTACTTTCTTTACTTTTTATTAAAGCACTTGTAAATATTTTTAGGGGCCAGCTATGAATTTTTAAAAATGTTTTGCGAATTAAATTATCGAATTCACAATTTTATTTGTTCTTACTAACTCGGTTTGCAAACTCATTACAAAATATGTTTTCGATCAGTTATGTACAAAATATAAGTGCGTATATATTAAGTATGAGAAATCATGAAATTACAATTAAAATAGTGCGAATTTACTATTATTATTGTTGTTAACTTTATTCTTACAAAGATTGAATGTTAGAGAAATATCAATTGTGTATAAAAACATTTTTGTTTGTTAGAAACACTTTATGTATCTATCTATTGTCAAATGGTGTTGAATCTGATGTAAGAAAGTAATTGAATAAAATCAGTAGTTTTTCGTAAATATTTTTTAAGAAAATGTATTGAAAAATATCTCAGTGCTTACAATTTTATATATATAAATTTTTGAAGACAAAATTTTAGCCTACTTGTATTTTTTGAATGTATAAAAATTATATAATTTTGCATTGCATTTAAAAAAACTCGTTTTGAATACATTACATCTCTTATGTATCTTTCTAGATAAGAACTTCTCAAGTGTTTTATTTGACACCTAAGTGCCCTTGAATTTTTTATTAAATTTCCGTGGCATTAAAACAAAGCTTTTTGTAATTTTTTTTATTAGTAAGAAAAGAACTCAGTGTTTTTTACATTCATAAATATAAAAATAAATGGAAATCCCTATGAAAATATAGTTAATTGTTAATGAAATCAAGTTTTATCATGTAAAAAACGCATTGAACTGTCATTAAATATACAGCCAAATAAAAATTGGATACCAAGTAAATTAGTTGTAAATTCAGACTTAGGACTGAATGATTGGATTAAACTGGGTTTCTTTCGGAATACTAAATATTCCTCTTTTGCATTTGCTAGGCATATACACAATCTATTGAAAACTTCTGTTTCAGATTAAGAGTAAAATGTTCAATTTAATTACCATTAAATTTCATTGCTACGCGCGGTATCATTTTTTCCTGCACAATCCTTTCAAACTGTTGTATTATGTAAACTTTTTCTATATCTTGAAACCACTGACTATTTCTTTTTGGTCCAAGGCCAATTATGTGTCGTGAAATTTGACCTAAACCCAAGCTAAGAGCCAGAAATGGAGATGATAATCATATGAAATCAACGTCGGCGGTGAAACGGGCCGCAGTCTCTCTGGTGAGCTATGAGGAACCAGATTAACATCTGCTGACCTCCAGTGGTGAAAACAAAATGCTAGGGGTAAAAAAAATGATTATTAATAGCTGACAAAAAAGAACGGGGGATGCTCTCTCAACATGACTTTCCATCCCCTCCCTATCATGCTCTACCACCACCTTAAAACCGCAAAAACCTTAGAAGAAGGAGGAAATGAAAAGTGAAAAAGATAATAATAAATCAGTAGTAGAATGAATTCAGAATCTATGCTGTTACTCAGAGGAAGAATTTTTCCGATGTTGTCAAACTGAACGGAACCGCCATGTTTTGACTGAACATCCAAGTGAAAACTAGATGTGGCTAATTTTATACTTATTTCTTTATTTATTTTGTATTTTAATTGCTTATTTTTTAGTTGTTGTGTGAAGTTCCTTTTTACTGTTATTATAATTTTAACATTTGGAGAAAATATTATATTAGATTTTAACTGAAATCTGTTATGTACCACAAAATGCGTTTTTAAATGTTGCTTATACTGACTGTTTAAGTAAACCGATTCCAGCAATCGCTTTTTGTCAACCTTTTTGTCTTTGACATTATAACTCACCATTGGGCACATTTTAAATTCACTCTTGATAAATTGAAAAATTAAAAGCTAAGTCATCATTTTTAAAAAAAATTTTTTTGGGTAAAAAAAAAGTAATATTTTTTTAAATAAAATTATTTTATGAAAAAAATAAATATATGTAAATGAAATTTCAAAAGGAAATGTATATATATCTTTATACAATGTTATTTAAATTATAATATATCATGTCGACTTTATCATTATTATTTAATCATAATCTCGTATTCTGAGTGCTTAAAATAATATCATTAAACAAAAAAATTGTTATAAGTATTTTAATGTCTTTAAAAGTTATTTGTTTCTTGTTTGCTTTTTTTTCAACCTTACTCTCTTTTTACTTTGACTTGTTAAACTTACTAGGATTTATTTATTTGAGACAGATTTTTTTTAAGATTGATTAAAATTTCTCAAGTTTTGGAGAACTCTAAATCCCATACTATTCGAAATAAGTCATCAATTTAGTTTGTAAAATAAATATCAATGAAACTTCTTTCCTTCTTTTCAACTCGGTCTTTGCAACTGATGATTGATGATATCGTAAAAATACTTTCTGAAAAATTCTGTTCCATGTTTTCGAAGTTTAGGAAAATTAATTCAAATTTAGAAATAAAACCAGCATATTTTCTACGCAGTCATTCAACAAATCATAGATGCCGATTTAAAAAAAGAATGACGCATGCCGAATTACTATGGAAATAAATTATAATTTACGTTCCATTTACCTAGCTTAAATTTTCGAAAGACAATCAATGGAAAAAATTCGGCGAACGAAAACTTTTCCTAACTACTGCGACATTACTCCGACGAGCAAGCATTTGAAAATCTCGTTCTGTTTTCGTTTCTGGAGAAAGACTCTTTAAATTATTTTGACATAAATTATTGTGGTTAGGTTTTGCCCGGGAATGCGGGTTTTTAATTTTAGAAATTCTTAGGAGGACCGTCTTTTCAAAAAGAAAATATGTATTTCCTGGTTTTAAATCGAGCGTCAGTAACGAATTCTTATATTTCCATTCAAAGAAAACTTGATGTATTCGTAAATGCATTTAAATTTGTCGGTTAATATTTACCTTATTAAATTCTGTATAGTTAGGATTCCTGCTGAAACTATGTGACGGATCTATACGCGTTCCTTCAATTAATCCTCTTGGGAAATCTTTAGGCAAGCAATTCCCGTTATTCACAACCAGTGGCGCACACAGGAATTTTTCAATGGGGGAGGTCCGGGATCGAAAGTTCACCATTCTTGTATCATGATCCATTTGATTTTGTCGATTTTCGGGAACAAAACACAGTGAAAAGACTAGTTTTTGAATAAATAATTAGCATTAATTAATAAAACTAATCATTAATAGCAAGTAATTAATTAAATTTTACGTACTATATACTTAGAATTATAATCAATCGGAAAAAAAATCAAGGGCTTTGGGGGGTCCGGACCCCAGGACCCCTCCCTTGTGTGCGCCATTGTTCACAACCAACCCTTTGGAAGAAGAGAATCCTGATATGTAAATTAACTTACTGTACATAGTCGAGGTTTTCTAGCTTGAAAGAGAGTAGGAGAGGAGTTATACTCGAATCAAGCGAGATTGCTACTGAAGGTGTTATATTAGAACTATTGTGATTAATAACTCATGAGGAAGAAGTTTTAAAGTGACGATTGTTCACTGTGATTGAATTGAGATTAAATTTAATCAGATGATAAGTTATATCCTTTATTAAGGTAAGGATAAAGTTTGATAGTCATCTAATCGTTCGTGTTTTACTGTCGTTGTTCCACTTTCGTGGTTTGCATTGAGACATTATCTTACTATTATTAGTTGAAATTGGGTCTGTTTTTTATGATTAATAAACAGATTAATTGGATCATGTCGAGTGTTTCTTCTCTACCTCCTACACACTGGGTGCCCGAGAGAGAGATGCGAGCATCTCACAACTATAAATCTTTTAACTTATTCATTTTAAGCTTTACAATGGAGATGAAACATAAAAATTACTAATATTATAAGATACGCATTTAAAAACCCTTTTTAAAATCTTTTTGTTTACGGGACATGGTAAGATTTGTATAAAAAAATCTTTGATTTGATGGTTTTTCCAATTTTTTTTGCTTGTAATCTATGCATGTGTTTTACGTAAAAGAGATTTTCTACACTAAAGTTCCACATTTAGTTTTTTTAAGGAAAAATTAAAATTTTATCAAGGAATTTTAAAATGCTACGCCTCTTACTGTAATTGATGTACACATATCAAATATGATTTACTAGTTCGTCAAACGACGCATAACAAAAGTTCATATGGGTTTTCTGCCAAAATGATTGATATTCGTAAATTACTTTTTTTATGAGTGCTTGTTAAAAATTCTTTAAAAATGGATAAATTCGAAACTCAGCTTTTTTTTAATAAGTACTGTTTTGATTTAAAATTGCATTCCAACTTTTGTTTCGTGTATTGATAGCAATAGATTAAAAAAATATCAAGACATTTGGCCTAATACAAAAAAAAATCTTGGCATTTTAAATGAAGATAAACTAGATCTCTCTTTTCCTTCGAAGATAAATCAGTTTACACTTGAATAAAAACGAACATAAAAGTTGTCATAACTCTGTATTTCTTTTTTAACTTAGAGCTTTCAATTTTTATGAGATTACAGAAAATTATAAAAGAATAATTTAGGCTAAAAACATTTTATTTGAATTATTGGCCTTTCTGTGTCATTTGAATCGTACTGTGTCCCCTTAGGTAAAAATATACTTAAAAATCAACCTATTTTCATGTCTCATTATTTGTGGTCGAAAATGGCGTATTTCATCCGCAACCGTAACAGAGAATCAACGTACAGCTCTCGACTTCGTCATCTCTGAACTCCACCCCCACCTTCAACACAGTGAATGACAGTTTCTGGCGCCACAATCATCATCCTAGGACTTCTCCCGTATTTTTTTCCCCATTCCTTCTCTTTTTTCTTTGTTTATTGCACTTTTTTTTAATATTCACTCCGCCCTCGTTGAGAGATACGCTGGCAACGCCCTGAAGTATATACCACCATCCCCTCTTTCCACCATGTTTGATTTCTAGTTTTGGTGGTTTGCAGATGTGACCTTTTCTATTACTAATGCGGAAACTCTCTCGGAACATCTGAAGAAAAAAGGAACTTTTTGCATGTTGGGGTCATTATTTTCCCGAGACATCAGGGCGTCACTCGAACATGCCTGGTGCAAGATGGAAAATGCGAATTTTAGATGAGAAATATTTTCCGATGAAAGTTTTCCTATTTTTCTCAATCGGAAAATAAATAATTTTTTTTCGTAATAATTGAAAATAATGATCCTGTACTGTAAAATTCTGCAATGTATTCCTTTGGGAACCTGAAATGGACACTTTTCCACGCACTGTAAAGCAGCACGTGGGCTATTGGCGACGGACCTCGGAATTTTGAATCTCTGTCAAGGGTCAAGGACGACACCTGAGTCGGTACCCTCTCTCCGAAATTCCCTACCTCGCCAACGGAAGGACTTTGAGACTCGATAGATTTAACTTGCATCAGCCTCTCAACACGGCCGGTTTTCAGTGACTCTAGGGCGCTCGAATTCTTCGTCTGTCCCCGAGTTCGTGACCATGACCATTAGTCTACGCAGCCCCAAGAATTAAATCAAAGTTTGCCACTTTCTATTTTTTAAAAAAGTACGTATTAAAATATTTTCTAAAACAAAAAATTATCCCAAATGAGGTTTGTTTCTTAAATATTATATTGATTGTTAAAGACATCCTCTCAATAAATTTCCATGTACGGATCCCAAATATTTATCCAGTGTATATCATGATTATATGATATAAAATTGTTCAATGTTTGGTGTATTGTGTACGTAAAAATGCGTGTGGCATTTTTTGGGTGCAGAAGGCATGTTACCTTCAGCACCCAAGGTTGTGGGTCCGACCCCGGCCCAAAATTACGTGGTCCGTCGCCAAAAGCCCTCGTGTAGCTGAACAGTGCGACGTTAATATTCAATCAATCAATCAACCGACCCCGGCCCAAGTCGGTTGATTTTCATGATGCGAAAATCTACAGCGGCCATGTCGTATGATTATACGGAATGTAAAAGATCTCTAAAGTCACTGTTTGGCTTGGGGCCTCTCGGCAAAATTAAATCATAGTACAGGTTCACATCGTCAGAGCTCAGGTGCCTCCCTCTAGGGAGGAAACTGTGCGTCAAAATTACCTGCGGTGATTGGTATCCGCCTGTAGGGTGCCACACTAAAAATAAAAGAGATATCAGCTTCCGGGAATGTACTAGGTCTGCAATGGTAAAACACGAATCCGTAGCTTTTTAGAAGTAAAAAAAAATATTAATACCTATGTTTTTTCTGTAGTACAGAATAAAATTAACATATTTTAATATAACACATATTTAGTTCTCATTGCTATATAATTATTAATTTGTATGTTATGTTACACATGTAGTATTATGGACGTACCTTTGAAAAGGAATCGTACTGCTAAAATTTAGACATAACCTCTAGGAAGATATTTTATATTACCATATATTTATTTTGGGTTTGTTAGAAAAGCAATCCTAGCGTTTGTGTGAGTAAAATCTCTACAAAAGCATTATATTAATGGAAATCTGGTTACCTCGTAAATGGAAAGATTACTATATTTTTTGAGAATATTATTCATTTAGAATTGTTTACGTATTTCAAATGAATAGTAGGGATAAATGTGTCTAAACCAGAGGTAGCCAACCCAAATGACCTTGCGGGCCACTTCGGGAAAACATAATTCCGTGGGCCGTATAAAAATATTTGTATATTAGATTTGGATACATTAGTAACATATATTGAAGTGAAATTTAAAACGTAATGAATATAAGTATTATTGTTTTCGTTATTTTTTTGTATACAAACATGGATAATATATTAATAATAATGTAATAATCAAATAATGTTTAATTTATTTAGTTAGAGAGGTATTGGTTTCTGAGCTCCTTCACTTAGTTTTTTGCAAGTCGATCACAATGCGTGTGATTGATGTTGCAGGTTTTCGTTTGTTAAGTTCGAATACGATTTATGTTTAGAAATTTCATTTTCGGAAGAAAAAAAAACTCTTCACTAGATTAAAAACAAAAATATTTCACAAAATAATTGTATTTTGTAAAGTCGTAATTAATCTCTCCGGGGAGATGCAGAGTTATTCGAGGCGGGTCGCGGGTTGCCCACCCTGATCTAAACATTTAAAAAAAATGCAGTTTAAAAAGAATTTAATATTCGACCAGTATCGGTTTCATCCGCGTCAGCAACTAACACTCAAGAACTCAACTATCATGGGGAAAAAAAGGCGGGTTCTCTTCTTTTGAAAATTTTTACTTCTTTTCAGGTAAGGCGGTATCGCGATTTAAAATTCCGTAGGTTTTTGGATCAGTAGTGCGCAATTGGTGCGTATAATATTCGCTCAATTGCACCTTTGACTAGAAACGATTTTTTATTTTTCTTCACTTCTTTCTCCCTCTCCCTGTCCGCTTTTTCAACCCACGTTCCAAAAATCGTGTCTTTTAGAGCGGAAGATAGGGAGAGTGATTTAAAAAATGTCACGTTCCCTTCTGTGTAGTTTTGTTCTTTTTTTCCCCCAAACATTTTTTGTGCATTCTATGCATATCCCTGATTTTTTTCACCCACCCCTCACTCACAGGAGCAGTGTATTCAGATCAGATGCAGATTCGGGATCTCTCTGGTGATGATAAATACGATCGATAGGCTTTCATCGTTTTTCACTGACGATAGATGCTTGTCAATTGTTTTCGACGGTAAATCCCCTCGCTTGACATTGGGGATGTTTGTTACTTTAAATGCATTTAGAAGCGTCGTAACGCAGATGCATTAAAGATGTAAATACATACTCTATCGGTTGTAGTTATTTATTAAAATGACATTCCCTTTTTCTCTCTTAGCTGGGATTTTACCTGTCAGTTATCATTTTTGTTGTCTATTCCCCCGCAGAGCTTAAATCGATAAGGAATTATTTAGAAAATTTCGCCAAACTTTGGCGTGAATGATATGCTACTTTGTAACTGTTTAATTTTTAATTCGTTACACTTTGTTTATGGATCAGTTAGCTTTATATTTTCATGTTAGTTTACTTCTAGATGAATCATGGAGGATTTTTTTAGCAGAATATGAAATGCGCTGTATTTGAATTTAAAGTATTTTTATTGCATTAGCAAGAAAAATCAGTGGCGTTTCTGTTGCGTGGATTGGCATCAGAGGGAAGACTCTACCAAAATAACTTTTTCACTCAATGTTACTGAATTTTGTTTTGAGTAATATCTCTGCTTTTGTATTTTTTATGTTTTAGCGAAATGCGTTCTTGTGCAGAAATATATACGTTTCAGCGTAAAACCACAAAGGAGGGGGGGGATCTCGAGGAACGGTTCCATATTCTGTTGCATCAACGCACCTGTACAGCATTGCTAAAAATGCAGATAATATTTACATTTCCTTTATTGTTTTTATGCATTATTATTTGATAAACATGGAATGATAGGACTACAAATTGTGTCTTTTCGTATATAGATCAATCCCTTCATCCATGAGTTTTTTTACCTTGTTTAACAGTAGAATTTCTTTGAACTTTTTATAAAAAAAAAGTATCGTGGAACATAATTTATTTTATTTTAATTTATCAGTAGCAAGTGGCACCATACGTAGTTATTGCTGATAGTACGAAACTTTCAAACACCGTTCTCCTCTTTCTAAATAAGGATGCCATAAAGAATTAAACATGAAAAAAAAATTGCAAATATTTTTACAATTTAAATTACCTTTTAAAAGGAGAAAAGAAGCAAATGAGTTTTTTTTTTATGAATTTGAAATGAATATTTATTAATGTAACTCTCTATACCCAACACATGGGCTTTTGGTGACGGATCTTGGGATTTTGAACCATGATCAAGCTGCAACCCTGAGCTGGCACACCCCTTTCCGAACTTAAACGCCTTGTCAGTGGGCGAGAGAGCCTCAACAGATAGAATTACAACCTTAGAGCTTCAACTGATTTATTGCACATCAGCTCCTCGACACGGTTGATCTTATGTGACACTATGCTGGAACTCATAACACGCCAGCCACGAGTCCGTGACCATGACCACTGGGCTACCGCGGCCCGTGTATGAATTTAAAATATAATGTGTGGTTTTTTTGTGTGTATTGTGTTTGAAAATAAATTATTTAGCATTTAATATTGATATTCTTTTACACCATTTAGAAAGTTTTCTTTTTTAGTATTTATTGCTTTAAAGTAAACCCTTACAATTTAAAAAAATACGTAATTTAACTTCTTTAAAATTCTAATTTTTTTTTTTTTATCTTTACTATATATTGTAGAGGAATAAGAGAAGGTATAGTCTTACAAAACTGTTGCTGACATTGTAGAAATTCCCAGTTCTCCTGCCACCGAATGTAAACCTTGATCCACATTCAATGAACATCGCTTCATCTCGTTTGATGATACAGAGATTTTTTCACAACAGTTTATCTTCATAACGTATTCAATTTCTAAAAATCACTCAAATAACTCGGTTAACGCGCATTGAGATCCGGTGCCCAAAATAGCTCTCGAAATCTGACCGGGCGTTTTTATATCCTGTGGAAAATATCCGTCCTGAGGATCTATTCCTGAACTCCAGGCGATTTACATGGCCAGATAGATATTTTATCGTCACGTCGGACTCTTCCATCTGCCACGGGCACTCTTGTATGGGCCCTGCTTCCTTTTACGAGCTGTAAACCTATCTTAATGGGAATCGCCTTCTCCGTTGACAAGCTTTTTCCGAGCAGAAAATGTAATGCCCGATATCCTCCTGCTTTATTAGCATTTTTAGGGTCTCTATACGGTTCACCATCTGTGGTGAATTTGGAACAAGGCTTTTAAATGGATGAAGTGTTGGAAAGTTTTTGAAAGATAGAGGATGTGTTGCCAAATTGGCGGATGTTGAAATGGTATCGGGTTGTTTTTATGGTGCGTGTTTGTGTTTTATATTGTGCAAGAAATGAAAATAGTTTATTTTTAAACAGAAGTTTTGTAATGAATCTAATTATTTCGAACCCATGCGTGGAACTACATTGGAAAGGATTATGATGTACTTTTGTTTTTATATATTTCAGTCTACCCAAATGTGTGATTCCTCATTCAAGTGAGTAAATTCACAATTCTTTGTATTTATGTAATGATTCACAAGTTATTGTGAAAAAATCTACTATTATTTCTTGTAATAATTTTTTTTATTTAAAATGATTTTGATATTTTATTCAATTTAACATGACCAAGTTTGGATATAGTTATGTTTTTACTACATTATACGTTTTTATGGTCCATTCATTTTCCCTAATTGACAAGTCTTAATAATATTCGGTTAAATGAGCTGTTTAGTGTAGAAAGAAACTTGGTCACATTTTAGGTGCATAAATATATATTTCATCATAAATATATAAACGTGTTTTTTTTAACAAATACAACACGGTGTTGCGTGGTCCGAAACAAAACGTGCAATTAGTTAAGTGTGCAAAGGAACCCTCATCGTAGAATCATCTTTTATATTAAACTGCGTCTGTAAGAATATTTAATGCAGGGTGTGTACAGTTGGGCGTCTGTATCCTACACTAAAACCACTGTTAATTTTCGATTAATATTAAGGGGAATTTTCGAGTGAGAAAATTTGAATGCTCAAAACTAATGATAAAACAATTATTTTTTTTTTATAAATATATATTTTTTTCATGGATGCGCTAACGACTAGATTTTGTTCCTTATAATTATGTCGGAATCTGCTTATAATATTAAATGGATTCTTTTAGAAAAAAAGAGCTATAGCAGATTGAGTATATTTAATTTTTGGTGTTTTCAGTGTATTCTTGTGTAGTACGAATGTATTTTGCATTATATTTAGATATATCATGATCGAAATCTCGTGGCCGGCGTGTCATGAGTTCGAGCCCTGTGCTACTGAAGACCCGCGCTGTAGAGGATCTGTCGTGGATCAAAGTCCTCTCATTGGCGTGGTGTGGTCGCTCAGAGAGGGGGAGGGGGCTAGCTCAGGTGTTATCCTCGTCGTTTGATCGTGGTTCAGAATTAATCGAAATTCGTGTTGCTTTATAGTGTGTGACGTTAATAAACATTCACTGTAGATATAAGTTGCACCATGTTATAAGTTCTGAGTAAAATGAAAGATAATATCGGCATTTTTATTCTTTAGAAATCTTTGTTATGTCTCTGATATTGAACTTTGATCATTACATCGTAGATTTACCTTTGCTTAATTTCCATTACTTGACGACTCTTTTTAGCAATATGTTCTAGAAATTCGATAGATTGAACATTTGCCGTTGAAGTTAAAACTACCAAATAAGGTTACAAAGATAATTTACAGTGTCACCCATTCATATTAGCAGTAAGCGCTACTCTCTCTGAAATGAAATGAAATTGTTACAAGATATATGTGTGTATGTTAAAAACTCTTATAAAGGTGAATTGTAGTAAAACAATCTTTATGGAATATATTAAATTCTGGTGATTCCCAAAATTGTTTTGCTATTGAATTATTTTTATATTTGCAACTTCTTTAAGAAAAGCAAATGAATTATCTGTACATATGTGGGGCTTTGATTAAGGAGTTAACGGAATTTTTAAATAAACATCACTTCGAGGCAAGATAGGCAATCATTATGTTGTTACTTCAAAAATCAATCATAAGAGTCAACCCAACTCACTCAATTCATATTTTGGCAAGACACCTTACCTACCCTGTCGAATCCCATCCATAGTCTCTTTCCCCTTTCAGGTGATAACAGATTTGTTTAAAGAACAGATTATAGTACTTAACCTGCTCTTCTTGGAAGGCTTTTCGTGACAAGTTATCATTAAATTGGTCGCTTCTCCCTCCCTTCACATTCTCAATTCATTTACTCCCTAATACACGACAGAAAAGAGTAAAAAAAATCCCTTTTCCATTCAACAGCGGCCTTTCTATTAGTCGCACTTTAGCGATCAGTCCTCCTCCCTCGGGTATTAAGTAGGGATCTATTGTTAATCCACCAGGAAAGCTCCGTTCCCTGTACTGGCAAATAATTGGAGGAGCTGGGCCTTGTTTGTATTCGACTTATTGGCCCGCTATTGTTTGGGGAAGCTGGAATCCTGGGAAGGGGAAAAAAGTAAAGATGGTACAACGACGTGCAATGCTAAAAGATGGCTGAGGAGGTTTATTATGTCCCCCATTACTTTTTTCCCCTACGTTCTTCCCTTTTTTCTCTCTCTCTCAATATCTGCGCGTTGTTGGTATTTCGAAGGATTTTTTTATGTCCTGAGGAAAAGGTTGGTTGATGATTACGTGTAAGTAGAAAATTTTATGGCGTTGGATATGTTAGAACGACAAGTATTGTGTGTAGCAGCGTTTTTATGAGTTCGTTTTGTGGCGATACGTCTATGTTTAAACAAAGGAAAAGTAATTTTGGAGGTTATGTGTCTGTGCAATCAAAAGTTAGGCTTAGCATTTTTTAAATGGATGCTGTTGAAAACTTGGAACATTGTACTTAACGGTTAGTATTACCGTTTATTACTGAATAAGTTGTGAAGTGTGAGTGAATGTTTTCTAACGTCGCACTATAAAACAACACGAGGGCTATTGGCGACGAGCCTCATAATTTTGAACCTGGGTCAAGTGACAAGGACGACACCTTAGCTGGCACCCCATCCTCCTATCTTCCATACCACATCAAAGTGAGAAATTTCAGCCACAACAGATTTAAAGTGCATTAACCCTACTCGGCGGGGCTTCAGTGGCCCTAGGTCTCGAACTTATGACACACCGGCCTCGAGTTCGGGACCATAACCACTAAACTTCCGCGGCCTTAAGTAGTTTAGATATATATCTACAATTCACATATTTTCGAAAACTGTGTTATTAAAGAAACATTTCTGTTCAACTAAAAAAAAAGGTTACGAAATTTTTTTTTATATATGAATATAATTGTCTAGTTTTTTTCCCCTGCAATTTTATAGCAATTATTCTTTATTTGTTTGAATATAATTAAAATGGCTCATTTTGATAATAATTTTTTTTTTTTTCTGTGATACATTCAATGATTATTAATGTTCTTTTCAGTACATTTGTATTGAGATGTTGTAAATAACGAATTATAGAACAATGCCTTTTCGAATTATTTCGGTGGAGTCATTATTTATATCTCTTGCTACAACTTTCTAAGTCTGACGAATGCAAATATCAAAGTCTTGCTTGTGATATCTTTATATAACCTTATCAAATTCTGTATAAAGTTCATGCTTACTATTATTGCCTTGTCCACGGGACGTTTTTAGATAATACGAATTCCATTAAATCCCACCCATCTCCATGTTTAAATTATTCCAACCGTCACGCGATATATTTAATTTTGTTTGTTTGAGGGAACGTGCGAGATATCCGTCCACACATTCCTGAATGGCGAAAAAGAAATCTTTGACCCATCCTTCCAAAAGCGATAAGAGATATTTTCGGCAGAAGCACTTTCCCTGCCTCACTTCCTGTATTGGAAATTTCTCGACAATAACAAACTCGTGGGTCGGGAAGAAGAGCATTAGCAACATATTCAACCTGTCCCCGTTACAAAACTCTGCTCGCAAAATGGCGGAAGTCGTGACGTCAGAACCCTGCGTCCGGCACGCGTCAGACTCGTGGCTGTCACACTCCCTGCCGTTACTTATTTATTTTTTTGTTCTTTGCTTCAGTTTGGGGCCCTTTCGCTTTCCCCCCAGATATGGGCGTTATTATCATCGTGCCCTGTCTGTGTGATGTGAGATTTCCTTCGAGATTGTGCCTCCAGAACCTAATTGGTGATGGGTAAGACTGCCTAGTCAAGATCAAGATGTTCTTCATCAAGAAAGTTGCGTTTTTGTTTTAGTTGAGTTTGAGTATTGAAACATTCTTTTTGCTGATATCTCAGCAGAATTTCGGCGAAGTGTTCAGAGCACCAAACTTTTATTAACGCGATCTTTCCGCTTTTTAGTAATTTTTTAAGGCTAATTTTGATTGGTAGCGAATAAAGTGTGAACTATTGATTAGTTTATTGAACAAGACTGCTGGTATCTTCAGTGGCAACCACCCTTTTTTATTAAAATTGAGCTACTGTAAAATGGCAACACTTTTTGCCCAGTTTTTCAATGAGTGATTTAATTTTTGTTAACGTAAAACTTATGTCCTGTATTCAACTTTTCTAATTTCATTAAAAACTTATTTTGTAAAAACCTACTGTGTTGCTACCATAAGAAATTACCTTCATCACAACATCAACAGGTTTCTACTTATCAATCAGATTCTTTTAGCGCTAATGTTTGGAGGAGGGTATTTTATATTGAATATTCTAATGAATTTCTCATTATTATGCACGTTATCTAATCCAATTATCCGAAATTTTTGCATTTGATTTAGCTGATTAAAGATCACGAAGCTTCTAGAATTAAATTTTATGAGCAGTAGAATCGCACATTTGTGGCAACTAGTGCCACAAACCCTACGAAAGAAAATTTTAAGCGTATCTTCCCTAGTCAATGGATAAATTCAAACAGTTAAAAAAGTAGTAATTAATTATTTCGTTTGGCATTTTGGCAACGATAATTTTCGTGCCGATTTGTTTTTATTCAATCGATTGCTGTATGAAAAGTTATCGTCTGATTTTATGTTTGTTGTTTTGTTAGTTATTCTATGTCGTGGTGTGATTTGTAAGTAAAGTGATGAAAAGAAAATTTGCAATGTCTATTTGGAATTGAACAGCACAAACTTTTAAATAAGGAAAAATATCACAAAAGCATTCATCGAATTAAAAAATTATATTAAATTTCAGAGAATTAAGTATTAACATCCTTTTTCCTCTCCTCTTCTGTAGTTTGAGAAATATACCATCATGGATTACAAGTGCTTAGTATATGTCCAACAATATATTCGTTATTTTACAGTATTATTTTACGCACGGTCCCTTTTAGAATAAAAAAATGGGGTATAAGAACTACTATTATTTTTAAAACGATGTTATACGAGAAAGGGGAAGAGAGAGAGTTCCTTTACAAACCTTTTGAAACACATCGAACTAAAAATGCGTGTGATTTTAAAATCTCTGTCTTTATAAATTATTTGTAATCCTCACTTATTTAGAAGAAATAAGCATTTTATTTTTGAGCAGTAAAAACGCATCGTCATCTCCTCAAAAAGGTTGATGTTCTTAGCGAGATTATAACATCTTCTCCTGAACCGAATTGTGGTAAGACTGTCCTGTCAAAAATAAGATGTTGTCCACAGCATTTGGCACCCTTCCATTTTTGTTTGTGGTGATGAAAGCTTTTTCACTTTCATTCCATCAGAAGAGAGAGAGAAAAAAAGAGATGGTAGCTTCCTGGCAGGTGTTTATGGAATCGATTTTGTTTTCACGACGATCCTTCTCTGATTGATTTATGGACATCGAATACTAGTGCGGTTTATGCAATACTGGATTTTACGGCTTTGTCTTTCTTTTCCTCCATTTTGTTGTTGAGATCTACCTGGAAGTAATATATAAATTAGGTGACCAATCGTCCTCATTTAGGGAGGACAGTCCTTCTTTTATAGGTTATGTCCTTTCTCTAAAAGTGTCCTCCTATATTTGTCCTTTTCAATATTTTAAAACTAATCTGTTAATCTCTGTATTCAGATATGCCAGTGATAACAAAAAATTTTACCTAAGAAGTACAGAATTTTTACCAAACATTTCCAATAAGTTGTTTAATGGTCTGAAACAAATATCTCTGAAAATCAGTTATCAATGGTGTTTTTTGACTTCACTGTTCAGTCGTCGAGTTTTGTCGAAAGAAATGCCTGATATTAAAATCGATGACAATTGTCTGTCTGAATAAATTAGAAGACCGAATGTATATTTAAATTCTTATATATTAGAACAATAGGCAAACACCATGCTGAAATTGATAAAAGATGGGTGGAAATATTTAACCATTTAAAAAACGAACACATTCTATATGAAAATTTAGTTATTCTAGTTAGAAATAAAGATTGAATGTCGACACTTTAGCTGTAGCACGTACCGTAAAATTCATTATGAAGAATATTTTTTATTCCGAAATTTCCGATATTTAAAAAAAACAAAAAATAATATAAATAAATAAATAAATAAATAAAAATTCAATGGAAAAAATACTCGTTTAAGTAAATAATCAAAAGAGATGTATGCGTAATTACTGTATTTTTGTTCGAATTGGTAAAATGTTTCAAATATATAAATTGTAATTTTTCCTTTAATTTTTTGTCCTCCTTTTCATCGTAAAAAAATTGGTCACCTTAATATTAAATCCTGATTATTAAGATCTCATTCAGTAAGAGTAATAAGGTGTTTTAACGAAATCCTCTACTTTGCTTTGTTTTCTCTTTGCAGTAAAAGATTGGGTAGAACTATGAGGACTGACTGAACGTTTACATTTTGTAACTTACTATTATAGCTTTGGCCATGTTTTTTTTTAGAAATTTAATCTCTGCTTTTCAATATAACCCCCCCCTCCCTACCTTTTTCGATTAATATTTGAGGTTTAACGTTTATTTACGTAGTTAGGGTTATATTTTATGTTTCAAATTTTCACATATTCCATGGTTCGAATTTCATCAGTTGTTTTCATAACTGATACTGCCAAAATAAATATTTTTTGAACTGAATAAAAATCTAAGACCTTCGCCTCTGATAATAAAAACAGTAATGATAATAATAATAACATAATAATAATAACTCGCTTCGGCATGGCGTTTTAGTTCTTGCTACGCTAAAGCAACGTGACACTAGTTAAAAGTCTACTAGCTCTTTTATTTTCCAAAGACGTATTTTTTACCCCGTTTAACCCCGACCATTGGTGAGACACCCTTGGATTCTCGGGCGCAATTGCGACCCTGAGAGTTCAGCAATCCAGTACTATCTTTTTACTTACCAAGGGCAAGTTAGATTTTCAATGAAGGCCCCGTTTCTCTACAGAGACGTATTTTTACCCCGTTTCATGGTGAATTGGACGCGGATAACCCCTTTGAAGGCCCCTTTCTCTCTTAGTTCTATTTTGGGGGGTACTTTATGGCCTTGCCTTCCCGTCGGGGTACTTGTTGGGGGGAACAGACGAAAATAGAGCGGCTTTTTAACGTAGAAATAACAACGCAAACGTAGCATTCATAACTGACTGTTTAAAATGTCATCCATTTTTTCCCCACCTTATGTCTCCTTTCTGGTTAATCTGCTTTTATGTATATGTGGTTTACTTTTTTGTGTAGTTTGCCAACGTTGAGGGATTAAATATCAAATAGATTTATTAAAAGGGTTCTATTTTGATAGTTTTTTTCCCTCCTGCTTTAAGGAACAGTTTATTTCATTTGTGAAAATTCAAGTGTTTTGTGACATTTGTAAACTCTACCTAAAAAGAAAAAAAGAATGTATTTAAAGAATTTCTTTGATTAAATTCATGAACTTATTATAAATAGCTTTAGAAAAAGAGTATCAGAGTCTCTGTTACTAATCGCTTAAAAGTTTTTTTCCCCCTCAGAATTATTTTTTTTTTTCACATTTATTTGTGTACCATGAAAATAATGGATATTTGGTTTGGAAATATAAATCTTTATCACCGCTTCTGTAATCATTTTTTTTATTCTCTTTTTGAAAAGAAAGTGTAATATTTCAAATGCTTTGTGTCCTTTATTTTTCCAACTGTTTGTGTACTTTTCTTATTTAAACTTTAAATAAAAAAAATAGTATAATAAAAATTTTTGTATTCAATTATTACGTTAAAGCATATTTATGTTATACTTAATGTATAAATAACACTCCAACGTTTTGTTTTACTTATTTTGTACCGTCAAGTTGAAATAAGAATCTGGGCTGATACATTTTTAAATATATATATATATATTTGCGGTAAATTTATATCACAATTCAGCCATTGTCATTCTCGTTCGTTTCTAAAAAAAATAATCGCCGTTATTTACTGACAATACAGTTGGAAGCGGGAAAAAATTGCTGAATTCTAAAAAGTTATCCTCCTCACCTCTTATTATGACAATAATCAACCAATAGAAGTTGAATATTTCTGAATGCATGAAAATCGTAAAAAAAAATAAATAAAATAAAATAAATTCCACGAACTCTTCTTTTTGAATAATATATTGTCCATGAATCCTTATAAAAACATTTACCCACCTGGTTTCGTGGTGCCAGCCGTATTTATCGTTTGTGGATCCCTAGGGATGGGGGCGATTTGCGACACGTCATCCCGTTGCCTAGGCGATTGGTAGGTTCCATCAAGTGCGCGTGATTCACTGGATACATGCCCCCCTGCCAAAAGCCCCGGGTTGTATTTTCAGCTTTTGCTGTGCCAGCTTTTCCTTTTAATCTCTTCGTGGGCGAACCTATCATCCTCTAGCCCCGAGGACAGCAACATTTTCTGGAATACAATGTACCTTTTCCCTTAAAATGCCATTTATTTTACAGCGAAAGCGGCTTTTACCGAAGATGAGATCACTAAGATTTTTATTTTGCTACTTTTTAAAAAGCTTTAAGTTTGAAATAAGCTTTAGTGGTTTTCTATAAATATGCTTTAGAGACAGCTGTCCGTGACATGCCGCGTTTTGTCCGGAGGGGAACTCTATGAAACTGTTTTACTTTGTGTGAAGCGCCTTCAATTAACGAAGAACTGAATTTCGGCTTATTGTTCAAATTCTGTCTTCAGGTTATTCTAGCTGTAGTTATTAGGGGACAGGTAGAGGCAACATAGTAAACTGCATTTGAATTGAACTGAAAAGTTTTAATAGGATAATGATGGTTATCTGTAAAATTCCGTATCATTTGAGTGTGCAGCAAAGGTGCCAAACTCAAAGGCTAACACTTGAGTCAAACAAACTAAGTTTGATGGTCCGCAAAAGAAAAAAAAATAAATGTTCATAGAAACGGGGTTTATTTCGAATAAACAGAAAAAAAAAAAGAACAAGAGAAATTTAATGTCACTTGACATCTCTTTTCTGCCACAGTCTTTCCTATTTCAGGAAAAATCTTGATATTTTATTACATATTATTGTGTACCGAGAGATATACTGGCCAGGCCGCAAAAATGTTCGTTGTGGGCCGCATGTGGCCTGCGGGCCGCGAATTTGGCACCCCTGATGTACATGATCATTCATAAATTCCTCCCTCGTTTCGAAATGTGGTTATAAAAAAAATAAGATGAATACAGCAAAAAAGAACATTTTAAAGAACAGAGGAACATTTAAAGTTTTATTTACATACTTTACAGTTGAATTGTCTTAAGACTTCTTGAGGCCCCTGTGAGGCCTGCGAAGCCCCTACATTTGTTCTCCTTTTATGGGGCGCAAATGTAAGCACCATTATGCCCCATAAAAGTAGACAGTACATAGCATATGTTGTCACACACACACACAAGTACTCGTACAAACAATAATCCAAAATAAATAAATCTGTATGACTTACAATCGTACAAACAGACCCGTCCGACTGCCTTTTGACTGAATGATTAATGATGGGGTATGGTGGTAGGCCAAGCACTAAATATGGACGGCGGTCATCACGTGTAGCCAATTGACAGATCATCCGACATTTTCAGTTTTTCCGAGAATACAACTGGAAATAACATTTGACCGATGAAATTAATCGAATCGTGATCTTTTTAAGGCTGAGTCGAGAACGAGACGAGCCCCCATTGTAGCCGAGGCCCTGGCCTAGTTGGCCCATGACTTCAGACACCCCTGCTTTACAGGTGTTCTATGTGTAAAACCTTGGTTAAAAGGCATACATCAATACGATTGTCCAGTTACTGTCAAACTCTACTCAGCATGTTACTATCAACGTTATTGACTGTACGTGTTACCATTTCCACTTTATCCGTTTTTGTACATACGGCCAAGTTTTTGTACTCCTTTTGCCCGCATGAAAGGATAACACATGCTAACAATAACGTTAATAGTGCCATGTTGAATAATAGTAAAGTGTTGGCTGTAACTGGGCTATAACTTTGATGTATGCCGTATAACCAAGGTTTCACACATGGAACCTAAGTAGGGGCCTCGTTTCGTTCACGACTGTATCGTAATAAGATCACGATCCAAATAATTTTAATGGTCAGATATTATTCCCGTGCATATTCTCCCAAAAAACAGGGAATGTCAAACTGCACGTCAACTGGCAAAAGTGGTAAAACTGTATTATTATGTGATGACCGTTGCCCATGTCTAGACCTAGGCCTAATACCATAAGCAATCATTCAACTCATTTAATCAAAATGTGGCCATCTATCGAACCGTTTTGTGTCTAGGCTTTTGAGATTGTGAGTTGTGTACATTTATTTGTTTCAAGTTACCGTTTGAACGAGTATTTGACAGTTCATGTTACTGTATACTTTTAAAGATCTCAGGTAGGGCCTTCTTTTGCATAAGGGCCCAGGGCCTCGAAAAATCTTAAGATTTCTCTGGGCCCAGGACCTCAAAGAGTCTTCAGACGTCCCTGCATAGAACAACTTGCCAAGTATGTAAATAAAACTTTAAATGTTTCTCTATTCTTTCAAATGTTCTTTTTGCTGTATTCATCTTAGTTTTTCTCCTTTAGCACTTCAAAACCCGGGAGGGAATTATGAATAATTCTGTACATATATATATATATATATATATATATATATATATATATATATATATATATATATATATATATATATATATATTGACTTTCGTTGAATACATAACATCTAGGATGATAAAATATATTTCAACACTATTAACAAGGTGAATTATATCCTGAATAAATCATAAATTTTTAATTCTAAGATAAGATTTGATATTTAAAAAAATTCTCTAAAAAAATACTGAACAATAACTTACAGAGATTTGTTTTCTTTAAAAAAATTTTTTCCTCCCAGAAATACAATATAACGAATAAATACACGAAATCATCGTTTGTTTTCAAAATGTTTTGTAAAATAACTTATATGTGACTTATATATTTATACTTAAACGGACTAAGATTTGATTCTTTATTTTCTTTGTATATATATAACGGAGTTGGAAAATTTTTCCTATTTTATGTATTCAGACATCCCAATTGGAGCAACTATAAAAATAGAAATAATTCTCGAACTTGATTCAAATACCAAATAGCTTTTTAAATGAGGGAAAATACAATACTCGAGAACAAACTAGTTATTGCAGAAAATACAGTCTATAAGAATGGAGCAGAGTTGAATGCTCGACATGCGGAGCTATGAACAAAGCCTGTTATTTTTTGTAAACTACTTCAAGATTTCTATTATTCTAATTTATCTTTTGACTAAATCTGCGGATCAAAGTTCGTTTCTGGCTGCATTGTGATATTCTGAATATGTTTTTGTAAATAAATCAGAAAAAAATTTTTATTTTGTTTCAAGCAAATAAGATTTCAATTTGAGATTTAAAGTTTCTATTGATGCCGTGAACCAGATATCCTCTGTTAAGAAATTTCTGCCATCAAAATAATTCTGCGAACAATTCTTAAATTTATCTAAAGTAAATATTACTGATTTACTAATCATGTTGCTTTAAGTTTTTTTCTATGTGTCCCATTTTTTTCAAATTCTTATAATATTAATTTTTAAAAATTGTGAAAAAAAGTGTAAAAAAAACCAATTTACAATTTCGTTTTTTATAGATGCCATCATGGTTTGAGATACAACCCCGCTTACCTCTCTTCTTATTGAACTGATTTCTTCTTTAAACTTCAACCTCTTGAAAAACTATCTTAAATAAGCGCATTCGTATCAAAAGTAATAAAAATATAAAAGAATTCATAACTGTAAAATCAAAAGCAAATTTAAAAAACTAAGAATTTTTGTTTAGTTTCATTTTTTTTTCTTCCTTTTGTTGCAATATCTGTTCTGGCCATATAGTTAATATGAAGTACTTTTTCCTATTTTCTACTTTGTTACGCCCTTGAAAATAACACAATATAAGACACCTTAAAAAACAACTTTTCAAATCGAAAGAGAAAATGAAGAAATCCTAAAATATCGCTTGTGATTCGTTACAAAAAAATACTTTCGAGCATTTTATAATTCTTTAAATTCTCGTTATTTTTCGTTAAAAATCTATATGTGAAGAATTCAATTGATAAGAATTTATACTAAAATTACATTATTTCTAGTTTTAAATAATTTCGAATGAAAAGTAACACCACTAGTTACAAAATGGTTGATTTCTTTTAAGGGGATTTGTACCCTAAAAATCACAAACCTATCGTTTTTTTTATTTTCATTTAATCTTATTCTTTGCATTATTATCTTTTGATTGATATATCACTTGTGCATGTCGGAAAGTTAGAAGTTGAATAAAACTTCATTTGAAAACAAATTAGGCAATTCAGCCACACCCCCTTTTTAGAAAAAAAGCTAAAAAATGAGCTATGATAAAAAAAATCTATTTTATAAATAGAAATAATAACTATAAAAAAAAATGTGTAGTATTAAAAGCGGAATATTTCCGAGGCAATACAATAATGTAATTTTTCTTCCTTGTGAAATGTGTGCATGTAAAATTTTTAAATTAAGGCTTTTTATATTAATAATTTTATAATTTCAGTTCTTCTTCCTGATATATTTTTCATACAAATGTAATACTTTAATATTATAAGAAGAAAAACAGCTAAAATTTCTGTCGTGACAGAAAAAAAAATTTTTAACATTTTTTCTTGAATTTTCATGGGCAATTAGTACTCTCTAAAAGTTGATCATTTATAAAAATGTGTGGGTTGAAAAAATATGAAAATGCAATTATTTTAAAGAAAAACGTATAACTAATATCTTAAAGTGGTATTTTAAGTTTAATTAAGCTTATAATAATTATTTTTCAGAATTATAAACTTTAAACTGGTTTTCTCAGTTTGTGTTTTTCGAAACCTTAGTGCATTCAAAATGCTACTCCTTCGACAATTATTTACCAATCACTTCCATTTTTTTCCTGCGTGTTAAAAATAAAGCATGTAATAAAATTAGGGATCCGTTTTGCTATAAACTGAATACTTTTTTAAAAAAAATATAAAATGTAAGACATGTTGGCTTTTTCATTGATTTTTAGCCTGTATATCAACATTTTATTTTTTTTTCTCGAAAACGGATGAAGTTATTCTAAAATTGATCCCTAAAGTTGTTTAGAACATCCATAAAAATATTATAAAAAAATTTCAGGTCAAAAAATTAATTTTTACAAAAGGAGTAGAATTTTAAAATTTTCCCAATTTTCTTCAAAAAATTTAAATTTTTAAAATTGTGTGAATAATATATGAAAATTTTCATCTGGTAACATTTTCTTGAATAGAAACATTGTATAAAATGCTAAAATATAGTTTTTAAATACGTAAATAAAGAAGTTTGCTCAAAGGGTACCAAGTCCTCTTAAGGATTATTAAAGTTTTTACACTTATATACATTGTGAATGCATTTTATTTACAAAGTCGCTCGAAAGTATCTGTTTCTTTCCTTGGCTAGTTTAATGTGCTCTTCCGCCTTTTCTTTGAGTGATTCTCTGAGCTCTTAAAGTTCAATGGTCTTTCATCTCCAGAAGCTCCGTTTCCATGGAAACCGTCTCCTTATTCTCGTTGCCACAAAAGCAGAGACTTCTGCTATAGTATCTCAACGTGACAAAATTCTGCCGCAAGTATTACTCTGATCTTCATTGATACATTTCCTGACAAAAAGAACTGATACGTAGAAGCCAGCGCGATCATTCTAGTTGGGTCTTTTGGCGTGTGGAATCTTTTCTTGCCTTTGCAGTCTTTTTCTTTTTTTTATCTGCCGAACTCGTTTCTCTTTTTTTTTTCCTCCCAAATTTTTGTTGCTGCTATTATATAGAACTGTGTGGCAACTCTGAGCATATTAGCTCTTACGGTATCGATTACAGACGAAAGATACATCTAGATTTATGTTCTTCCTTTCGGTTTCCTAAGATTTGATCAGAATCTATTGGAAAAATATTTGAGATAGAAACGTATTCTCTTGTATATTATAATTATAGGCCTTGAAAGAGAGTTGGGTCTCTTAAATTGATTTTTTTTATATGCGTATTGTTTTCATTTGATTTTGCTCTGTTTTTTCGTTGGTGTTATCAAAATTACTAATGGTTTTTTAAAATTTAAGAATCGATGCTTTTAATGATGATGGGACTTGTATCTCAGAGTAGGGAAAGCTACAATTTGAGATCTGATTCTATTAAAAGGTATATGGAATTATGAGATACTTTTATTCAATCTGGATAATGTTTAATATTATGAGTTGTCAAGGTGTGGATATTTGAAGCTTAAACCTCCAATCGTGATATCACTTTCGCCACTTCATTGTTTTTCAATTTTTTTTATCTCTAGATTATCTTTTCAGAATATAGATTTCATTTTGAAAGGGGGATTGTTAATGATATTACGTTATTATTCAAGAAATGATCGAATAGTAATTATTTTTACTAAATTAATATTTTCAAGAGTTTGAGGAGTATTATAAAAATTTTCATATTAATGATTTATATGGGATTTTATGTATTAATTCTTAAGCTAAATTTAAGCTCTAAAACGTGATTTGTGTTTGAATAATTTCTTTAGCTCTTTGAATTCCAGTTTTACTTTAATTATTTCATTCTGTCATTTATAAGAAGAGAAAATAAATATTCCAAAATAATTAAGGCTCAACAAAGCTGATTAATGTTTAACTCGTAGTTTCGAATTTTCTCTTCCCAAATGCGATATGTAACCAGTCGTAACTAATATTTTTCTTCTTCTATGGCTCGACAGCCCTGGGTGGGCCCTGGTCTTCTCCAGAAGTTTTCTTCATGCATCTCTACTTTTGGTAACTGTTTTCCAGTTTTTAACCTTTAAAATATTTAGGAACTTTTTCAGCATAGCCTCAATCCATCTTAAAGGGGGTCTGCCCCGAGGTCTATTTCGCATGGGCTTTGCCAGAAAGATTTTCTTGCAGCAATGTTCTTCATTCATTCTAGCCAGATGACCAGCCCAAAGTCTCTGTAAGTTGACAAATTTTACAATATCAGATTGTTTCGCAAATTTTGTAGAGTTCTAAGTTAGATCTTCTTCTCCATGGCTTGGAGAAGAAGATTCCATTCATTTGGATCCCATCAAGAATGCAGCGTAAGATCTTTCTCTCGCGTAAATTCCCAAAGTTTCCTTATCGTAAAGTCAATCTCCAAATCTCTGCGTAACTAATATTAATCAGCATGATTAATAAGAATTTTAACGTATGCAATAAAAAAAAAGTCCCAGTCATGTTTAATCAGTACGCGGATATTGAATATTTGTCGTGTTAAAATTTAAATACTGACTGTACATTTGTATTTCATGTGCACGAACTTAATGTGTTCTTTGATTTGTTGCATATAAGACTGCCATCATTTGGCAGCCTTACATGCTTCGAGTTAACTGCTGCATCTTTAATAAAATTCGCTGTCTTGGAGAATCCCTTCTTTCTACTCCGGATAAGATAGGCCTGGAATTCTCATTGATCGTAAAAATTAAATTGTGGATAATGTTAGAAAAAGGGAGGGAAAAGCGAGGAAAATATGCATCATGAAGACTTCTTATTGCATTCTTGAACGATGTGCAGTGGACTGTAAAATTACTCTCTTTGCAAACGCCTTCAGAGCACAGCTATTAAACAAATTAAATTTTTAATGAGACAAAAAGTAGACTAAATGAGCCCTTATATTATTTGAACATTCAAGGAACAAAATTCCATCCTTTCTCCTTTTTTTAAATTCGGATACTGTTCTTCCTTTATATTCGGTATTCGCACATCGCTTAAGCCACTATATTTCTTCCGTCTTTTTTGCCAAAATGAAAATTCCTGGCCATAAAATATACTTAATGATCCAGTAACTGTTGCGTTTGTGTATATTAAGCATTAATTTACATAATGACAGGGATGAAAATTACCTTCCAACTTATATGAGCTGTAAATTTTATTATTAAAAAGCACGTTAAGATGTTATTTGTTGAGCCATTTTTTTTTAATTTTGATTTTGTGCCGTATCGTCATAGATTTCATATAAAAAAGTTTTAAAGGGATTGAAAATTTAAAATCAGCTTCTTACTGTTTCTTCAAGATTTTTAAGTATGAAAAGTTATAAATGTCCTGGAGGGATGTGGAATCAGTATATAATGTATTCTTCGACTGCATTTGAATCTGCGATTATTAATTTTATATCACGTATGTGGAATTTCGTTTAAAATAGAAAGAAAAAAAATGGTGCAAGAACAAATTCAAGAAAGGGAATTCAATAATGATTCTCGCCTTACGACTCTTTTAAATTAAGTACAATTTAACAGAAACAATTTATAATTTGTGTTAGTTTGTGATTTCCATAAAAAGAGAAAAGTATTCCTTACATTTACCATACATGCATTTTCAATCGTGGGCTAAAAATGCATATCTAAATATTTAAAAAATAACATTATATACTGGGTGTCTGGTCTTAAAGTATCCCCAAGTTACGGCTTATTTTATGGAACTACCCATCTGTTATAAACTGTTCCTCCGTGGATTGGAAACTCCTCCGAGATTTTTAAGGGTCTAGTCCGATCGGCCGTACATGCGTGCATTATTCGGCAATCGCAGGTAACAAACTTGTTACACTGACTTTATTAGTTAAGATTTGGACGCCACAGCAAAAGGTGCAGTGCGTACTTTGGTTAACGGAATTTAAATCAGTTACGCGTGTACAGCGACGTGTTCGAACCGAATGGAGTGTCGTTATAGGCTTGCCTAATAGACTTATCAGGATTCCTACTGAATGAATTACGCACACGATCAACAGTGTCTTCTATCTCAAAAACTTAAGGATACTTGCCAGTATGAGATACCAAAGTTTCCGTCTCCTTTAAAGTTCTTATCCATTGGTGGATAGATTTTGATGTCGGAGGCTCGACATTTCGTAATAATAAGCCATTACTTTTGGATACTTTAAGCCCGGACACCCTTTATTTATATCACTCAATTTATGGTAAATTAAAAGACACCGGGAAATTATACCTTTTGTTTCTCCATATCCCATAAAACCTTTGCTGGCACTGTTTCTTATGTTTTCATTTGAATGCTAGAAACAGTTTCAGGACGTTTTCTGAATTTTATATCATTCAATAAAATTTTTTTGTTCATCTCAGGATCTCACATCTCTGATATGGTATTAAGATATTTCATTGGATGTAAAATAAATCTTGTACTCGCTGTAATAGAGAAGTCTGTTCAAATCAAGCTTGTTTCTCAATATATTCTATGCTATGGGTAGAACGAGGTTTCCTCGAACCTCCCCAAAGAATTTCACTTTTTTTGCTGCCTTATTTCCCGGTAGCTTGGCATCTTTATACACGCTCCTTCACTACGATGACATATTTACGAGTCTTTTTTGTCGTGTCTTTGGCGCTGTTTGTAACCATTGATTTAGTACGAAGTGTCACTGTCATCGCTGCATGGCGTTGACGTGGGTGGATTCCAGCTCTGATAAAAATCCCGAGAGACACTTCAAAGTCATCTCTTAGATTTTTTCCCCTACCCTTCCTTCCAGGATAGTTTTTTGAAAGAAATCTGGATAAGAACAGGAACAGTGTCAATGAGGTACTCTGAAAATTTGTCAACTTTTTTCTAAAAAAAAATACTCTGTGAAGGGCGAAAAAAATGTTTTGTTGGTAAAACATACCGAGAGTACTTTCAACATGTGAGCGGTGTAACTGTCTTTCTTCGTGGCTCATTTAACTTTTTTAAAATTTCTTGAGGAAGGAAGTTTTATTGGCTTGGGGCCTCGTCTTCCCAATAACATTGGAGGAAAATGAGTAAGAATTTTGCTGTGTTTAAACAACTTACAGAAAATAAGGCACTCTTTATAAGCTAGATTTTAAGGGAATTTCAAAAGCTTCTAAATTTTACTGAAAACTCGTTGCATTAAAGTAAATTTTTTAAAAAGAAGATGAGCTGTGAATTTTTCTTTGCATGTATCGTGAAATTTCGTATCAATAATCTTTATTCTTATTCTGTATGTATATATGTCTATGTATGTATGTATGTATATATAAATGTGAGTGTGTACATATATATGTGTCTATGTATGCATGCATATATATATATATATCAGGATTTTTAAGTTAATTATCCTTACATATATATATATATATATATATATATATATATATATATATATATATATACATACATATATATATATACACTCTGTCGCAAAAAAATATATGCACCCAGAAGAAATCAAGCTACAATCACGAAACTCGGCAAGAATGTAGTCTGGTAAGGGATATGCAAATGATTAAAATTTCGAAGCCAATGAGACAAGGCTAAGTGTGCTATGCGCATATTAGTTGCGCAACTGGGAGAGTTTAAAAGCATGAGTACGAGCGCCGTACGGCTATCCAAACGAATCTGATGACTTTGATAGACGATATTGAGACTTAGGATGCCTCTAAGACGTAACCGGCGGCAGTACGAGCAGCTGACGGACTTTGATAGGGGCCCTATAATAGGCCTCAGAGAAGCAGGTTGGTCGAATAGACGTATCGGCCGCCACCTCGGTCGGAGCGATATGGTAGTTGCTCGGTGTTGGCAACAGTGGATCACAGAAGGTAGAGTGTATCGTCGCGGAGGGTCAGGACGTCCCAGGAACACAAATGATCGCGAGGATCGTGCAATCAGAAGAGTGGCCACTTCGGCACCAACAACGTCGCTAGCATCGATTCAACGCCACTTACCTCCTTCCAGACATCCAGTGCCATCAAGAGAAACCATAAGGAGACGACTGACCGAAGTTGGCTTGAGGAGCCGACGTCCGCTAAGACGCTTACCACTGACCCCACATCATAGGCAGTGTCGACTGGATTTTTGCCGACCTCGGGCAACTTGGAGTGTGACAGACTGGAGACGTGTCATCTTCAGTGATGAATCCCGATTCAGTCTCAGTGATGATGACCACCGCACACGTGTCTGGAGGCGCACCGGCCAGCGGTCCGATCCGGCATTTATTGTCGAGCGGCATACAGCAATTTAACAAGGTGTGACAGTGGGGAGCAATTTCTTGGGACACACGATCATCTTTAGTGGTCCTTCAAGGCACTTTGACAGCTCGCAGATACGTGGACGATATTTTAACGCCGATTGTGCTACCCATGCTATCAAGTCGCCCAGGTGCCATTTATCAACAGGATAATGCTCTGCGCGACTCTCCCAACAATGTCTTCAAGGATATGACCTCCTACCATGGCCTGCCAGGTCACCAGATCTTTCGCCAATAGAGCATGTCTGGATCGCGCTGGGAAGGCAACTGCAGCCGTCCCGAGATACAGGAGAATTAACTGCGCAGATGCAAAGACTATGGCAGGATCTTCCACAGGGGGTCATAAGTGATCTAATTGAATCGATGCCACGCCGAATTTCGGCTTGTATAGCTGCCAGAGGTGGCTTTACTACTTACTAATTTTAACCTTTTGCAAGCTGTAACCGCTTAATAAAATGATATTTTGTTCTGAATTTTTAATCATTTGTTTATTTTCATATACACTACATGCATACCAAATTTCGTGAATGTAGCTCAATTTCTTCTGGGTGCATATATTTTTTGCGACAGAGTGTATATATATATATACATAGAGAGAGAGCATACAAATTTCTGAATTTGACACTAGCTAGAGGTCTGCACGATCTCTCTAAAAAAGAAAGAAAAACTAATAATAACTTATTATTAATTAGTATTATGTATTTCTTTTCTTAAATCTTGCATCGGCCAATCATTTGATGCATGTTTTGTTTTATCAAATCCAATTTAATTGTATAATTTAATCTGTTTCCAAATACTTATGTGAGGAATCTTAGTAAAAACATTAAATGCGAATTATTAGTATAAAACAATCTCAAAAAATAAATGCTGGGAGAATTAGAATCAGCAAGACTAAATAAAATGGTAATAAAAATAAAAGAGCCTCCCAGTGGCTTCGCCCTTTTTCAAAAAACTTAAGTGATTGTAAGGTTAGTGAAAAAAACAGTGTTTTGTAAAAATCTGTCTTACAATTCAAGTTCACGCGTTTTGGATGAAAAAGAAAGGAATAGGAAATGTAGTTTCATCTTACACAATTTATGTAGCATATCATGTGAATAGGAAGTGTGAAAGCACGGGATTAACAATCATTAGAAAGAGAAAAAAGGATCGTAGTTCAGTGCGTCTTGCTCTCAATAGGAACTATCCAAAGTGGTTTTGTTCTGTTTGAATATCATTCTTTAAAGCTAAGTACTGCGTTGACTTTTTCACATTTTATTTATTTTTCCTGTGTCTAATTGCTTTTTAATGTTATATTGTACTAAAACTCAATATCGAAAATAATTTTTGAAGCTTAGAATTAATCTCGCGTTGTGAATTTTTTATGAAATTCTGTATGAATTGAAAATCTCGTAATAGAACTCTTAGTTGTATAAAAAAAATGTGATAGCATCAAGATTGGATATAATTTGAATAAGAAACCTTTGTAGTTCCTGTACACGTTAAACATTTTTAATACGCGATTCTAAGATGCTAAATTTAATCCTTTTTCCTCCATTATTGTGTTAATAATTTAACTGAAGGAAAATTTTTTAAAAAATAACATTAAATTGATTTTGTTCCCTTCAAAGTTCTGTGGCTCAAATATTTTTTAAAGTTTTAAGATGGAAAAGTACGTTTGATTATTGTATTAATTTTTTTCCCAGAATGAAAAAAAAATGTAATTATTTACTAATTTTTGAAATATTTGTCTCATGTATTCCACGTAGGTTTTTTATTTTAAAAAGAAATTTCTTGTTTTTAAGTTTTACTTTCAAGATCTTGGACCCCAATGTAAAGAGTTTTTTTTTTCAATTTTTGTCCACATGTTAAACAGTGACTTAGTTCTTGTTGATATTTCCAGCACTTTTTATATCACATTTCTTCCTAGTCAATATCCAATTTTATATTCATAACATTTATTTTTTTTAAAAAAAACTGGAGATTACCTCGTTGTAAAATCCGGGGATGAAGGTATTGTTAAAAATCGGAACCTTCATCCTGATTCGTCGCATGGTTTTTCCAGTGAGCGATGCAGATGCTTTGCGCCACTATTGAAGATCAACTCCATTCCTTTTAAAGTGTGTGTGAATAGATGGGGGCTTATTTGAGTATGACCTACATTCTCTCTGAGCAATCAATAGCAGATTTTGGAAGGAATCTGCGCGGATCACAGTTCGCCGGACCTCATTTTCTCCAGGATTTAAAACTTGACGGAAGAGTGGAGAAAGAGAAAAAGTGCCTTGGAGTTGAAATCTTTAGGTGATTTCAAGGGGAACTATAGCATCTGATGCATCGTGTTCATGTTCTCTGCCTGTAATGCAATTAATTTTCTTTTCTTTTCCTTTCTTATCTGAAGCTGAAAATTTTCCATTCTCCAATCAGGGTTTAAAAAAAATAGATGTTAGAAAAAAGGATATAAAAAGCCATCCACTCAGGGTTCAAGTTTGAGTATAAAAAAGGAGACATTGCTGAAAGTTAAGATAAAAGGATTTTGTTTCATAAAAAGACAATTTTTTAATGATATATTAAACTGGGGAGGGGATAATTTGTTATATACATAAATTATTTTCTTACAAAAATAACATTTTTAATTTATTACGGATTACGAAAAATATTTAAACATTTTTTTTAAGAAAATGTTTAGTTATTTATAATTAAAATGTTTTAAATTACAAAATAAAAATAAATAAATAGGTAGAAAGGGTGACTGACTCTCAAAAAATCGCCCTTAAAATCTATTATGCACATTTTTACCAATCGATATTGCACCTATTTCGTTAAATGCATTTTTTTAAAATTTCTATCAAGAAGGTTTTCAAAAATAAAAATTTTGAGAATTATAAACAAAATTATAATTAAAAATTTTTACGGCAAGCTTATTTTAAAAAATGGATAAGGGAGAGAATCTACTTTCGGATTTTAAAAAAATATACCGTAAAATCCGGCTTATAACACGCAGTTTTAATACAAAAAAATGAGATCGAAATTTGTGGGTGCACGTTATATGACGGGTATGAAAATGATAGCTTTAAAAATATAAAAAAAAAAGATGAGAGTTAAAAAAATTATTCTTCAATATATATCGAAATACTATTTATTTAAAATAAATGACACTCCTTATAAATTTTAAAGGGCTGTGTATGCTAGAAATACACTATTTTTTCAAACGCTTGTGATATTACCTCGAATAAATGACTTCAAAACATAAGAGCGTTGCACTCATACATTTCGGGTATCTTCGTAAAAAAGGGGGTGCGCATTATGCATCGAATGCACATAAAAATTAAAAATTACTGGATGAAGGTATAGGAAAGCATTATACGCCGGATTTTACTGTACTGATCAATATTTTTTCTACTTAAAAATCGCAACATGCGATCGAGTTACAAATGGTTTAAACAAAATAAGTTTCACTAAAGATACTTAAGATCATTAAAATACAGTTTATTCGAATTTATATAAAATAGTTACGAACTTAAGCCAAATTCTGGGGTCTTTTTTTGCATACACCTCTGTGAAATATTTATGCATGCAAGAATTTAAAAAAAAAAACGTTGAATATGAAATTAAAGCATAAAAATAATATGAAGAAATACTTCATTAAAACTGTAAATTGTTTTTTAAAGACTTTGATATAAATGAAATAAAATAGTTATTTATTTATTTGAAATTCGTCATCTATTATTCTGATAACTACATCCATTATTACTAAGCAATTTCCTGCGGCTGCAAGTAATAATTTTTTTTATGTGTATCAAATTATTTAAAATTTAGGCCTGGTATGAGTACCTCGTTCATGTTATTTTAATGTATGTACTTAAACAAAGGATACGATCATTAGAAGTATCTTTTTTGTATTAGCATGCGAGTTCTTGAATTTTAAACATGTGTTTGTGTTTAACATATTCAACCTCAAACATTAAATTTTTTTTTTAAAAAACCATAATGCACTCAATTAATACAGGTCCACTAGGATCTAGATATCAGAATGGGAGTGGTGATCATTATTTATTTTTCCTCTTAAACGCACTAATTATATATATATCATACCAATTTAATTTTCTTTTTTTAATGAATACTTATTATGCAAAGGCTAGGTTCTTACATCTCTTTGCACAATAGAGTGGATCACGGCTATATGGAGAGAAAAAATTATTTATCGGAACCTATCTTTGCAGAAAAGACGTTTTGTGGTATGGAGATTAGGAAAAAAATAATTTTTAAAAATAATTGTAGAATTTAATATTGCTTCAAAGAGGTTGAAATCTCATGGGGACAAAAACCCAGTAGAATATGTACTTAATTTTGGTAAGAGGATTTTAGACTCAAAGTAATTATTTTTGTACGATATAAGGAACCAAAAATATAATGCTTATTAATAAAAGAGTACTGGTTAAGTACTGTGTACAATGAAATATTTCATAGCCCCCTACTTTTCCCCTAATATCTGTTTCACTATAACAAAAATTGCTTTGACATTTTATCATAAAAATGCTCCAATACCTGCACTTCATTCCCTTTATGGCAATAAAGTAAGACCCCGCTTAATGCTGTTTCGTTTAGCGCCGTTTCGGTTTAACGCTATTTTACTTGAATAGTAAGATTCCCTGAAATTGTACCCAGCGTTAGGCTTCCCGATATCCGAAGTAATTTATCAGTGTTTCTTCTTTCCTGCGGTATTATACGAACGTATTTTTATCGTTTCAAATATTTGTTGACGTTTTTGTGATATAAATTTATATAATATAACGATTGCTATAGTGACAAATATTATGATTTTTAGTTTTAAACATGGGTGAGATAATAAAAAACATGAAAGTTGAACAACAAGAAAAAGCATTTTCACTTGAAACGAAAATGCAAGTGATTAGAAGATTAGATACTGGTGAACGTCAATTTCAAATTGGTGCTGCATTGAATTTGGCAACTTCAACAATAAGGATCATTCTTAAGAATAAAGAAAAAATACTGTCATCACAGCAACTGCAACTACGACAAGCTCTGCAACTAGAATTATCCGTTTTAGAAATAATAAAATAGAGGAAATGGAAAAAAAGACTTTCTATATGGACTGACGATGAAATTGAACGCAATATGCCATTAAAACAAGACTTAGAATTTTATTTATTTCTATATGTATATTCGTTTATTATATTTCTATATTTGTAAAGAATAAATTTTTGTTTTATTGTTAAAAAGAACAATTAATAAATTTAATGGTAAAATACCTGACCAATTTTTCTACCTACCTTCCCCTAATCACATTATTTACATGATGAGATAACCTCGTTTAACTCTGTTTCGCATTACACTCTACTTTGATGGAACGTTTTCCCCGCGTTAAGCTGGTTAAGCGGGGTCTTATTGTACTTAACATTAAGATCTATTTTTGGTTAAAGTGTAGAATAGCCCCTTTGCGAAGTCAATTTTTTGGCGACCGATTCCGATCGCCAAGCAACTTAATTTAGTGACAGGTGTTTCGAGAATTTACAGAGTGGAATTTTGCAATGAAAATAAAAAAAATATTAATGAAAAATTAAAAAAATTTTAATAAAATAATTACTTAAATATTTATAAAAATGTTGCTTGGCGAACTATTCTAGTCACCAAAAAATTATCTTTGCCCCCTATTCTATACTTTAATCCATTTTTTTAATTTTATTTCCCCCTTCATCTATTTACCATGGAACATCTTTTCACCATAAGTAAGTTTTGAAATTCTGAAAAAAAAACATTTCCTTGATCCAACCGTTTGCACATGTTACGTTTCATCATCACATGCTTCTTGGCAACTTAATATTTCAAAAAATTTATAAATCAATATCCTTTTTTTTTATTTTTTCACTCTGTATTTTTTTTAATTAGCGATTTCTTTTTCTCTCTTTCTTTCTGTTATTTCTTACATTCCTGTTTAGATTTTTTTATACAATGTGTAATCGCGATTTAATCAAGTCACCCGAACATTACTTACTTTCATTTTACATGTATTCACTTTTTCTTCCGGTTATTGGCTAGGGATTATTTCTTATAATTTTTTTCTTCCCATCTCAAGGCAATTACGTTTTCAATTACGCGTCGTCTTGTTTTGAATTATTACAATGCTGCTATCTTCATTTTTATTTTATTTTTTTGTACATTCCGTGTTGAATCCCAGTCACGGTTTTGGGAAAGGGAAAAAATGTAGACAAGAAAAGTGAGGGGAATGAATACTTCCATGCATAAATACGCCACACAAATTTCCCATTTTTTTTTTTTTTTTTTGCTTTGAAATCCCTACTCATGTAGTGTCGTCTTTAAATTTTTTTTCTTTCTCTCTCTTATCTTTTCTTGTGTCTCTACGTACGATCAATACTCAAAAAGCAGGAAAAACTCAAATGGATCAGACAGAAAGTATCTGGAAATCCGCGTGTAATGCTCCTTTCCCAGAAAATGGATTTTAGATAGAAATGGCGAGAAAGAGTGAGAAAAAGAAATAAAAGGGGAGTTTGAAAAGGGAAAGAGAGAGAGGAAAGAGAAAAAGTAAAAGAAAAACATCCGAAATCCATTTACCAGCAGCTTCCTATCATTGCTATTGGACACGATAAAATCCTCTCTTCATAAATTGTGAAATAACAAAACAAAATTCTTAATAGTATAGCTTCTATTTTGTCTTTATTTTTATCCAATCGGCTACAACTGTTGTCTTAAGCGAAGAGTGTGGACGTGTAATTCCATTTAAACATTTTATCTCTCTTTTTTAATTAATCGTTACTGTTGATCATTAGAATAATGAATATAAAATTTCAGATAGACGCGCGTGAATTGTACTTGATTAAAAAATATTTTTAAATTTTGAAACGAGGACATCGTTGTTATTATTATACTCTCGCTCATCAGAGCTGAAAGTGTTCCTTCGGTTCTCTGGGACAGATTTTCGAATGAGAAATTTCTTTTTTACGTATTTGATTTTACTAAAATCAACCTCCAGGGATTTAAGTGTGAGCAGTTATGCTTGCTGGATTCCATACGATATTTCTTACGAAATTTTAATTAGCTCTATGCATAAAGATTTCTATTAATTGAATTCCTACTATTAGCTCACACTCTCTATATATTTATTTATCTTTGTGGAATTGTCAATCGTTAATAAAATACATTTTGAAGCGCTTAATTGAGCTGAAATTTTATATACATGATTATTTTGGATGACAATGCAGTAATTTAATTACTATTAATAAAAATTAATTGATTAAAACTAATTCTTCAAAGAATTAAAAATATAGCCAGATTGGCATCATTTTTGGCGACGTAGCGACCATTTTCGCGACTTGTGTCAAAACACATGGAAAAGGTTTTTCCTCGCATTTTAAAGCGCTCATTTGAGCTCCAATTTTCTATACACTATTGTTTTGGGTAAAAATACGATAGTTTAATTATAATTAATTAAAATTAACTGACTGAAACTAATTACTTAAAGAATTACATATACAGCCACGTTGGTTTTATTTTTAACGACATGGGTCAAAATTTTAAAACATTTTTTTCCTCGCGTTTTAAAACATTCAGATGAACTGAAATTTTATATACACGATTGTTTGGATGACAATATGATACTTTAATGATAATTAATAAAAATTAATTACCACTTAATGTTGTGATTCTATCATATGTACATGCATATTTATATTAATTGTAACTATTTAATAAAAAGTAGCTAAAATAAAGATTTTCTTTGATGATCTAAGTAGGAATTGACTTAAAAATTTTTTTATATTACTTGTAATATAATATACCCACTAATCCAGCTCCTAAATGTTAGATTTTATCAAGATGGTTTAATTAATTAATGTCCCACTTAGAAATAACTTGTCTTTTACAACAGATTTCAATATTTTGGCTCATGGTCTACAGACGAGGCCGACCCCTAAGTTGGCATCTACTCTCCAAACTTCGGCAACATGCCAAAATTTGCAAGTTTATAAAGAAATAATAGAGATATGTGTGTGGTGTATATAGCATAGAGATATGGTATAATCTCTATGTGGTATATACTGAAACAATCAAAAACGTAATGGATTAAATTTCCTGCCGCACCACACGAGTAGTAAAGAGTTTTTAATTTTAAATCGATTTAAGTATAAACAAAGAAAAATAGTGTTGACCCAAAATATGTTAGGAATGTGCAAGTGACTTACAATTTAATATTAACTATATGTGGAAACTGTTTCTCTGATTTCCAGTGTTAGAGCTATTTCAAAGGTGTGTGAGAAACTTCTTCCCGAAGTTTCTCTCTCACCGTCTTGCCTACCTGAGGGTGTGGGAGGAATGAAAGCAGAACTAGAGAATTCCATAATCACAATTATTTATTCAGTCAGACAAACAAACCAACAACAATCTATTCACAAAATGAATATCAAATGAGTAGCACGGAGAAAGCAATGATTATTAAGCATTAGCGCACACAGGAATTTTCAGGGGGTCCGGGGTCGAAAGTTCACCATTCTTGTATCATGATCCTTTTGATTTTGTCGATTTTCGGAAACCAAACACAGTAAAAAACTAATTATTGAATAAATAATTAGCATTAATTAATAAAATTAATCATTAATAACAAATACTTAATTAAATTTTACGTATTATATACTTAGAATTATAATCAATCGGAAAAAAAATCAAAGGCTTTGGGAGGGTCCGGACCCCCAGGACCCCCTCCCATGTGTGCACCACTGTTATTAAGCAAATGTGTGGAATCAACTTATTTATCTTAACGTAATCTATCGTTGATTCCTAACCCCAAATCTAGTAATTCAACTCACTGGCAAAACACCACTCTTAATCTTTACATGCGAAAGTAAACCTTATTCAATCTTACCTGCGTAGCGAATATATAGCTGCTTCCTACCGCCTTCTTTATAATTACGAAACTCTGACTTTATATAATCGAACTAATCTGAGTAGTATGTTAATAAATAAACTAATCTTCTTGAGAGGGATGGCTGTGAATTAAACGTGAATGCTAGCTCAAAGATTCCCCAAGAGCATTAGTGTGAGGACGCGTATAGATCCGTCACAGGTGTTTTAAGCTCTCAAGAATTGGTCCTTAAAATTTTCTATTAATAATTTGATTCTTCTTTTAAATCATTTTAAGTGTATTTTAAAATTTTGAGTACTTCATTATTCACTTTTAACTAGGACAGTGTTTACCAGACTGCTTTGTCTAAAGTTCAGAATGCCAAAAAAAAAATTTGAGATCCGTTTGTTTATTCTGTGTGTCATATATCCTTACAAAATTAAATTAAAAAATACAAAAGTTGAACGAAAAGATCTGAAATTCTTGGAGCCCTGATAAGGATTATCATAATCCTTGACTTTTAGAAATGGTTTTATAGTAGGTTAATCAATTAAGGATTCAAAAATAAAGACTTTATAAACAATTTTCAGTTATTGATTTATGCTGTAATCATTTAAGCATAAATTTTTTGAAATGTTTTTAAAAATCTTTAAAAAAATATTTTAATTGTTGTTAAAAAAACATAACTTTACTGCGTATAATTTTTGTAACATAATTAAAACATTACCTACATTATGCTAATATTTCATATTCATCTATAGCAATATATATTTTTTTCTCCGCAGGGCCTGGAGAGTATTCCGGCTAATAAATTATGCTTATCGAGTAAATTAACTATTCCTACTCCAAGAATGGATACCTACAGATTTTCAATGGCAAATATGGAAGGTAAGTTATTTTTGTTACTCAAAAGATATAGCTTGGTATTCATAAATAAAAGTATAGATTGTGTTTACTTCAATAATTATATTTCGAAGGCACCAAAAGTTGTAATTGTAACTGTTTTGGAGTATTCTTGTTTATTTCTGAAGGTGAAGGTTGTAATGAGTATTGGAATTTAAATAGTGTTGCAATAGCATTGGGGGTACTTTCTTATGTAAGAAGCATTGTCTTTCTCTTAAATAATTCAAAACTTTTTTTCCCTATCTTTCACATGAAACTAATTTAAACAAAATCAGTAAATTTACAGAAGGTCTCGGATGGATGAGCTCGTCTCATTCTCGACTCATCCTCAATAAGATCATGATCTGAATAATTTTCATCGTCAAGTGTTATTCCAGGGCCTGTTCTCCGAAAAACTGGGAATTTTGAACTATATCTGAATTGGCAACAATGGCAAGATTGCATTTTTATTATGTCATGTTTGTCATTCGTGTGTAGACCTAGGCCTTCCACGCCATCAGTACTCGTTTAGATGAAAGGTGGCAGTCGGTCGAGTCGGTTTGTGGGACTAGGTTTGTAAGATTTAAGTCACGTATATTTATTTGTTTCGAGTTAGTGCTTGTACGAGTATTGGACAACGTATGCGATATACAGTGGGTGATCGGTTAACGAACACTTTCACGAAAGATTTTTGTGTTCGGATAACGAACACATATTCGAATAACGAACACTTTCAAGAAAGATTGTTTGTGTTTGGATAACGAACACATATTCGGAGGTGATCAGGGAGACACCCCTTAAATTATGGATGAAATTTTGACAACTGCTAGAGACCTGGAATTGGAGGTGAACGAGGATGACACAGAAGAGCTCATAATGGGACATGAAGATGAACTGATGATGGAAGAACTCCAAGAAATTTTGAATGAAGAACACCAAGAAATTTTGAATGAAGAACACCAAGAAACACAATGAAATGTATCTCCTTCTAAACAAGAGGAAGACGAAAGAGGACCAATGCCGACATCTGCCATTAAAGATCTTTTTAAAAAGTGGGATGCTTTCAGAGCAATGGTCTTAGAATGGCACCCAAACCAAGCTGATGTCAGTAGGGTTGGGGATCTTTACAGCGACAATGCTATTAATTACTTCCGGAAAATCCTGAAAAAGAGAGAAAAGCAATCGACATTGGACATGTTCTTCAACGCCCCATAAGCAAAAAATGAAAAGGACTGATTAATATTTAAGACTATATGTATGTATTATTTTTTAAAAAACTTACTAAGAAATTATACATTTTTTAAAATTTGATTTTTAGGGTCTCCAGAACGAATTAATCGATTTCACGTAGAAGTCTATGGTGAATCGATGTTCGGTTAACGAGCAATTCGGATAGCGAACTTAGTCTTGGAACGTATTATGTTCGTTAACCGATCACCCACTGTACTATCTACTTAAAAGGGTCGCAAATGGGGCATACTTTTGCATAGAGGCCAGGACATCAAGAAATCTAACGTTCTTTAAATTACACGCAATACAGAAATGTCTAATTTGCAATTTTTTCCTTTACTTTATCTGATTGAATCTAACTGAATTAAAAAAACTAACCATGTATTTGATTTTAAGTCTTATTTGGTTAATTAATGTGAAAGATTATTTTTAAATGAAAGATTTATATGATGTTGTTGTCATGTGTTTATTACTGGGATACATACGAAAGACGTGAGATAGATGAACAGAAACACACAACACAATCACAGAAGAATACAGATTTTATTACAAACGATATAATCCCAGAAAAGAACTGAAGGGGTGTACTGCTTTCCTTTTGAGACGGGAATCCATTTCAGGCGAAAATCCGATTCCCCCCAAGATACATCCATGCCTTATTCGGGATTCGAACCCGAACCCATTCAATTACAAGCCAAATGTCATTACTGAGAGAAGCGATGATTCATATGATGTCACTACCATTATGGATAAGTTATGAAAGCAGTGAAACAGTTCGTAACAATTTATGTCAGTGGCGTAACGGAAAATATTAGGGCCCCCTGAAAAGTCAGGTTTTGGGTCGTCCCAAGCCGAATCTTACAAAGGGTACGTATTTAGAGTCAATCAGGCTTTGGGCCCCTTACAGCCCTGCCCTCCCTCCAAAATGCGGGGGTGTACGTTACGCCACTGATTTATGTAGGATTTTTAAATTTAGAGCATCGATTTAACTTTCAAAATGATTATGAGACGATCAGCATGAACTTAAAGTGATTGACTTAATATATTATCAGTTATGAAGACCGTAGGTTGACGATTACGTTTTCGTGTTATCGCCAATACGAGAGCATTAGCAATATTATTCAAAACGATCTGTGTATAACTTAGGTGTAATGTAATCAGAGTACATGTAATTAACAACCATATATCATTGAACTGTTTTTATTTAATAAAAAAAAATGTATGTAAAATATTTTTTTTTTTTCCATTTGCAGATAGTCAAGATATAGAACTAGATGCAATTTTAGGAGAACTGTGTGCTCTAGAAGACAAACTAGATCGCGAAATCATGCCAAAGAGCCAATCAGCCAACCAGGCATTGGGTAATGCCTGGATGAACTCTAAGCCTTCTGGTGGTAATGTTCCAAATCAGAATAACGTAAAGAACCAATTAGAGCCAAAAGCTAATTCTGGCCATAGTCGATCTAATTCAGGTGGAAGTGGAACCAGACCAAAATTTGAAATTGGTGGTCTTCAGGTAATTCAAAAGTTTTCCCTCGAATTTCACACCCATCTTTCGATATAACACCGCACATATTTGTTATTCTAAATATAATTACTGCGTCACTGGTAAAGCCTACATAGTTTTGATACAGAAAATGCTGAAAAGGGTTTAAAAATACTTTTATAAAAAGCTTAAAAATGCATTATAGTAAACAAAAATAGAAGTAATTAATAAAATGTCTACGTTAGTATATCAGTTTTTTTAGCATGCTATGAATCAAAGTATCGCACTAAAAAGAAGAAAACCGAACTGTGCTAATTCTAAAGATTCTGAATCACACACAAGAAACATATACGTAGTTAATAGATTTTATACTGAAAACCACAATACACATAATCAAAGTAGTGGTGTTCATCTCTTTGACATTTTCTATATTACCTCAAAAACAAGACTCGAACTTGTTTTTATACCGTTCGAATTGACAATAATTAACATTTTTTGACAATATTTTCGAAATTCTCTTAAAGGAATTCATTACTAAGTTTTTTAAAGTTCAAAAAACTGTTAAAAAATTAGGAAAATGATTTTAAAATGAAAACCTAACTTATAAACCACAAAAAAGTTTGACAAAAAATTTCATGTATTTAAATATGCGAGCTTTGTCAGATTTGATTTTATATAATTTACATCGCATTCTGAAACAACTCGACAGCTATTGGCGACAGATCTCGGTAATTTTGAGCCACAATCAACTGATGAAGACGTCTCCTGACCTGGTAGTTACTTCTCGATACTTCCACGATATGATGCCAAAGGACTTAGAGCGTCTATATTTAGCGTTATTAGCCTTTTTACACTGTTCATTTTCAGTGGGACCAGGAGTTCCCCCTACTCGATAATGCCGGCCGCGAGTTCGTGACCATAACCATTAGATTACATGGATCGGCGGGAATTCGTGTTGTTTACGAAGCTTCTTTTAAAAAATTCCATATTATTTTATCCGACCCCTGGATATTATAGCCATCTGTTATTCACGTTTTATTAAATTATATATATAGAGAGAGAGAGAGACCAATAATATTTTTATAACATTCCTATCTGTATTTGGGTTTTAACACAGTATTCTCCTTAAGTATACATGTACTTCTAATGTAATTTACCTCAAGATAATTTGTAGTGTCTCAGAATCCAATTTGCAAATGCCTTTAAATTTGCAATGCAATCAATTCAAATGGTGAATCTCTAAACAAATATTCAGTTTACATTAAGTAATTGCTGTAGGTAATTAATTTAGTTAAATCAGAGTAAAAAAAAAAACAAAAAAACGAATCAATGTGTCTCATTCTTCATCGTTGAACTTCAAACATTATTCGCAAGGGAGATATATTAAATGAGTACCTTTTAGCCTAATGGTGAGATTTAAAGTCAAAATTCTACCCAAACTGCAAAAACTAAATATTTATTCCTTTTAACTTAAAATCAAAGAGGACCTTAGAGTCTCCATCAAAATATTTAAGGAATCTTTATAATTTACTTAATTACAATTAACGCCAATATTGAACTCCCATTTTAAAATTAAAATGGAAAAGATTTTGTTAAAATATAAATTTAAACAAAAAAATTTTTACCCTATTTCTTTCTATTTTATTGTTGTATCACATTTAATTAAAAACTATAAAGATTCCTTTTCTAAAAATACAATTATTTCCTCTTTTTATAGGTTGATATGTATTCTGACGAATTTCTTCGTTCACAAAAAAGTGATTTGAGTTTGAGAACAGAGAGTCCAGATAATGATTCAGCTTTCTCGGACAACGTTTCAATGCTATCTTCTGAATCTTCTGCATCTTCTGGGGGTGTCAGGGGTGAGGGGCACTCCAGCAGAAGTATGTCATCTCAAAGCAGCTGTATGTCTCTTGCTTCTTCTCCCACTCAGGTAAAATTCTATGCGTATGCTTAGTTGAAATTGTATTATAAAAAATAAAAATTAAAAAATTCTTTTTGTATTATTTTTACCATTAATTTAATATTCTATTCATTTTATCTTTTTCTCCCCTACAAAATCATTGTGGGGCTTTTTTCTCTCTTTGCGGTTGATCTTTAGAGAAAACTTTTTTTTGTTATTTATTTATTTTTTCAGTGATGAAAAGCATTCGTTTCTTCGTGATATTCTATAACTGAGTTTTAAAGTTGATTAAGAATCAGACTGTTTTTGAAAGCTGTTCCATTTGTTTAATACCTATTTGAATTGAGATTTATAACTTTTTAATTTTATTTACATTTATTAGCAGTTTATTTTTTCAGGAACCTCTCCTTCAGAAAAATTATTTCCCTAAAAAGTTACATTTTATCATGCTATTTTATTATTAGTATCATTTTATTATAAGTTATTATATTTTTTATTATTATAATTTTTCACTTAGGTTGAACAAGCAGCTCGCCTGAAAGCGGAGAAGATAAAAATTGCTTTGGAGAAAATGAAAGAAGCAAGCATTAAGAAGGTAAAATTATCTTTTTTATGTATAATTACATTCCATAGAATAATAACTTCTTAGAAAAATGCATAAGGCGCATAAATGCGTATTTTTAGGGACCATAGTAATTTACAATGCCATAGCCGAAACTGAGATAAGGTGTGCTGCCATCTAGTGTTCGAAATCCGGATCACCACTTAGGCGGTAGCTGTCACTTTTAGACCCGATTTAAACGTCTTTTATGAGGATCACCCTCTCTCTCTGATTAACTAAACTCGAAAAGAATAATCTTCCAAACCATTTTATAGCATACTAGTTTATTTTTATATTCTCAAATTTTGATTCGTGGCGGAGAAGTTGCCGCAGCTTATAATAAATTGTTAGACATTTCATTATGTGATATTATATTTAAAGGCTAAATTTGTCTTTTGATCTCTATGGGAAGGATGAATGTTTATAAAAACATAATATTTATAAGCCACTTATGACATCACAAACTGCTTTAGTTTTTTGAAAATTATTATTTTGTAGATGACAGCAGTATTAAAATTTCATAAAAAAATAAGAGCATACTATAATAAAAGCTTTGTGTGCCTTTTTTCTACAGCTGTTCATCAAAGCATTCAGTGCTGACAATAGTGCCAAGAGCCTGCTCATAGATGAGCGCATGACTGTGGGACATGTCTGTAAACTTTTAGCTGAAAAAAATCATGTAGCAATGGATCCTAAATGGGCTCTGGTAGAACACATTCCAGAATTATATATCGGTAAGTACAAATTTAGTTCTTCGAAAATATGATGTGATTCATTGCAATAAAAAAATGAAAAACAATCTGAATAAATTGATTTACGTCTCAGAAAATCATATAAGTAATTCATTGCTTGTTAAAACTATTTGCTTTTTTTTCTAGAACGTGTGTATGAAGACCATGAGCATGTGGTTGAAAATCTACTTTTGTGGACCAGAGATTCTTGCAATCGGTTATTTTTCTTAGAAAGAGAAGAAAAATACGATCTATTTTTAAATCCTCAGGTGTGTATGATTTACATTGTGCATCGAAATTTCTGCAAAATTAATAATTGCTAAATAAAATGTAACTGGAGTATATTCAAAATGTTGAAGGTTTATTTTATTTTAAATAAGTGTTGCAGAGTTAAGAAATTTAAAAATCTTTAAAACCCTTTACTTAAATTATTATTATTATTATTTTGATTATTTTTTGCTTTGTTTTTTGTAATATTTAACTGCTGTGTGGGTTACCTCATTTTTATAATAACATAATTCTTCCTAAATACTCATTTCCACAAAGTTCATGTCTTCTAAAATAAAAGTAAACAATAGGGAAAATGGATAAACCAATATAAGAAACAACTTAACTTTAACTAAAATATCGGTAATTCAACTTTCTTATGCTTCTCATAACATTCGAGCGCTTAGAAATTCAGATATTTTCTATGTTTGTAGCAGTTATCTTAGTTCTTTCCAACATTTTCTAGTTAGCAAATTATTTCGTGATAAATTCATGAATTTTTTAAGTTTTGCTTTTTTTTTTTATCAAAATCTATTTTTAGGGCATTAAAAACTATTTTTCTTCTTGTGTCTAACACTTTCAGGTTGGTTTTTCTACAAAATATATATATATTGCTTTTTGCTTAGATTCTTTCTGTAAAAGTGTTTTTACAGCATTGAACATTATTAAGCAAGAAAAACAACTTCCAAATTACTTTATATTTTTTTCCTAAAAATTTCATTTATAGCTGATAATGGTTTTTAACTACTGAAACGTAATGATTTTGCGGGAGAAGTTCCTGAATTTATTTTTATCATAACCTTGAAACATTATTGTCTAGTTTGAATTTTTTTGTTGTATATAGGTTTGTGAATTTGTTTTAAGAATGAATTTAGTTGGTTTTCGTTTTTGAAAGAATATAATTCTTTTTTTTAATATACTGTCAAATAAAATGCAGTGTAAGAGAACAAAAAATTATATATATTCTCAATTTCAAATAATAAATAATGTCTGAATAATTTATTTGACTTTTTGACATCAATGAATCTCAAAAGCCAAATAAATGAATTATTGATAAGAATTGAATTGGCTGAATGCTCAGTTCCTCAAAAAAGAAATTTATTTTTTATAAATATATTATTTAAAAATTGTTATTTCTATTTATTGTGGTTGTCATAATGGTAACAAGCTTGATTGTTTTTAAATGCTTTCAAAAATTTAATTGTGCTCATATTTCATTTGTGTATATATATATTTACTTTGTAAATGTTTAACTTTTATTTTATAAGAATAATGTGTAGACATGAGGATAAAGTAATTTAATATAATAATCTATTATGTGATGTAATAGAAGCTATTAAAGATATATATATATATGTATATATATATATGTATATATGGTATAATAAAGTAAAAGTGAAAAAGTTCTAAAACTTGCAGTGTCAAAGAAGAAAGAAATTATATATATATATATATATATATATATATATATATATATATATATATATATATATATATATATATATATATATATATATATATATAAATTCACTAATATAATTTCTAACCTAAAATTTTTTTACATAATTGCATTTGTTCTCGTTTTCCTGCTGCATATATAATTAGTTAACCTGTATTTGATGAATCAAATATAATACTTCATACTCTTTTCTTTTTGTTGCAGAATTATTTACTTGGAGGTACTTCATCCGAAAAACATGCAGAATTAGATGATGATGCCAAAAATAATTTATTGGATGTAAGTTACAAAATATTCAGAATCTAAGCTTATTGTATACATTGAGCTCAATAATTTAAAAATAATCATAATGAATATATCTTACAAAAATTTATTTTGCAGGAATTTTTTTCTTCAAATGTTGGTGTTTCTGAAGTTGAAGGCTCTTTGTATCTCAAAAGTGACGGGAAGAAAGCCTGGAAAAAGCACTTTTTTGTTTTGAGAGCATCAGGTCTCTATTATTGTCCAAAAGGAAAATCTAAGGTACTTCAACATTTAGTAACAAATTTCTACTCTAGAATAAAAATAATGTCATAAGAGATTATTAAAAATTGATCTGCTAGTTTTTAAATATATTGAATATTAAAGTATATAAAATGTGGAAAGTTGCAAAAAACAAAATTCTTAATTCATTGTAATCTACTTTTTAACATACAACTTTCCTAATATTCAAGCTTCTTTTTATTAAGATTTTCAATTATTGGTGAATTAATTCGAAAATAAATTTGTTTATATCTTTTTTTTTTAAGTTTTTGATGAAATTAATATTAGGGATGATATCCATTGTGTATTTAACATTTTTCTTCATATATATAAGGATGGATATTTTAAAAAAAAACATTTTATCTATTTCATTCTTTGCTGCATGTAGAATTAGGTGTTTAGAAAAGTTCTTATATTATTTTCTTTAATTGCTGATTTTGAACCTTATTTTTAAATGTCTTTGTTAATTATTTTAACATTTATTATTATTATTTTAAATACAGTTTATGATACAAATTGATAAAATATATATAAATTTGGTTGAGATACATAAATTTAAAAATTCACATATATTTATAATAAATTAATTCAAAAATTTATATTGATCTATAAATTTGTGAACTTTAGTGGATGAAACAAAAGAATTTTATTTTATTCTTCACAGTTATCAAAAGATCTACTGTGTTTGACTACTTTTGATATGAACAATGTGTACATTGGATTTGGTTGGAAAAAGAAGTATAAAGCACCCACTGAATTCGGTTTTGCCATTAAGGTATTGTTATTTTTATGTATTTTAATCATTTTTAATTTATATTACTTGATTAAAAGCTTAAAAATTCTTTCTATTATTGTTCAATAACTTTCTATATATATATGAATCCTTTGTTAATAGGATATTTTAAATTAAATATCGTTTTTTTTTCAGCACCCTCAGATCCAAACTAAATCTTCCAAATATATTAAATATTTATGTGCAGAAAATGAGAAATCTTTAAAGCAATGGATGATGGGGATTCGCCTAGCAAAAGTAAAAAAATTATACAACTCTCTTCTACTACCTATTGTGATTTTTCATTTTGTGTTTCTTATTCGTAATTTATTTAATAATATGCTATTGGATATTAGTAAATACTTAAAATATAGGAGAAAAAATGTCGATTTTTATAATTGGCTAGTTGGTTTGAACTATGTGTTAAAAATTTCAATTTTAAAATTGATTGAAAATAATTTTACTCTTGCTTTTAGAAATGTGTATTTGTTGTGTATAGCCACTAACATATGCTTAAAAATTCTTTTGATACTTACAACTGCATAATTCATTATGCCTATAAATATTTTTAAAAATATATAACTTTTAAAAATTTGATTTTTTTAATTTCTTTTTTATTGAATAAAAATAATTTTAAAACACATAATGTTTTACAGTATGGACCTCAGTTAAAGGAAAATTACGACAATCTTCTGAGAGACATAGCTGAGGAGGACTTAGAAAGTCTGGCCAATGCTCGAAGCTTCTCTATTTCTTCAATGGCAAAGCATGCTAATGGCACTTCTGAAAACTGTCCAAATTTCAAATCCGAACCTTCAAGCAAGACTCTTAATCTAGATCAAATAGATGATGAACCACCCACAACGCTTGAGAAGCTTCACAAATTGCGAGTGATTAGTCGACAGGATTCCATAAAATCCAGCAAATCCAATACTAGCAGCAGCAGTGGTTGTCCATCTGAAAGATCCAGTAGTGGTACACCTACTACTGACCACTTAGTCTTTGACACTGACTTCCCTATGGGTTAGTGTACTGTTATTATATGGATGCTTTTAGCATTTGTGATATCTATGCATTTAATTATGGGTGATTTGGGAATCTTATTGTTTGTATTTTTTTATTTTGTTTTTTGCTTTTTAAATGAATAAAGTTGATTTTTTTATCAAAATGTTTAACTATTTTCTTTTTTTGTTTATGATTTTTTCTGTTATTTTTTTCATTTCATTCTCACTTTGAATGCAAGTCAGGGAGAGGGTTCAAAATTGAATATTTTTTTGTAAAGAAAAAGCACTAAATATATATATATATAATAAACATTGTATTAGATCAAAAAAAAATTTTTTTTGCAGTAATGTATATTTAAACTCCTTTTTTGTTATCATACACTTTTGTCAATTAGTATTCTTAAATGGAATTAGCTGCCAAAAGAAAAACCGAACCTATTAATTGAATTTATCATATATTCATGTTAATTGGGTTTAACAATCTTTGTATCATCGTATGTTTTATGTTATTGATTCATCACAATTTTTTATTCATTGCTTTTACACAGAAATTAAAAGCTGATTGTTCAATTATTCATACAGAGAAATACATATGAATATATATATATATATTCTCTGTATGAAAAGTTTCATACAGAGAAATATATTACAAAAACTCAGGAATTCTTTGTTCTTAGTTTATTGTATAATCCATTACCAGATTTTAAACTCATTGAAATTTTAAATCGTGATTTAATCTTTATACATTTTTTAAACTATCTTTATGCTATTTTTATTTATTTTTTCCCATTTATTCGTAAGGAAATAGTTATTGACAATAATTTTAAAAGATGAAGCAGGGGGAGGGTCAAAAACTTTTTATCCATTTGCAATTTTTCAAAACAATTTTGTTGCAAACAAATGTAATTGATTCCCTGATTTGTTTTGATTTTGATTTATGTTGCATTCTAAAGCAGCACAAGATCTTGTTGAAAGACTTCATAATTTTATAATAATATCAGAAGAATAGCTCTTTATATTTATCAATATATTGTAGAGCCTAAGATCAATTTCATTTGAAGGTTTTCTAAAGTTATTATGTTATCTAGAATGTTATATATTTATTATGCTGCAAAATTCAAAATGATATATATATATAGTGTTATATATTAATTATCTTATTTTAATGAGTTTTCAAGGAAATAAAAAATAATTAATAAATAAAATTAACCGTTTGTATTATTCATTATACATAGTTTATAATGATTAGTAAAAATTTATGTAATTTTATATAATTGTTCTTTCATATTATATGTTATCAATTCTTATTTTAAAAGACAAATGAGTAACTTTTTAAATAAAATGTTACTAAATATTCTTTTCATTCTAATTATATCATATAATCTATATTTAAAAAAATCCTCAAGTATTGTATTCTCTTTGAAGAAGTGAAAAGTTATTTTAGGCCAATCTTATTTTCTGGTTTTATTCCTGTTTGATACACAGGCACCATTAAAAGAAAGCCTACCATGACTCCCAAAATACCTCTTACAAGTACCACACGAAACCTAGCCAAGCAATCTGGTGAAGATGCTCCTCACTTGGATTGCTTAAGCAATGGAAGTGGCGGGAGTTGTAATGGAAGTCTCAATGGTAGTCTTGGAAGATCAACCTGTGGACGTTTTAGTCTAAGAAGATCCAAGACAGATGACAGGATATCTCTTGGCAGCCTGTCTAGGAAATCTAAACAGAGTTCTTATCTAGTATGAAACTTAATATTATGATTTAGACATAATCACTTTATGTTTACTTTCTTAAATTGAATTACTTTAATTGTTTGTAAGACTTGACTCGTAATTTGAAAGCCTGAACTTATAATATTATTAGATAAATTGATTAGTAATTATTGTTTGTGGGCAATTACAGAAAGATAAATAAATGCGAATTATGAAGTTTATTTATTATTATTATTTGAAGTATAAATTATTTTAATCACACATTTTGTTGGCTTTTACAATCTGATTAAAAAAGAATATGATAGTTATATATAATGAAAAAGTACAATCTTTTTTGCTCATAAACACATTAAAAAAAGACATTTTTATCTGCTTATGTACATCTTATAATTTTACAAAAAGAGGTATTTTTGCATCAGTATTTGATGGTAATTTTTAATTTGGTAATTTTATCACCAATCAGAAAAACGAACTTTCTCTATGTTGTACACTCTAAAAAGATTTTAAAGTCTACAGAGAAAAATCATATTCTTCACTGTGATGGCTGTATATAATGCGTACAAAATGAAATCCTTATCTTTAAATTTTTGGTATAAGGTTATGAGATGTATAAATAGAAATTTCTCCTAAAAAATGGATACATATATACGAATAATTCTAACCATTCCGTAATTTTTATTTACTGTTTCTGATAAATTAATGAGCATGATTGAATTGTGAATTCTTAACTTTTTTTCTTTTAACTTTAATGTTCATTATATGGGGAAATATTATTAAGTACCGTAATGAATTTAAACTTCAAAAGGCATAAGAAGCAATAATATACTTTCTTATAAATTCATTTTTTAAAAAAATTTCAAGCCTTATTTTTATTTACCTTTTCTTTTCCAAAGGACACACCTCCATCTACTCTTCTCAGAGAGGATTTACCACTCCCTCCTCCTCCCCCAGAAGTTACAAACATGACTGAATGCATGAATTTTGACACTCTTCCTCCACCACCTCCTGAAGCCTTCAGAAATGGAACCTTAGACCTTGAAAATCTACCTCCACCTCCAATTCAAACAGATGAGGATCTCAAATGGTTAGATGAGACAAACATCTCTAATCTTCCACCACCTCCATCTCCACAGATTAACAATTCCAGTAAAGAGGGTTCCACTCCAGACAAAAATTCTAAAAATTCAGTTCGAGCATCGCCTGCTGTTCCACCAAAACCAAGGAAGGGCATCAGACGCAGGCAGTCTGAAAGCGATGCTCGCTCCACACCTCCAAGACTATCCGAACATAGAAACAAACTCGTTGTGATTAAGCCGAAACCTTCTAAGAACTTAAACTTAGCATTATCTGAATCAAATCCCTGTGATGAAAACAAATGGAATGATGTATTTACTCCAGTTTCACCACCTTGTACACGTTCCAATAGAACTTCTTGTGTCGATGATTCTAAGTCTCCAGCACTGTCTCGAAGTAGAAGAACCAGTGCACCCTGTGTACCCAATGGTAAACTGCAGATTCATTCAATAGTTTCACCTACGGAACCATCCAAACCGACAGCATCTGACAGAAAGTCCAGATCTCAATTTAAACCATCCCCTCCAAAGAGAAGTGAAAATACCAAGTTGACTTCTGCTTTTACTGCTCCCCAACGAAGATCAGCTTCAGCCTCTGCTGCACCATATGATCAAGAAGATTATCCGCCGGAATCCTTTTTACGTAATTTACAAAAAGTCATGGTGAGAAAATGGAAGGTGGCTCAGCAACTATCCAATGACAACACTGTCACTTCACATCAAATCTTAGGATTTAGGGATCCAAACTGTCTGCCTTCGGCAGATGGGCCACATCCTTTACAAAGATCGCCGTCTTCACCACCACCTTTACCTAACCATGTAGATAAACACAAAGTTTCCCGATCGTCATCACAATGTCGGGAATCCAAAGCAAACTCTAAAAAACAACCTCCTCCACCACCACCTAAAAAAAGTGAAACCAAAGTTTCCCTGTGGTAGAACATTCACCAGTGTCTCTGAAACGAACATGCTCAATTTGGTGCTGTGAATATGCTCTCGTCGCAAAGAACTCGAATTTTAGTCTTTTCAATACATTCTACAGGAAGAAATTCTTTACTCTCTTCTGTCAGTTGGTTCATGTGAAGTTTTGTATTTTATAGTATAGGTGGCTTCAATATCGTAGGCTGTTAACGCAATGTTGGGCTATTATTGAAATTCTTCGAGAAGTATTTTTACACATTCATATTGTGTCCACAAACTGGACAGTCGTTCTTGTGAAGGTGCAGAAATCGATACGAAACTGCTCAATTAGCAATATTTTTTGAGAGTTTGACTTGCTGACATATTCCTCTTGCAGTTTTGCACTTTGATTGTACTGTTGTATTACATCATTTTTACATTTCGTGAATGTATTTAACAAAAATTAAAAATTACTTTTTTTTGTATTGTATTGAAACATTAGTTGAAAAAATGTTGTTGTTTTTTGAGTGTTAATCCAACTCTATTTAGTGTGCTTATCAATTTGGTTATTAAAATTAAATCGAAATTTCTACCTCCGAAGTTCCTTTACGAATTCTTTGCTGGTTCAAAAATAATACTTATCGAGCTTGGAAAATTATAAATGGGAGTAAAGTTATATGGATGTTTGAAAGGGTTTAATTGATATTTTCTGGATACAAAAATATCAATTATTATAATACAGATTTCACATATCTTGTTCTAATGAAATGAATTTTAAAAGAAATGCTTTGTGTGTCACATACAATCAATTCTGAGCAAATCCATAAATAAAGAAAGAATTGACATTTAAATATCCGAGAATTTCTTTTGATAAAAGTGAAAAGAATTTAAGTATGTATTTTTTTTCTCTTGAGGTAACATTTTCAGTTATGCTACTGCAAATATTTTAACAGGATGAACAATAAGTTTGTTTACTTAGTTTTTTCAATATATATATATTTACAAAACTGTAATGTTTTAATTGTATTAGTAAAATTCTAATTAATTATATACTTTATATTTGAATGTTATTTAACTAATGCATTCTATTAATTTTGTGAATCATATTCACAGCTTTTGTTAGATACTTCTTCGGTGTTGTTAGGTGTACATCATCCATTATTAAAACATTTGTATATCGATCCCTATTCACACACTCAAGGAATTGTTCATTTGATCTTAAAAAATTGAATGTACTTCATTAAATAACTGAACAAAGAGAATAATTCATGTGTGTTAGATACTATCCCATGTTGGATTTATGTAATCTTTTCTTGTATAGTGTCTTGTAGAAGGCTTTATAGCTCTGAGCTTAAGACATCCTGCACCGAAAAGTTGAAATTTAGAATGAAAAAAAAAAGTTGTTCGTACTTACGTATTATCGCAACAATCGCCGACGTTCAAGATAACTCGCCAAGTTGGCAACCCCAATTACGCATGTGTCGTATGCGCGGAATTGGCAATCATGTACTTCGTTTCTTATAACATTGCCAATAGGTTGCGATAATACTTAAGAAACAAGTTGTTTTACAAGTATTTGCCCCTTGCGACTCCTTAAATGTTTTCTGTAACTATTACTAGCGCACATTTAGTGTATATCCTTGTACTTATATTTATGTTAAATTATTTGTGCCAATACAAATAGATTCTAGTGACCTGTGTATGAAATTGGCTGGACCAATTAGAAGTCGTGAATATATGAATATTTCTCATTTTTTTTTTTTTTTTTTAAAGAATGATATTGACAGATTTTAACAGGGTTAGGTGCATTTTGCAATTTATTCACTGAGGATATTTAAGATTAATTAAAAGTTTCGAGCAGATATCTTTTGAGTTAAAAGCGTATGCTTAAGGAAGGAGCTTATTTGTAAGTATGGATAAGATTCAACATATTAAGGAAGTGAAAAGATCAGGAAAAAAAATTAAAAAATGGAGAGAAACAGTCGCCAAAATTAACCTCAATGAAAGATTTTGAAGTTAATGCTACATTATGGGTCATCTTTTCAAGATGAATAGTTTTAATCAATGAAAAATATTTATCGTGAAATGGGACTTAATCAATTATAATCTAATTCTAATAGCATTGACAATCTGTCAAAATTCATCATAAAAATATTTTAAAAATACTCAGTTGAATGTTGAAAATGTGTACAGTCTTTTACCTAATCATATATATAAAATGTTAATATTACTTATTTGATTGTAGTACATAGATATTTAACATGTATGCGTTAATTATTGCAATAAAGCTACACTCATTTTCAAATTGTGCTTGTTTTTTAATTATGATGTCGTTTTAGTTAGAAATCTTTTTTTCTCTCGTTATATTTAGATTTATATAAAATATAGGTATATATATATATATATATATATATATATATATATATATATATATAAATATTCCTATACAAAATGTAGTGAAATTCGTTTAACGTGAAAACGCTTAAGACAAATATCGGTTAACATGAAACAACACCACGGTCAACTACGTATTTTCGTGCATTTTTTTTATCATAACACGAAACAAAAATCATTTAACACGAATAGATATTCCTTCTGAGATTGAACCAAATTCGGAAAAACCAACCACGCGGGCAAGATTAAGAGGGGTGTAAAATTAAAGAGAGGTAGTTTTCGCATGTTTTGGGAAATAAGGCTTACTTGGCTGTGAAATACCCTCAGAATAGCCTTTGACACGAGCCAATTTTGTTTATCTAAGCTACCTTCACCCTCCATCCACACAAAAAGATTCGAAATGAGGAACATTATGAAAAAAAGTATACGCAGATATTTGGACACGAAGTAAGTGAAATGAATAACAAAATGGACGATATCGAACATTTTGATGATAAAAAAAGATAATGTAAAGAAATATATCAGATTATTTTTCAAAAACTCGATAAAAGTTTTGTATTTCAAAAAACCTGAAAATTTTGTATTAAATTTCATTAAATTTTTGTGAATATTTTGTTCATTAATTTTTGTTAAATACATGCATATATACATATCTATGGAAATAAAATGTGCTCTAATAAACTTAATTTTGTTAAATATACGGGTTTTTTTTTAAACGAAATTCTTTGAACACGAACAAATATTTCAGTGCCCTTAGTTTTGTGTTAAGCGATTTTCACTGTATACAAGTTCTTTGTTGATACATATAAACTTATTACAGAGTAGCTCGTGGCTATATTGAGGGGGAAATCATTATTAATCGGAACCTACGTATGCGGAAATGTTTAAAAATTGGAAGAAAAGTAATTTCAACATTTTAATACTGCCACAAAGGAGTTGAATTTTTTTAAGCAATGGAATAAGACTTAATTTTGGTTAGATAGTTTTAGATTCAAAATAAAAAAAAACTTTCTACAATATAAATAACCAAAAGCAATAATTACAAGTTGTAGTCTCCGAAAAACTGGGAATTTCGGACGATATGTCAACTCGCTACAAGCGATGACCGTCGCCCACGTATAGGCTTATAGGCTTACCATCATTACTCGTTCAGTCAAAAGGCAGCAGTCGGTAGAGCTGGTTCGTGCGATTGCAAGTCATACACATTTTTTTATTTTGGGTTGTACGTGTATTTGACAACGTTTGCTATGCGCTATCTACTGTTAAGGGCATAGGTAATGCCTACTAGGGTTTCTGATTTCCCGACTTTTTCCATTTCCGGGAAGTCCCGGGAACGGAATTGTCATTCCCAGGAATATATCAAATTTTCCAAAAATTTGAAAACATGTTATTTTTTTATTGATATCAATAATATTAAGGTATCCGACTACGTTCGGAACCGTGATTTTAAAAAAGCGCATAAATGCATAATTTTCATGATATTTAGTGTCGCTCAGATTAGAAAACATGCATAAAATTGTTTTAAGGACATTTTGACAAAAAAAAATTTATTTAAATATAATATTTTGGCAAAAAATTAACTTAGAATAATCTTTTTTCCAAATGTTCTCCTTTTGTGAAAAATGCTTCTATTAGAATAATATTTTGCCTGTATTTAGCTCAGACCTCTGTTCAGAGGCTCAACTAGAATTTTTGAAATACATAACTTAGAAGTGGGTTTATTCATATTTTAACGACAACAGAGGGGAGCAATTTTGAGGAAAAAACGCGAATAATTATTTCACATGGTGGTAACTCTGAAAATAATGTGAATTTTTCAAAAATTCTAGTCGAGCCCCTGTAGAGAGGTCTGAGCTATATACAGGCAAAATATTATTATAATAAAACCATTTTTCACAAAAAGAGAACATTTGGAAAAAAAGATTATCTAAGTTAATTTTTTGCCAAAATATTATATTTAAATAATTTTTTTTTATTAAAATGTCCTTAAAACAATTTTATGCATATATTCTAATCTTGAGTGACACTAAATATCATGAAAATTATCCATTTATGCGTTTTTTTAAAAACACGGTTCCGAACGTAGTCGGATACCTTAAAAGTATCTTATTTCCTTATTTTGTACTCTGTATGTTTAATGTCAGTTTTCATTTATGTTGAAACTTGATGGGTTCGAGGTGATATTAAATATTAAATCATGAAATTTGATATGTTTATACATCTTTTACTAGTAACTTTCTTCGCATCCCGGAGTGGGGTCGCAACGGACATTCCTTTCACACATACGATGTCCGGTCTGAGCTATCCAAATGTTTTATTTTTTAGTTTTTAGTGTAGTTACTATAAGTTATGTAAAATAAACGCAAGTGGAGCCCACCGTCAGTAGACTCACTCTTTATCGAAGTCTGTTGAGAAATAGACTATTCCTTCTCTTACATATTACTCGTTTGAAATATTAACAGGTACCGTAAAATCCGGCGTATAACGTGCACTTTTAACACAAAAAATAAGATCAAAATTTAAGGGTGTGCGTTATACGCCTGGTATGAGAATGAGAGCTTTAAAAATAAAAAGATAAGCATAGAAAAAAAAATTACACCTCTACAAAGATACCTCTCATGAACTTAAATGGTTGTAGTTCTAGAAGTAAACTATTTTTGTCTAAAGCTTGGATACCTCGAATAAATGACTTCAAAACATAAGAGCATTACTCACGCCAGTAGCGCACACAGGAATTTTTCAAAGGTGGGGGGTCGGGGTCAAAAGTTCACCATTCTTGTATCATGCTCCTTTTAATTTTGTCGATTTTCGGGAACAAAACACAATAAAAAACTAATTATTGAATAAATAATTAGCATTAATTAATAAAATTAATCATTAATAACAAATACTTAATTAAATGTTACGTACTATATACTTATAATTATAATCAATCGGAAAAAAATCAAGGGCTTTGGGGGGAGGTCCGGACCCCCTGTTTGCGCCACTGACTCACGTACATTTCCGGTTCCTTCGTAAAAAGGGGGGTGCGCGTTATACGGCGAACGTACCTAAAAATTAAAAATTGCAGCTTTAAAGTATAGGTGCGCGTTATACGCCGGATTTTACGATTAGTCTTACGTCTTTAGTTTCGAATTATTTTGTATTTTGTAAGACTTAAATAATATATATAAAAGTATATGATACTCAAGTTGTACAGGTGTGTACCTATGTGAACAATAGATCTTTTTTAATTATAATTTTTTGCTTTGGAGAAGGGGCGGTAAAACTGCTAGAGCCGGCCCTGCCCAGGGCCTACTTTTACGTAAAGGCCCAGGATCTCAAGAAGTCTTAAGACGTTCCTGAACATGGATCACACTTCATCCACACTTAAATTCTGATTAAAGTTTCAATTTCATATGGTAAAGGGAAAAGTTGTATTTCTATAGTATTTCTGAATTGTAGGAACGAAGTATATGGGCAAAAGGTATCTTACAACTAGCCTAATGATATTGATATTTTTTTTTGTATGAAAAGTAAATCGTAATTCCTTCCATTTCGGAAATATTAAGCTAAGTTCAAAATAAGCCATGAGTATTATAAACATTAATCCATAACAGCAGAAATGTAAGGGGGGAAATAATCAAATTTTCAAAATACGCGTAGATGTATATCTTGTAGAATAAAAATAATTGCAAGCTTTTATAAAAATGAAAATTCATGTAAGCTAGCAACCAGAATGAAAAGTTCATCATAAAAACAGAAATAATAATAATAATAATACATATTTTGCGTATGTGTGTGTGTCACAAACTTTTTCTTTGCGATATTGTAAAATTATTTGGCACTGAATTGACTTTTTAGCACTGAATTATCTCATTCGTAACATTTCTTTCTTTGAGTGGTTTCCACTCGATCTGGAACTAATCTCTAAAATTTTGTTTCACTTTGATTCTTTACCTGAATGAAATATTTGAGCAGATTAAGAGAAGACAATTAAGGATACTGATATTTATATTAAAAAATTTTTTTTCAATTGCATACCGTAGCCGAGTGACCATGCTTGTGAACTCAATAAAGAAAAGATGAGTGTCAAAACAGTTTGATCTGTAAAAACAGTTTGATATCTAGATATATCGAAATACTGTTTATTTAAAAAATGACATACAGTGAATATGTTTAACACGAAAATGCTTAAGACGAAATATCGGTTAACACTAAATAATAAAACAGTCACGACAAACTATTATGTATCATCATGCATTTTCATCTCTTAACCCGAAACGAAAATCGTTTAACACGAAAAGATTTTCCTTCTGGGACTGAACAAAATACTGAAAACACCAGTAGGATTGGACTGTCCTATTGTATTATCGGAAGAATTCCTCGCAGTAGATGATGGTAACGTGCGTACATCCCCAATTATGGCAGACAAAGGCATTTTGGAGTTCGTTCAAAAAACATTGATGTAGATTCTGAGGACGAAAATGAAATGAATAATTCAGCTCCTGTTCCTACGTCATCCGAAATGAGGAACATCATGAAAAGTATGCGCAGTTATTTAGACACATATTCCAATGGTGAAATGAATAACAAAATGGATTGCATAAAACAATTTGTTGACAATCTGATGCTAAAAAGAACAATATAAAGAAAAATATCAAATTATTTTCCCAAAACTCAATAAATGTTTTTTTTATTCAAAAAGCTTGAAAATTTTGTATTCAATTTCATTAAGTTCTCGTAAATGTTTTTGTTTCATTGATGTTTATTAAATGTATGCATACATATGCAGATAAAATAAACTTAATTTTGTTGATACATGCTGTTGTTGTTTTTTGCAATTTTCTTTAACACGAAAAAACATTTCAGTTTCGTGTTGTGATTTTCACTGTATGTTATTAACTTTCATTATCGGACGACATGGAAAAAAAATTCGTCATATTCGTCTCTTTCGTTATATCACATCGTCGTATTCTGTTTCATCTTTTCATCGTCACCGTAATTCTGATCCTTAAGTAAGTAATAATCTTCCGTTCCATTTTTAGATTGTTAGATATACTACATTTTAATGACTTTTTAATTATGAAAGATTTAATTTCCTTCCATGTTTTTGTTATCCACTCATGTATTATTTCTAGCCTGGCCAGATGCATTTGGCCTCCTTTTGTAAATGTTTTTCAACTTCTAACATCCGGATATTTTCTAACACATCTTTTCTTGCTTTTTAGGATTTTAGTTCCAGAATTATATCATTGTAGAAACACCACTGGTATAATACTTCGAATAAATGACTTCAAAAGATAAGGGCATTCCGCATGTACATTTCGGATTTCTCCGTAAAAAAGGGGGTGCCTTATATAGCGAATGTACCTAAAAACTAAAAGCATGCAATATGGAAGTATAGGTGCACGCATAATACGCCGAAGTATACGGTATATACGTACAGTTGGACCCCGATTTTATGAATTCATGGGAACCAAAAATTTTATTCGTTAATTCTGGGTTATTCGTTATATCGGGGTCCAAACAAAATACAGATTTTTGCTCTTACTTTTTGGAAATTCTATCAGCAACTACACAAAAGATATCCATAGATAGAAACAAAACACTTTTTATTTAACTACTTAAAATACTATTAGTGAATTATTACGCACCAGTTAACTGGAAATTTAAGAATACTGGTAAATAGATGTTTGAAAATCCTATTGATTCCTGTGACTCGAAAGAGTTATTTTTCTACTCTACACAGAAAAGAAAATACTGGATCATTTACATCCTACTGCATAAGAGAGAGGTAAGTTTTCAGTTTCCAAACAATGTTAAATATTAGAAAATGCGACAGTTTTAATAGGAGTTTCATCATCAATTTCTGCATCAGAATCATTACCCATTGGCTCCAACAAATTATCCATTTCCTCAACTTCAGTTAAAATCTTTAAAAAATCCCCTGTGCTTTGGAGAAGGATGATATAAGGCAGTCCGCAATCAAATGTATCTAGAGATTGCAATTTCGGTATACCGGTATTTTGAGCTATTTTTTTTTTTTTGTACAATTTTGTAATACCAGTATTCACAAGTTTAAGTACCGTTTTTTCGGTATTTACTAGAAATTTGTTAAATTGTCTCCACTATATGTTCAAGGATCGCCAACATAGCAAAATAGTATGCGTTTTTGTTTTTATGTCTTCCTAACGGGCGGAATTAATTAGACTGTGAATACAAAGTTGCATCGTACAATTAAGAGAAGTGATAAAATATGTGAATCATCCAAGGAGGAGAGCCAAAACTATCCTATTACAGCTCAAGTGATACTGTACGTACTCAGGATTCGTTGACTGATATTTGTATCTGTGAAAACAAGGTTGTAGTTGGGAAGAAAGTGCGTAATATTTCGATATTTTTTAAATTGGTGAGCTTGTTATTCACATTGTATTTGCATATCCTACTTTAGGGTTCAAAATATTTTTCAGATTTATTATATACTAGAGGACCCGACAGACGTTATCCTGTACACACATCTTAAATTCAAAAATTCCAAATTTTTATGAATAAGCTTTAACAATCTGGACCGTTTTGAGTAAAATTTCAAACACTAATTACATCTGAATGTAATAATTTAATTAACACACGATTTATTTCAACAAAATAATAACACGAAGTGACAAAACATTTTCCTGAAATGATCACAGCACCAACTGTCGGGAACAACTTGAATTATAATAAAAGATTTTGAATATTTGATACTGCGATCGTAGCGCAGTCTGCCGGATCCAATGTAAAACATTCCAAGATAAACAATTTATAAATAAAAAAATTAATTAAATTAACATTTCTAATCCGAATTATAAAAATCTACACCATTCTCGAGTCCACTGTAACAGACAAAAACTTTCATCAAAATCAGTCCAGCCATTTAGGAGGAGTTCAGTTACATACACACGCACAGAAGAATTATATATATAAAGATTATTTGAAAAGATATTAATTAAAAACGGTAAAAAGCGTGAATCGTCTGCATTTTCGTAGTAATAAAGACCGGGTTTGGCTGAAAATCAATTTTCGACGCCAACTTACGTCTTTTTCAATTCCTACTATTTGCTCACGATCTCTATACATATTTTATTTGTTTGTTTATTTATTTATCTTGGTGGAATTTTCAATCGTTAATATAATACATTTTAAAGCGCTCAATTGAGCTGAAATGTAATGTATATGATTATTTTGGATGACAATACAATAATTTAATTATATATAATTAATAAAAATTAATTCATTATAACTAATTATTTAAAAAATTACAAATACAGCCACGTTGGCGACTTAGTGACCCTATTGGCGACTTATGTCAAAATTTGAAAAGGTTTTTTTCTCACGTGTTAAAGCATTCGGTTGAAAGGAAATTTTATACACACGATTGTTTTGGATGACAATACGATACTTTAATGATAATTAATAAACATTAATTACCACTTAATGTTGTGATTCTGTCATATGTATATACATATTTATATTAATTGCAACTATTTAATAAAAAGTAGCTAAAAATTTTTTTTTCTTGGTTGATCTAAGTAGGAATTGATTCAAAAAAAAGTTTTTTTATATTACTTGTTTATAACAATAGCGTGTTGTTACAACAATGCAGGTGAATGTTGAGTTGTATTTTTTAACTAATTGCGATATCGGACCGAATTGTGAATCTTAACCATTCTCGAATTTACTTGAACCCACAAAAAATTTCATCGAAATCGGTCCAGCCGTTTAGTGACTACACACGCACAGAAGATTTTTATATACAAAGATATACTCATAAGTAGTAACCCATAATAATGAATAAGAATAACTGTCAAGAATATTATAATCAGTTGTCTTTAAATCAGTTGATAATACTTCGGTTTGGTTTCATTATTTATAGGATAAAAATTACAGACTGAATTTTTGCATTTTTTTGTGATTTAAATTAATAAGATGTTCTTTTACTTTTTTGATATTCTGTATATAGTATTATAATTTATAAGTTACACATTATTTTTTGTAAAATATTTACACTCTTTAATATACAAAACAGTCAAATAAAACAAGGAAACACTTTTGTTTAATTTCTTTTTCTAAAATTTCTACTACCGGTTTTAAAACCGTTATTAAGAACGAAAAAATACCGAATACCGGTATTGAACTTTATTCTGATATTGCAATCCCTAAATGAACCATAATCGTTAAAATCTTAAAAAATACCCTGTGCTGTGAAGTGGGATGATATAAGAAAGAAATTTCCTGTCCTACTCAAGACTCACATGATAGGTTTTACGCATGACTCATTTCTACCTGTAAAGTCTAATAATGGTCTTCATTCTTTCCCGTTGAAATTTGCTGCTTGCAAGAAAAGTCTTTTCTATGCCGGACAAAAAGGATGTCATTTGAGCAAAAATCCAACTTTTTCTGATATAAACTAATAAAAAAAATTCCCAGTTGCTAAAATAATGTGTTAATGTAAGGACAAAGAGAAAAATTCGTTGAATCGGGGTCTAAATGTATATATATATATTAAATAGTCACTAATTATATTTTCTTATTTTTCTTCATGGTGCATTTAATTTATTATAATGCAATTTATTTAAATTCAAATAAAAAGAAAAAGTATACATTTTTAATAAACGAAGAATATTCCAATAATAAATAAGAATGTTATAGTGAAGTAAAAGGAACTTAGAGTGTATAAAAATAAATTTAAAAAGTTAGGGGTGGGGGGAAGCATTATTTTTAGCAATATTTACAGTTAGATAGCCTTTTTTTTTACTGGTGGTAATTTCTGTATTAAATTATGTTCGTCCAAGAACTATCACCTTTGCCGGGATTACCTTTCTTTAAATATTATTTTGTAAAAAAAAATAATAGTAAGTTATGTTTTATATGTTACAAGCCTACCGTAACTGCAATTTTTCGCTAAAATTTCTCTCAAAATTCCCAATATAACCAAAATTATTTTTAATTATGCGGAAATTGTATTTGAATTCCTTCAAATAAAAAAGTGTTTATTTAGTTGAAAATGTACATGTTTCAAAAAAAGAGCTCCGAAGCTAGTCACATACCTTAAAGGAAACACAATGTATGTATTTAAAATATTTTAAATCTATTAAAGATTTTAATTATTGTGTTTAAATACACGTGCAGAAATATCATGACGATCTGATCAAGAATTATATCGCGAGAATTAAATATCACCATGAAATGAATGATATTTGATGATTGATGGTGAGCTTTATCTTAGTAGTGCTTAGTATTTTAATATTTTTGGGATATTTGTTCGGGACAACCTAGAACCCCAACTCTGATTTTAAATTTTTTTTTCAAAAACCTTCCCGGGGATATACATAATAATTTCTCAAATTTTCACGGCGATTGGATGTATGGTTTTTGAATCTATCGAGTACAGACATTCAGTTATATAGAGAGAGATTTTTCAGTTCCTATACTATTTTAGTTCGCACTCATATTTATATCTATATCGTTCAAATTTTCAATCGTTAATAAAATACTTTTTATTCGTCCACTCAAGTTCAGATACATTTTTTTAAACTTGTAGTGGATGACATTTGATGTTAATACAGTTTTTTCAAATATCAATTAATTATCCGGTTGGAGGGAAAGTTCTGTCGTATTTTAAAGAAAACATTCGAATTCATTTATAAAAATATGTGTTTAATATTAATCAATTATACATGCTCCGTTATTTGTTACAACTTGTTGCCATCTTTCAAGTAATCTGTGAATTCCTGTTTTGTAGAAGTTCTCGTCCTTGGAGTTAAAATAGCCAACAACTGCCTTAGAAACACTTTCAAAAGACTTGAATTTTTTTCCCGTTAGATAATTTTGTAGAGATCTGAACAGGTAATAATCAGATGGTGCAATGTCAGGTGAATACGGTGGGTGACCGAGGACTTCCCATCCTAAAGCATTCAGTTTTTGTTGTGTCACCATTGCAGTATGCGGTCGAGCATTTTCGTGGTGGAACACTATTCCTTTTCTGGACGCTAGTGCTGGCCTTTTTTGTTTGATAGCTGCATTCAATTTATCCAGCTGATTGCAGTACAGATCCTCGTTGATGGTTTTCCACTGTTTCAGCAACTTGTAGTACACTGGTCCTTTCCTGTCCCACCACAAACAAAGCAGTACTTTTCGTTGATGGATACTTGGTTTTGGAACTGTTGTTGATGATGTTCCTGGTTTACAGTATGATTTTTTCTCTTAATATTCTCGTAAAGAATCCACTTTTCATCTCCAGTAATCAGCTTGTCGAAAAACGGCCCCACATTGTGTCTAATCCAGTGCTTCTCAAACTTTCAATACTGGCGTCCCCCCCTTTTCGATCACAATTTTTTTCGCGCCCCCCTTATACATTAATAATGTACTGAATGCAATAATAATGCACTTTGACGCTAAAACTACAATAGGCGTTCTTAATTATAAACCATACAAATTAGTAACATAAGTATTAAATTTTGTATACTACTTTTAAGCAAAATAAATAAATAAATAAAATAATAAGATAATTATTATGTTATTTTTCCTTTCTCAAATTTTTAAGTTGAACATATTGCAAAATGCGGTAGCTGCTTAGAAGACAAAATATAGATATCTGCTAAATATAGAAAAAGAACTCAGAGGGTCAATATCTAATCATAAGCATTCCTTATAAAAACTTTGCTTTCCAATACAAGCTCATGGACGTCATTAATACTTATTAAACTTGTTCTTAATTTAGTATTAATTAATTAGTTATAAAATATAAATACCGGCTGAAGTGCCCGCTCTTTGCACGAGTTCATTTATAAGAAAATAAAACATTATTGATATAATAGCTGAATTGTAAGGGAAGCAAAGCCAAGTGCTCGACAATGTTTACAAAGACGTAAAATGATTTTTTTTAAAATGGTTGCTCAAATTATAATTAGTTTTAAACGAATTGTAATTTTAAGCCTCACAGAATTAGCATTTATAATTGATGTTAAACAGTAGCGCACACAGGAATTTTTCAAGGGGGTCGGGGTTGAAAGTTCACCAATCTTATATCAGGTTCCTTTTGATTTTGTCGATTTTTGAGAACAAAACACAGTAAAAAACTAATTCTTAAATAAATAAATAGCATTAATTAATAAAATTAATCATTAATAACAAATACTTAATTAAATTTTGCGTACTATAAACTTAGAATTATAATCAATCGGAAAAAATCAAGGACCTTGGGGGGTCGGACCCTCCCCCTTGTGTGCGCCACTGATGTTAAATAATGATCAATAATATAAAATATCGATGAAGAATAATTGAATTATTTTTAATATTTAAAGTGAAAAGACTTCAACATGTTTTAACCCGGGAGCAGGCGTGCAATCGATACGGTCGGGGTTATTGAGTCACCCCAATCCTTTTTTTTTTTTTTTTTATAATTATTTTATTGTACACGATACAAATCATGATTCCAGTGAATAATTTAATTAAGAGAAAGTTTACTTACCTACTTTCAAGGACTTTTCAATTTTTCTTTGGTAATAAATAAACAGTTTTGCCAGAATTAACGATTTCGTAATCTGTGTGTCCCACGCGACCACTTCCGGGTAAAAAGTATATTCATTATGATAATATGTATGTTACTGCTAAAAAAATTGTGTAAAACGTTTTTCGTTATGCTTTATATGTTGAGAATATTTATAAAAATATGTCTTGTCCAAGTAATCCTTCATGTGCTTGTGTGTGTGTGTGCTCTCTCACCGTGGTTTTCCAAATATCATAAAACTCTTTTGCATGGAAAAAAGCGCAACAGAGAACACATAAGAGAGGGGTCATAACTAACTGTACCAATAACTTTGAAGGTCAAACATATTACAGCTATAATGTGCAGTATTTCAAAAATAATGACTGATGAATTTTTTGTTCCTAAATTTTTTCGATTCTGGGTCTGGGATCTGTTTTTTCTCTGAAAGAGTAGTATGTTAGGTTAAAAAAAAGCGTAATAAAAAAATCTCTCATCATGGGATTACAGCAAATCAAATAAAAGTTTTTTTTATTTTGTTATAGGATCAAAGATGACTAATTAGGTATTGAAGAAGTTTTTATTTTTGCTGACTTAATATCGCGCGCGCGCGCCTATAAATTATATCAGAGTAAAAGTGCATTTTTTATTATGTCTGGAAGTATTTTGTTTTAATTCATTCCAGTAAACTTCTTTTATTTTCGATATGCTCGCGCCCCTCTTGTAAGGTCATCGCGCCCCCCAGGGGGGCGCGCCCCACAGTTTGAGAAACACTGGTCTAATCAGATGTACACGATCAGACAAATTCTTTTCCGCTAATTCATGTGGAACCCAAACACTTTGCGTTAACACAAACCCAAGAGATTTAATGTTATCTCCAACAGTTGTATGATGAATGCCAAACTCTTCTGCAATTTCTCGACTTGTTAGATGTGGATTATTTTCCAACATGGATCGCAAAACATCATTATCGATCTTGGATGGCCGTCCAGATCGATCACTTTCTTAGAGGCTCAGATCCCCAGCACGAAATTTGTTAAACCATCTTTGACAAGAGAGTACAAACATTTACAATATCTTTTCCAAATACCGCACATAAATTTTTACATGCGACCGATGCGTTGCTTTCTTTTGGAATTCATACAAAATGCTGTGTCGTAAATGCACTTTATCTACTGGCATGTGTTTCACTTTAAATATCACAAGTAAACGATGAACGGTAAAAAAGGACTCCTTTTATATTATACAGCAGCTAAAAAACAAAAACAAAAAAATCCAAATGACTCACTAGCCAGATGTTTTTTTTATTTACAAGAAAAATCACCTGCCTATTTAAAATACGACAGAGCTTTTCCTCCAACCCAATAATTATAGTTTAAGAGAGAGAGAGAGAGAGAAACCTATTTCTCTCTCAGTCAATATTATTCCTCAAGATGGCAAAACCATTAGATAAAAAAAGCTTTTGTTAAATTTGTGATGAAGATTTAAATTAACCTATGAATCATTATATGATAGTTTAGCATTCCTTTTACACTGGTTTTAAGATAAATTCTTACCTTTTCTATTCTACTTTTATTAAAAAACTTAATTGTAAATTTAAAAGGTGTTTTGTCACTTATTATTGTGATTCTGTCACAAATGTATATACATATTTATATTAATTATTACTATAATAAAAAATAACTAAAATAAAAATTTTCTTTGTTGACCTAAGAAGGAATTGAGTTATTTTTTTTTAATATTACTTGTTACATTCTTTTCCTATTATCGAATACTAGCTGGTATACCCGTTCTTCGCACGGGTGAACTGAAAAATTAAACAACACAGATTGAAGGATAAAGAAGTTTTTAATGAGTTAATTTTACGTGAATTGCAAATTAAACAAAAAAATTTTTATGCATATCTCAGCTGAACAAAAGAAAGAAAGAAAAAAAAAAAAACCCACCTTTGTTAAATTTTAAGTCTCTGTAGATCTAATAGCTGATAAAAAGGATTTTTTTTATATTTATAACTCCCCGTAACACACTCTTGAGGACCGATTTTTGAAAATACCTCTCTAAGCTGATCTCTGCTCAGCAAAAGTAACACATTGTTAAAAGTTTTGTGTAATGAACGCTTAAAATAGTGTAAATAATTTTTATCTGAAAGTGTAATTCATTAATATTACTTTCTGTTGTATTTATTTTATGTTAAAATTGTAATATTCGCAAGCAACGTCGTTTCCTAAATTATAATGGCGATTCAATGAAAAACATAGCGAAATGTTAACGATAGAGTCAAGTTGGCAAATGTCTAGCTACTTTCATAGCTCGAACTTTATTAGAGCTTTATAAGACCCGCCGTGTATGGGGGCGATGCACGTTAATACTTTATCCACCGCATTATGATTTACTGCAGTTTTTTTCATACAATATTTTTTTTGGATCACTACATTGAAAAAATTAAGGGATATACATAAACAAAGTATTCCACTTTGAGAAATTTAATCCGCGTTAGAGCTAATAAACTAACTAAAGATATTCCACTGTAAAATTAATTATATACACCGTTCACTTAAAATAAATAGTCAAATCGTTTTTTAAGGTCTTCATTAACATACAAAAACATAAGACACTTAAATTTTGGCATTAACTATTTTTTCGGGACAAAAATGATAATCTTTACAATCCGCTGAAAACGCAATATCTGCTACAAAACTATTCACATTCCCGCTAAAATACTCATCATAGAACTCATGCTGCCATATATCTTGGAAGAGTGGATTTCAAAGAATATTCCAGCTAAGTTGGTGTGGTAGTTAGGAGAAGGGGGTGCCAGCTCAGGTGTCGTCCACGTCACTTGACCATGGTTCAAAATTACGTGGTCCGTCACCAAAAGCCTTCGTGTAGCTGAACAGTGCAACGTTAATATTCATTCACTCACTCATTCCAAAAAATACAATGCAGTAGTTATTATTTTTATACTTAAAAAATGCAACATCTGCCTATTCAATTAAAATTATATAGCGTTATAATTAACTACTAACCACAAACAAATTTTGAAAATTTGTCCAAATGATGTAGTGTGAAAGAGAAAGTTTATTTACTTTAAGTACCAGAAGCGATAAAAGTATTTATTTTGAAAAAAATATTAATTTCTTACTACCAAAGGTGCATTATAAAATCATTAAAAAAAATTTAAATAAAGAGATTTATAACAACCTCTCTCTTCAAAACTTAGTTTTATTCTGAAATTGAAAAAAATTAGGGATTACGCCGATCACAGGAATAAATTAGAAGCGAGCGCCCTGCGTAGCGATAACAAAAAGGGTTTCTTCACAAATAAAAGATAGATATATTCTGTCGTGGGCCTTTTTTGTAGCGCACGCCAGAATTGCCTGCAGATGGCAGATTTTTTTCCTACTTACTTGACAAATATCGATATATTTTGGACACTTCACACAATATCTTTATAAATTATAGCCTATGTGTTATTCTGATGAATAAGCTATATTACTGTAAAGTTTCATTAAAATCCAGTCAGTTGTTTTTGCGTGAAAGACGACCACAAACATCCAAACTAACTTTCGCATTTATGATATATATCTAGATTAATAATAAAGCTATGTTATATATTTTTCTTTTATATAATTCTTAAATAAAATAATTCTCATCATAATTCATTCTTCTTTGTGTGCTGCATATTTCTATTTATCTTCCTTAAAATTTATATAGCTACATGTTATTAATATTTTATATATATATAAGTACGTTTTATAGTTTATTTAAATAAGTCTACTTTTATGCTTTAAAAACTCAATTAAAAGTTTTTCATTAAGAAAATCCAGGTTTCTCTGAAATTTTATCAGATTTTTGTGTAAACCCTACTCAACAGTTGAGTGCAGAGCATGCATAAGGGATGCCCAAACGTGCATTCGTGTGCGAGGAAGTAACGTTTCATACTTATCAAATCAGATAAATAAAGAATCCAAAGAGTAATTTTCTCAATTCCTACTATTAACTCTCACTCTCCATTTATCTTGATGGAATTTTCAATCGTTAATAAAATACATTTTAAAGCGCTCAATTGAGCTGAAAATTTATATACAGGATTATTTTGTATGACACACACACACAATAATTTAATTATAATGAATAAAAATTAATTAATCAACCAAAACAATAGTGTATAGAAAATTTCAGCTTAAATGAGCGCTTTAAATTGTGAGAAGAAAACCTTTTCAAGTTTTGACAAAAGTCGCCAAATTAGTTTTAATCAATTAATTTTTAATAATTATAATTAAATTTCCGTATTGTCAACCAAAATAATCGTATGTATAAAATTTCAGCGAAATTGAGCGCTTTAAAATGTATTTTATTAACGATTGAAAATTCCACCAAGATAAATATATAGTGTGAGCTAATAGTAGGAATTGAAAAAGCATTCAAGCAATAAGAAATATTTTAGTACATTCTCTAGAAAATAACATAAATATCAGGTTCAAAATTTTTATAGAAATACATTCGTAATATTTTGAGTTTTTGAACATTTTAAATGCCCACCTATAGATCAAGGACCCACTTTCCGGTTTTTCTAACTTTATAAAATTGATTGTATATAACTTGGCCTCTAGATAGTGTAGAAACAAAACAAAGTATGTTTTGTAAAGCCAAAAGATAACTCTTCAATAAAATAAAAAGTATTTGTCTTGACCGGATTTGGTCATTTTCAACGTGTTGTACCTTAAATCTTTCGAGGCTCTTAAGTCCTCATGTTTACATGTGAAAGTTCGGTGTGAGTGATATGCAGGTTCATGTGTCGTTCTCATCACTTAACCGTGGCTCAAAATTACGAAACACGTCGCTAATAGCTTTCGTGTTGCTTTGAAAAAACTAGGTTAATAAACACTCGCTGGCGTATAACTTAAGATCCAAAAAAAAAACATTTTTACTTATGAAGTAAGGACCCAGTTTAATGTTTTTATATACTTCATTCATCAACTAATTCAAATTCCTGTTCTGGAACTGGATTCTAAATATTTTCAATTTCATTGATGGAAACAAAAAAAAAAAAATTTGCTAAAAATCTGATCAATTTTTAACTATTTTCAAAGGGAAAAATATGGACATCTATGGAGACGAAAACGTGTAAGATAATTTTAAAATGATAAAGTAATAAAATAAAGCAAGGTTTTAAATTCTTTAGAAACATTCTTTCAGAAATATTTTCAAGAAACTACACTCAGTGGCGAAACAACCCATGGGGGCCAAGGCCAACGACAGTATTTGTGAGATAGGTCATTGAGCAGATGTTCCGGGCAGGTGGTCAGTCGAAAGTGAAACCCTTAGTGTTTAGTCCACAAGCAAGCTTCGTACTCATTTATCTACCCACTGAAGGGATGAAAGGCTGAGTCAACCTGGCCAGCCCGGGAATAGAGCCATGGACCTGTGGTGTGGAAGCACGATACGCTACCACTCAGCCTATTTTCAATAAACTCTCTCCATAAAAAAATTAATGGTTCAATCAGCATACCTTTTAATGAAGTTTGGCATGGTACAATGAAAGAGAGTATATTAAGCAGGTCTATAACAATAAGCTGTGGTCAAAAAATACATTTTTTTATCTTTTTTGTCATACAAATTTTTTTTTCCATAGATCTCTTTTAATACATTTAAATACTGGTTAAGAATATAATTTTTTAGTTTTAAGTCCAATTTATTTAATTTAAGGAAGTCTAATACAGTTGGAAATCTTTGTTTTCTTCCACATTGTGTTTTTCTCATTTACAAAAATTTGGCTTTAATGAATATGAAATATATTTGTCTCACCCCCAAATAATTTTTAAAAAAATAAGAGGAAAAAAAGGTTTTAATCCATTAAGTCAATAATTAGGATAGGATTGATTCCTGATCTTCAGAAAGAGAGAAAAACAGGAAAGAAAAAACCTATACAATTTTATAAAAAACAAGTAAATATAAAAAAAATTTTTAAGTCAATATCTACTTAGATCAACAAAAAGAAAACTTTTATTTTAGCTACTTTTCATTAAATAATCACAATTAATATAAATATGTATATACAAATGACAGAATTGCAACATGAAGTGGTAATTAATTTTTGTTAATTATCATTAAAGTATCATATTGTCATCCAAAACAATTGTGTATGTAAAATTTCAGTTCAACTGAATGCTTTAAAACGTGAGAAAAAAAAACCTTCAAGTTTTGACACAAGTTGCCAAAAATGATGCCAACGTGGCTGTATTTGTAATTCTTTAAATTATTAGTTTTAATCAATTAATTTTTATTAATTATAACTAAACTATTGTATTGTCATCCAAAATAATTATGTATATAAATTTTCAGCTCAATTGAGCGCTTTGTATGTATTGTAAAAAAATGTATTTTATCAATGATTGAAAATTCCATCATGATAAATAAACAAATATACAAGAGTGTGAGTTAATTGAAAAAGAGGGACAAAAATCTCTCACTCATAAACATAATACATAAAAATACAAAACTGTGGCAACCATGATACACACTGAAGAAAAGGTAGCATGATCCCTTCATTAAAAGCTGATTGGCTTTGAAAACATTTAAAAACACATAGAATTTTAATAACTTAGAATTAAATAAAATATCTAAAAAATTATAGATGAGTATTTCCCATGAAATACAAAAATCTTAGGTGATATTTTTAACCTTTTATTTCACTGTTATAACTATAAGAAAGATCCACTAAGCACAAAATTAGGTATTTATTTCTTACAAATACATAAGTACACAAAATAATTAAAGCTTGTATACAAATAAAGTGTATTAAATGTTACAAAAAAGAAAATTTCAAGACAGTAGGTAAAAAGATTAAAACACTTTTAAAAAAACAAAAATTTCTTGATTAACAATGAATTTTCATTAAAAGAAAGAGAAAAACAAATTATTAAAAGAATTTTCAAAGGGTTAACACCAAAAGAAAACATAATACCCACTTGCAGGGGCATTCATATATATAAAATAACTCCACAGAGTTATCATACAATACATTGTATAAATATGTTAAAACTGAAATTTATTTATGCAACAGAGCAGAACTGCTTATCTTCCAATACATTTTAACATTCTAATAATGATTGAAATGGTTTCATTCAAAAAATTATGAAATTCAACTGGCAACTTTTCTTTCTCTGCAAAATATAGTTCAAAAAACTATATAAAAAAATATAGGATGAAACAGGCATATTTTTCAATTACAATAATTTTACATTATATCCGAGATATGAAGCTATTGTAAATTAAATGTACTTAGATAACAAAACTATAATGTGGATACAAACACATCACAAACAAACACAACTAAAATTAACACTCATATTGCACATTCTTGGTGCTTAAGTTATAATTATAAATTAATACATTTTAAGTCTCTCTGGACATTTTCTTTCTAATGTTTTGATTTTTTTTAAAAAAGAAAAGTTACTCTGTAATATTTCACATCACAAACACACATTGAATACTAATAAAAATATTAATATATACCTCTAATAATACTTCTTTGGGAGGGAAATCATAATTGATAACAAATACAGCATTAATATTAATTTTACAAAAAATCATTTAAACAGAACATTGAATTGGAAGTTTATTGTAAATCAATAGGGGGCTAATAAAATAACAATAAGGCAACTTACTTCATTTTTTTTCTAATATTATTCCTATTAAGGGCTATGATATTTTGTTACATCAATAGTTTAAGCAGTTTAAATATAATGAAAAGGCAGGTTTACTGAAACTTTTATATAAAAAGGCACCATTTAAATTATCTGTTTTGTATTCTACATAATACATAATTTATATTTTAATGGCACTAATATTCTATATATTTAAAAAGCAGAACAATTCATAATGATCAAAGGAAACCTTAGAATCTTCAGAAAGGAGAAAAAAAAATTCATAAGAAAATTAAAGTATTTTGCAAAAAAAAGTTTTAAAAAGATCTGCAGATATCCTTTCAAAAAATAATCTTCATCTCCAATACATGTGTTTTTTTAATACATTACAAAAATATAAGCTTTCTTTTAAAGCTCTCAAGTTAAATAGAAAAGTAGTTTAAGATTAATAATACTTTTACTTAAGAGTTTATTATCAAGCAAAATGTTATAATTAAAATTGCTTACACATTTTTGCTCTTGTTGATTTAATTTATACTTTTCACATTGAACAAATAAATGATTTAAAAACCCTAAAGTAATTTTTAAAAATATATGTTAAAAAAAAAGACGACATTACATGTTTTAGCTAAAAAAAAATTGATAGATTTTCAGATAAAGGAAGAAAACACATTGGATATTTTTCACAATAAAAATGAAAAAATAACTCTTAGTTACGTATAAAAATAACAATCGCTAGCTTTTCATTATACTTGAATTCTAACTTAGTAAGATTATGAAATAATTAATTCTTTATTTCAAAAATAGTAATCTAGAGAGCTTGAATATTGAAAGATAACATTTTAAAGAAAATATGCGGTCTGAAAAAGTATTAGAAATGACTCATTAAAATAAAAGCAATACTTTTATCATTTCAATAATAAAACTCTACAAGTTTTATTAATTTTTTGAACTAAAACCAAACATAACTAAAAAATATATGGTTTTTAAGTAATAACAAAATGATACTTAACATATAATACTGTTGACCAATTTATCAACCGAAAAACTTAACTCAGTGGCACAACAGCCCATGAGGGCCAAGGCCTACTCTGCCCAATTCAGTATACATGACCTTGGACCCTGAGAAGCATGAGCAGATATTCCGATCAGGTGGTCAGTCTGACGCGAAACCCCCAGTGCCAAGTTCCCTAGCGTGCATGGTACTTATTTATCAACCCACTGAAGGGATGAAAGGCTGAGTCAACCTTGACCAGCCTGAGGTTTGAACCTTGTTCTTGTGGAGTGGAAGCGTAATGCACTAACCACTCAGCCACTGGGCTACATCAAACGAAAAGTCATTGCCAAATACTGCAACATGCAGTCAATAGTGAAAAACTATTCAGATGCATGTACAAACATGTTAATTTTGTTTGCATATACTATGAAAGCACTCAGCAATGTCTTTTGATTTGGAGAAATTGGTCGATAGTATAATATATATAAGTATCCATAAAATCATACAAAAAAAATTAATACTGTAAAATTTGGCATATAACGTGCACTTATACTTTCGAGCAGCAATTTTTTATTTTTAGGTATATTCTCCGTATAATACGCATCCCCTTTTTTGCGAAGACACCTGAAATGTACACGCGCAATGTTCTTATGTTTTGAACTCATTTACTTGAGGTATTATTCCAAGCTTTTGAAAAAAAAATAGTATACTTCAAGAACTATGACCCTTTCAATTTATAAGGAATGTTATTTCTTTTAAATAAATAACATTTTGATACATGTAGAAGTCTAATTTTTTTGGTTCACTCCTAGGAGAGCCCACACCCTTGGCATGAATTACTTTGGTTGGCGATAATTGCGCCATCTTGGTAACCCTACTTTTAAACACTGCATATGGCAACCCTAACTATTTCTAGCATTTTGGTATTTTGTGGGCGTGCAATTCGAATTTCATTTTGTTGTTGGGCTCTAAGCTGGTTGCGTCTGTGAGGAAATATACTTTAGAATTTTTTACTTTGTTGAATGCAAAACGTAAGTAAGAATTGATTGAATGGTGTGTGAAGGAAGGATTGATTGCTTCGAGTTATGAATGTCCTAAATGTAATGGTCGGCATGATGTAACATGGTCGGCAATAAAACGCTTTCTTCAAAATCGTACCAGCCACGCCGAATGTATGTTCGACCATTACCTCGCAGAATAAATATGGCGACACTCGCACGATCATTCGCTTAGCGATGATACCTTTAAGGCTTTTTTAAAATCTGTCACGCTGTACCCTCCACTTGGAAAAAGATCAGCAGTAAGAAAGTAAGTGCTGTTTTTATATTTTTAATCTTAAATGTTTAATTTCTGTATTGTTTACATATATTTTCATTACGCATCCACCTTATCCCGCTATATTCCCTTGCCGCCGTTGTCGGGTTCGCTTAGCGCCATCTTGTTCTGGCTTGGCGCTTTTTTCAGTTGGTCGCCGAGGGTGTGGGCTCTCCTAGGCTTTTACCTTTTTTTTTATGCTCATCCTTACTATTATTTTAAAGATCTTCTCTTTCTACCCAGTGTATAATGCACACCTGTACATTTTGAGCTTATTTTTTGTATTAAAAGTGTGCATTATACAACAGACTTTACGGTATATTATTCTGTGTCAGCATATAAAACATTTTCATTTATTTGAAGGCATCATTACTTTTTATACACACAAGGCACATTCTTCTAGGAAACCTTAGAATAATCAATTTTCATATGTTCATCTAAAACCATAATTAGAAGCCCATTTGAATATCACAATCATTAGCTTAACTCACCATTGTTATTGGTGATATTTAAAAACTATCTTCAAGATGTACTTAAGACAGATAACTTTCCCATTATAAACTATGTATCATAACAAAATAGGCTCAGTATAAGAATAAATTGAATGAAAAAAATTCTGTACTTGTGTATTAGCATCACCACAATCAATATTGCACCACGAGAATAGTTTTTCTTCAAATAAAGCACATAAGAAATCTTTGATGTTTTGATATGGTGCGATTCACATACCACAAATTTTGCTGTGACGATGCTAACATGCAAGTAGCAAAAATTCTTTAAAAAAATGGTAACATAATGGTAAATTTAGTTCTTACAATGAAAGCAGCAATTAATAAAATGTATTAAATATGCCCTAAAATTTTTTAAGACAAACAAAAACATTTTGATATTTTGTTACTGCTATATCACTTAGAATTTTTATTTTCATTTGCATGAATTCTTGACATTAGATGTCAACAAATATGTTTGGTTTTCTATTCCCAAATAATTATAATTTTTCTTTCTATGTCAAAATCTGTAATGGCAACTGAACTGATATTCAGTGGTGTAACATACACCCCTGCATCGCGAGGGGGCAGAGTTCTAGGGGGCTCCAAACCTGACTTTGCAGAGGATTCCAAATGTTCTCTGTTATGCCACTCTGCTGAGATTAAGCTAAATACTTTCTCATAAGCTTTCTTCAAAGTCATTATAAAAGAAATAAACCAAAATGTATCAATTTAACAGTTAAAAAGAGAAGTACAACTTGAACAGAAAAGTACGAAAATAATGTATCATAAAAGTAGCATTAATATAGATTTTAAGCAATGTAATACCCTGTAATGATAAAATAATCTGTGCCAATACAAGCAACCATATATACCATTATTTCCAGTAAATTAAATTATCACAATGTTTAAATATATATTTATCACAAAAATGTAAACATTTTTCCTAGCACACTACATTTAAATTTTTTTAAAAAATGAGTAAAAAATAAGGAATTGAGGACACATTTTCCTCACAAACTAAACAAACAAAAAACCTTCAAAACAAAGAAAACAGACGTTAGTTAACTTTAAGAAATTGAATTAAAAAATAAATTATTGTACAATTTTATGTATAAATATTATGTTTTTTTAGACTACAGCCATACAAAACTAATAAGAAGGTTTCTTCATCTTGTTAAAATGAACTCTGGAATACAATTACAAAAGAGAAAATTTGTCATTAAATCAAATTTTGTTTATCAGCAGTTCAAGGCCTTTTTATAACTAATTATTATTAATACAATTAATTTTAATCAAATGTACATTATATTAATTTAGCATTTTTGATAGAAATATTTTTTTAAAATATATAAAAACTACACAACATTGTGAGATAGTATGGCAGAAATCATTCATTGACTACCTTTTTATTGAATAAACTTGTTATAATTCATATTATATTATTTTTATATTAAGGAATTGAGAATTCCTTAATAGAATTCATCAACATTTAATATAAAATGCAATAAACATTTATTTTAAGGAGATAGATTGAAATTCGCCTCAAATCTTTTACAACAAAATTAAAATAAAAGTAAATTTCATAGGAAAACTTATGAATTTCTCATTTTAAAAGACAAAACGTTAAGTTTTACAAAAATTAAGCAAATAAAATTGTAATAACTAAGAATTCAGTAGCACGAATAAATAAATGCCAAGTTTTCAAGACAATTGTCCACAAACATGTAAAAGCAAGAAACAAATGCGAATATACAGAGTGGTAGCAAAAAAAAAGAAAAGAATGCTAAACAGCTTTTGATATGTAATGTCAATACGAACTGTCAAATGACTCAATAAAAATTCTTATCGTTGTCTGAATTGTACAGCTCTGCTAGCAGCTTGCGCGCCCAATTATGTCTTCTTTGCCTTTCCAGACTTCTTGTTAGGCGCTTTACAACTTTCTGCTGACGTCGTAACAGCTTTGGTATTATTTGAAGCTTTTAACAATTCACTCATTTTTAACTTCATGTTGCCTCCTAATCGAAAAGAGCCTTGGACACCTTTCCCTTTCGTTTGAATAATGGTGCCTGAAGCAATAGCGGTATAAATGTATCGCTTTATATATGTCGCTATTTTTTTTTCATCGACTTTAAAATTACTGGTAATATACTTTTTAATCGCTTGATATGACGAGCCATTACGATCGTTTAACATGGCAATTGAAAGCACCACCATTTCTGATACTTTGGGATGCTTGACATTACGTGAAGCCATGCTCTTTTCCCTAGATTTCTTTTTTAGATTCATATAAGAAAAAAAAATGGAAATCAGACTGCAGAAAATATGCTATTTTCAACTAAAGTCACATCAAGTTTGTTTAGATTTGGTCGATCCGGTTGTCTTTATTGAGTTGAGTTGTCTTTGTGTTGAATAAGTAGTGAAACTTAAGGTATCCGAACACGTTCAGAGTACTTTTTTACAAAATAACATATTTAAACATATAAAGGCTTTTTTAGGATTCAATACCAATAAATACTAATATTTAATCAACAATATTTAAAATAAATTGCCGGAATTTCATAAAAATCACAATTATATGTGAAATTTTAACAATATTTTTGTAAAACTTCAAAGCAATTAGAGAAAAAAGTAATAAACTTATATTAGTAAAAGAATTACCACAACAATCTAGAGGCATTTATCTAGAGAATGTACTAAAATTTTAGTGTCTTATTAAAATTTGAAACTTTTAGAGATGATTGAGAAAACGTTATAAGAAAAATAACGCTTTTATGAGACCATTATTTAAATAACATGCCCTAACTCAAATAATATTCATACTATAAGAAGTATTTTAGTAAATTCTCTAGAAAATAGCATAAATATTAGGTGCAAAAAAAGTTTTATAGAAATTCATTCGTAATATTTTGTGTGATCAGACTCGCCATGATAGTTTTCGAACAATTTAAATGCCCACTTCTGGTAGATCAAAGACCCACTTCCGGTTTTTCTAACTTAATAAAATTGATTGCAACTTGGCCTCTAAGAAGCATAGAATCAAAAGAAAGTATGTTTTGTAAAGCCAAAATATAGATGTATTAAATAAATTAGAAAACAAAAATATCGGTCTTGTGCGAATTTGGTCATTTTCAACGTGTTCGGATACCTTAAGTAGAAACACGCACGCACGCACAAATTAGGAATTTTACTCTTTTGAATTTACTAGGTTTGCAATGGTAAAACATCAACCCGCATTCCCATTAGAGATAAAAAAAAACCTTTGAATTAGAATTATTATTTTGAATTAATTCATGGATTTTTTTTTTTTTTTTTATCAAACCTTAACTTTTCAAATATCAACTACTAAAGTTTAATTTTTACTGAGATCTGTAGGTTTGAACAATTTCAGAAAAGCCAGAGCAACTAGATTCACAGATGAATGACAACCCTGCATCACTTTCAGTGGAATTCATCCATATATTTGCTCCTTGTCACTTGCGAGGTCAGTGTGAAAAGAAATATACTGTGGAACCTTGAGACAAGGAAAGTCTTTTCAAATTTAACATATTCACTTTCATAATGTCTCACACGGTGCCCTAGATAGATTAAGAAGACAGATTTAATTATGAAGTTTAGAGAATGAGTAAAAAAAAAAACTTGAGTAACAGAAACCAGAAGTCTGGCTTAGCTTCTACGCCTTCAGATTTTACCTTCACTAGTTTGAATTGTCTTTACGTCTTGAGTGCTCCTATGAGGAGTTTTTCACCGATTCAGCTTGAGACCATCCTTCGCCATACGTAAATCGGAGAAATTGGGTACTTACGTGATATCGACCTCGTTATTGATCATCGCTCAAAATCAGGAGGCAAACTTTTCTGAAACACACACACAGACAACCGGAAATTTTCAAAAAAGCCAATTCAGAATTTGTTTGTTATGGATGAAATATTTGGATGTTTACTGATTGCAGAAAATTACATTTTAAAAAAGGGATAATAACCTGTGTTCCTCCACATCCCTCATTATCATCATCATCATCAACAACAGTGGCTGTTTGTTTATTATGTAATTTGTGGCGCGAATAATTTTAAATGTGTCAAGTTGAAGCAAAAAAATGTAATCAGAAAATCTTTTGTTTCTAATACATCATCATTTTCTTAAACTTTGAATTCTCATTTCAAATCAATATTCTATTTTTCGATTAGATGTTGTATGAACGTTTATTTTGGTATAAAAGTTCGGATAAAAATTTATTAGTATTTTTGTCACAACACATCTTGTATTGAAAATTCTTCTACTCCTTACAAGACTCATTTTTATTTTGAAAAACACTATGATGAAAACTATTTTTCCTTTATTCATTTAATTATGATTTACTGAAATGAAACACAAAAGTATGTGTGAATAATTAGTGAAAACTTCCAATTGCTAAGCTCTTTAAAATTTCATTAGAAATGACAAATATTAAAGATTAAAACAAAGTGATTATAAAAAAAAACTAAATGTAACAAAATAGCTGTGATTTGCGATACTGCTGGAATATTCTATTGAAAATATTCGAACTGTTAGCTATGTAGTATGTTGTATTGCTAAAGAAACTGCATTTATACTAATAATGTCACATTTTGATAAGTATTACTATTTTCTTAGTTAAATAATAAAAATCCTTCTAGGCATATTTTTAACTCTTAAAATTTAGCCTTTTCCTTCATTCTGTTCATTATTTTGTAAGGCTTTTTAAATCTGAACACTTTTTTTTTGTTGTTTTGTCATTATTGGTGTGTTAATTGTTTTTCTTCCTTTACTGTTTGCTTTTGACAGATATTAACCAATGTATATTCATACACCACCAGTAAATAAATCATAAACCTGTTATATATTTCATGATAAATCAGCTTTCTATATGTATTCCATTATTTTTTTCATAAGTGTAGATGTTGCACTTCCAAATAATGAATTTTTTTATTAAAATATTTCATTGGATATGGAAGACAGTATTCTTTATTTTCCTGTGATATGCTATATTTGTAGAAATAGCTGACAAACATGTTTCATTTCGAAATAGTTTCAGAGATTTATGTTGCATAAGCATTATATCACTCTGTTGTAAGAGTATTGTTCACTTGTTGTAAGAGACTCTTTATCCATCTCACAAATTTGTATTGTGCTTAGTAGTTGATTGATGATAAGTTATGAAATAGATTATGTTGGAGTAATCAACTGTTTTCAAATGCATTAAACTGAATTACATAAACTAATAAATAATAATTATGTAAACACTTTTTAGTTAATACTAAGCATTTGTTTCAATTACATATATATGTATACCTTAGGGGGGCAATGAGAAGCCCACAAAGAGTTTATATGCTGCCCACCAAGGCAGTCAGAAAATCCACTTGAACTGAAATTTCTTTCCTGTGCACAATTAAAGATTCCTCTTTTATTTTTCACTATTAGAAAAACTAAGTACCTGAAAGTGTTTCTACTAAGAGATCATCTGTAGAGTTTGAAAGTTGAAGTCAAAAAAGAGAGAGAAAATTTCAGGATTTTAAGAAAATTGAGCTTAAATTCAATTTGATTTGCTATCCCATTACTGCTGATATTGATACAATACCCGAGGAATTATAACTTGAACTTATTGATTTGAAGTCACAGTGTGAAGAAAAATGTTTATTGCTATGACATTTGACTTTTACAAATCTTTGTCTGCTGACAAATGTCCACATATAAAGAAATTTATGGGGAAATTGTTCTTTATATTTTAGTCGCTATATATTTGTGAGCAGAGTTACTCTTGCATAGAGATCAACAAGAATAAATGTAGTTTCAAGTTAACTGACATAACTTGCAGGCTATGATGAAATTTTAAGCAACTAATCTTGCTCCTGATTTAAAAAAAAAGTTGTAGAAAAGAGGGATAAGGTTCATTTGTCTCATTAGACTGATTCTAAAATTAGATGTGCGGGCAGCTACAGATGGTATGAAATTAGCTCAATACAGAAATTGAGTAAAACTTCCACTATTTTTAATTTGGTTATTTTTTATAATGATTGCAATCATTTTGAAAAGATGCAGCCTTCCGTTATCCTCCACTCCCATGACATGGCCTGCAAGACAAAACAAGTTGCCCACCCCTGATATATAACTTAACTCAGTGGCGCGACAGCCTGTGAGGGCCAAGGCCTACTGTGCCCAACTCGGTACATGCGACCTTGGACCCTGAGGGGCATGAGCAGATGTTCCGGTTAGGTGGGCAGCCTGACATTAAACCTCTAGTGTTAAGTTCCCAAGCAAGCTTGGTACTCATTTTATCAACCCACTGAAGGGATGAAAGGCTGAGTCAACCTTGCCCAGCCTTGGGTTTGAACCTCAGACCTGTGGTGTGGAAGTGTGATGCACTAACCATTCAGCCACTGAGCTTAACCCCTGATATATACAAACACCAAAACTTTCGATTAAAATGTTATTTTATTATATGTATTAAGGATGTAATTTCTGTTATATCTTCCATTTCCCACAATGTCTTCCCTTTGCTGTATAATGACAGAATAGAAATTTGCACATTGAAGAGATTTTTTCTTAAAAAATTTTTTTTTTCATGTACACATCTTTAGGTATGTTTTAAAGGAATTGTGTGTGTGTTTAATTGGAATCTTATTAATTTTTAAATGAATTAATTCTGCCTTTATTAATTGTACATTATCCTTTATTACTTCCCATCTGAAATAAGTTGGCTACAACTGATATTTTGTGTTAAAATAAGAATGAAATGTCTTTTTTCAAAAAATTTTTTAAGGTTAGAGACATATGTATTAGAGCAGTGTTCTGCAACCCCCGGTCCATGGATCAAATGGTGCCGGGCTGCCTAAAGAACATTAAACTATTGGCATTTTATTTAAAGTGGTGCATTTCTCTCGGATTTGAGCAACTTTCCACAGAAATCACTTTATATTCCACGTTATATAACTTTTATTCATTTTTGGTGTAACTATATTTTATTCTGAAGGCATATTTAAATGTAAATAAATTAAAATTGCTAAATGAAAATGTTCTAAAATATAAACAATCAACGTGTCCCACCCTCAGCGGGCCGCAGTAAAATTATCGAACGTTGACCGGTCCACAGCGATAAAAAGGTTGAGGAGCACTGTACTAGAGTATATATTTTAGTTATATTTGCATAAACACACTTGAATTCATTTAGGTAAGGAAAGTACTTTTTTAATGAAATATTTTAACCCTGTGTATTATCTTACACAAGACAAAAAAAAATTAACATATATTGGAAATATTTAAGTTAAAAAAATTATATGCATAGGATTTCCAAGAAAGAATAATTGCACTATAAATAAAGGTTTTAGAGAACAAAATTGATTTTTATACAAAGAATTTGGTAAAAATCTTTCAAATGTTTTGATAAGCATTTTTTGATCCTATCAAAGACATTGAAATCAGAACTGTATCATACTTCAGAAAGTTTTCATATATATGATGTATGGCTTTCTACTCTAGAATGTAAGAACCTTGCACTTAGTTGATAAATTTTGATTACTCTGAATCTTGTCAGTGAACTTAATAAATATGGGAATCAAAGCCAGTAACTAAGTTATAAAGAGATAAAATTTAAATCAGAAAAATATGAGTAATTTAAAAATAATTTTCATTTTACAGACATTTTTTCAACCATTTTTTTCTACTGACAGTTCTGTTGGTGTTAATTAGCATAAATTCTTCCAAATTCTCCTGTAGGAATTAGTTCTACATTGTTCTTTTTATTCTATATATTTTTTGTTTTCAGAATAACAATCAGTTAGAATTAGACCAACCTATTTCATAGAGGTAATGTTTGGATGGCTTACTAATATGGTAAAACTGATATCTCCTAATTAGTGATGTGTGGAATTATAGGAGTTATGGCATGTTAAATATAATTGACTTTAAAGTTATCTTGAATTACAATGAGGTAATTGGAAATCTCTCAATATTTTTCAGATGTTTTTTTTTACTTGTTTGATCATAGCTTCAAATAACAAAATTTGTTCTTTGTAATTTCCATTGATCTTAATGAGCAACCTATATCAGCAGTTTTTGAACTGTGGTCTGTGGACCCCTAGGTGTCCACAGTGCCTCTCTAGGGGGTTGTTGAGTCTCTCATGTGACATTGATATATATTTCCCTCTTTTACATACTCTGAAAGACCTCGGGGGGAAATTGAAAGATATCCCATACTATACTAGATTACTAAATAGTCCCCGATGAAGAAACTACTAGAACTTGTATTTTGTTGATGAATATTAAATCTGGGGATGTTGAAAGTCTTGAGGGCCTGCGATGTCACCTTGATATATAAAGGAGGGCCTCAGTGAACAAAAGTTTAACAATCGCTAACCTGTATAATTCAACTCACCCACTTGATTGTGTAGATGGTTAGGTACTGGCCATGTACGCCCAAGTTTGTGGGTTCGACCCCGGCCAAAGTCAGTGAATTTTCATGATTCAAAAAATCGACAGCATCCATGTTGTATGATTATGCAACGCATTAAAGATACCTTGAGTGCCTGTTTGGCTTGGAGGCTCCCGGTAAAATTAAATTCCTAGTACAGTTTTGCATTGTCTGAGCTCAGGAAGAAACTGGGTGTCAAAATTACATTGTGTTAATTGATATCCACCCATATGATGCCACACTCATAAGTAAAGGGTGTTTTTTTTAGTGGTATAGAACTTTAAATTGCAATAAAACAACGATGTATTATTCGATTGACATGAATATTTTTTATTCGAAAGATAATCTTGTGGCATTACATTTTCAATATGATTTCTGGCATATGACTGCCTCGGATGTAGTCCAATCTGGACGTCCAATTTTCGATGACTTTTTCCAACATTTGTGACCGTATATCGGCAATAACACGGCGAATGTTGTCTTCCAAATGGTCAAGCGTTTGTGGCTTATCCGCATAGACCAATGACTTTACATAGCCCCACAGAAAATAGTCTAGCGGTGTTAAATCACAAGATCTTGGAGGCCAATTCACAGGTCCAAAATGTGAAATTAGGTGGTCACCAAACGTGTCTTTCAATAAATCGATTGTGGCACAAGCTGTGTGACATGTTGCGCCGTCTTGTTGGAACCACAGCTCCTGGACATCAGGATTGTTCAATTCAGGAATGAAAAAGTTAGTAATCATGGCTCTATACCGATCACCATTGACTGTAACGTTGTGGCCTTCATCGTTTTTGAAGAAGGATTCCACCAGCCCATAAAGCGCACCAAACAATCAGTTTTTCTGGATGTAACGGTGTTTCGACATACACTTGTGGATTAGCTTCACTCCAAATGCGGCAGTTTTGTTTGTTGACGTAGCCATTCAACCAGAAGTGCGCTTCATCGCTAAACAAAATTCGCTTGTGAAAATCGAGAACAACGGCAATCTCGTTTTGGGCCCATTCGACGAATCTACGCCTTGCTTGATGATCGTTTTGATGAATTGCCAAACCAAACTGAGAATAAATCACTTGACAGCTGTTAAATCGGTCGCCATCTTGGAAAGTAATGCCAACTTAAACTTCTATACCTGGAAAAAAAACACTCTTTAGTACCAACTACCGAGGATAATGCTGTAATTGAAATGCCTTCATTCATTTTTTAATTAATTTTTGGTATTGTTATGCCCTGAAACTTGATTTTCCAAAGTCTGTAATTTTAAAATTCTCATGTGTTGGTAGACATACATATATATATATTTTTTTTTTTTTTATTTTCATAATTTAATTTATAAAATTTTTTGTTTCTTTATAGGATGAAAAATCATTTACAGAAGGAAATTTGTAATCTTGAATTAAGTTTTAAAAAAGCATCTGATATATTAAAGAACTGCAATTTGAATGAACAACAATTCGATGATGTAAAAAAAAATATTGAAATTGCTACAACAGCTCTAAATTCTATTGGTAAACTTCAAGAAGATGTTAAGGTAAATATAACTACTGAGAGTATGTAAAAACCTTACACATTTTATGTATAAAAGCCTTATATCATTAAATTATAATATTATTATTATCAAATAAAATAAATTTTTGTCCTAATTGAAGTTAATCTGAATTATAGTAAAATCAAGGAATTTATATATTTTTTTGGTGTTTTTAAATTTTAATAGTCTTACCTGAAAAATAAATATTAATATTAAAGGCAAAGTTTGTATAAAAGTATTCACATTGCTAAGTATATTAAATAAATATATGTACACTTGCAATTTGTTGTATTGAACACTCCCAGCTATTTCTACTGACACAAAGCCCTAAAGCAACAGACATTAGACCTTGTAATTTTAAACTACATTTAGATGATAAGGGTACCTGAGCTGATATTTCACTTATCACATCCATTCCTTGTCAATGTGAGACCTTTCAGCACATACAGATGTAACTTGTATCCATCCTTCTACATAACAGAAATTGTACGTAAAGAATTCTGGTGGTTAATGTGTATGTAAAAAATAAAAATTACAGAATTATTTACATTATATATTTTCCCATACACTTATGTATGTTCATTTTAAATTAATAACTTCCCTCCTCCAATTCCTATGATTTTTTTAATGTACTCTTCTACTTTTTGTAAACTAAAGTTGTTTAATTAATGTTTAATCTTTTACTTATTTTATGTTAAAAAAATACAAGTTTATTTGACTTGCAATACCCATCGATTCAAAATTAGTGTGACCAATTTTAAAAGCATATAACTATTTATGTTAAATTTTAATCACTTTACTGCCAGTTATATTGTAAAAAGGAAACATTTAAATTACCAATCTAACTATTTTTATTAGTGGGAGTAAATTATGGCTCTGAAATTAGATCTTCAAACCCAAAACGAAATTTTACAGCTTTTGAAAGATGTATGCTCAAATTCTGTTATAAATAAAGCATTTAAAAATCAGAAAAGACATTTTGCTAATGGATTACTATCCAAACAAAAAATATATAAAATTTAGCTGGTAATCAAAAGCTGCAGGGGAAAAAAGGGGACTTGGCCAAAACGTTTATGCAAAGTGTTGAAGGAAACCATAGTAAAAATTCCCTGTAAATAACTTAATGCAATAAAAATTTGTGTGATCCTCTGAAATTGCTCACACTATTTTTGAATCAACCGATATATGGTTTTCTAGTTTTTTTGTTTGATTTTTTTTTTTCTATCGACTTTTTTTAGTTTTAATTTGGAATTTGAAAATTTAGAATATATTTTAAAAGTAAAGACTTTCTCTTACTGAAGTAATGCTCTTGAACATAAAGATCAAGCATGATTCAATAGGATAAACATATTTCTGTGCATATTAATGTCTAAAAATTAAGTGCATTTATAAATCACGAAAAAAATTGTTTGTTAGAATCAGGATTTATTATTATACATTACTATTATACGGTTTTATTTCATGAAGTATTTGTTCAGTATATTAAAGTTACTGATAACTTAGGAAAATTTGGTGATGTCTTAAACTTTTTTATTTTAAAATTTTTAATTTTGCCAAAAACTGTAATGTTATAATGTATTACTTAAATTTTTTTTAAAAAATGGAACTTATTAATGTAAAATTCACCTCCATTTTCTGTAGGATGAGGTAATTATAGATGAATTCAGTGACAGTGAATTGCATAAAAGTGATGATGAATGGGGTGGTGATGATGATTTTGATGACATGATAAAGGTAATTCTTAAAAAAATTTTTCAGTGTGAAACTAAAATTTGGTAGTAATATAAATAATCATAAAAAAAATTTCCACTAATACAATTGATTAAATCATGGCAACGCATGATCATTTATTAAAGCAGGGGTACTCAACCTTTTTTCCTGCCGGGTCACATACGTATTACAAGTATTTCATGTGGGCCGCAACATGAGGATGATAGGTGGGGACACTCAAAGACCAAAGCAACATTGGACAAAGAAAAATTCATCAAAATATTAAAACTTTTTTTTGGTTTTTATTTTAATACTATATTAACCTTTCTATCAAAAGCACGTAAAAAAATGTGCTTTAATGCATTTTTTACTGAGTTATGAGGTAGTTTCTCCTTTCATCCATGACTAAGCCTCTTGTTTCCATTCTACTATGAAAAAACAAAGCAAATTGATAGCAAAACTGACAGATTTGGTTGTTTGACTGATAGAATTTCCCTCTAAATTTTTAGAGCATTGTCTTTAAATAATTGAATTTCTTTGTGCAATGGGCCACTCAGAAAAAGACGGCAGGCCACAGGTTGAGTATCACTGTATTAGGGTAACTAACTGGCTCACACTCAAAAATAAATCCTATTATTGTGATAAAAATATAATACTTATTCAAGGTCAGTATGACAGGCTCTTTATTTGAATATAATGTGGGATCACACATAATCAAAACACTATGAAATTATGTATTTAGCATAATGTAAAATTTGTACACACATTTACTCTTTTCTAGAGTTTAATAAAGTTTTTTTTTTCATTTTTTTCCCTATCTAATTACATATTTTCTTATTTAACCAACCCTAAATCAAGTGATTAAGGTTGTGATATGATAACAAGTTTATGGATATTGTTTTTGTTTATTATTCAAATTAATATATTTTGTTGAAAAATTTACAATGCTGTCTTTAAATACAATATATTTGATTTTAATTAACTACTTTTTAATTATAAAAGATGAAAAAACTTAGTTTAAAGGTTGTGTTTGTAATTATAAAGAACAAATTCAATTTTTTATTTCCTGTATTCAGATGTGCATTCATTTGGTCAGTTTACAAAAAATAAATATTGTGTTACATTCTATATGGCGAAATACAACTTTTACTTGTGAAAATAAAAGTTGTATTTATCTGAAAGTTAAATATAGATAGTATATATCTTTATTATCACAATCTAATCAAGTTTTGAAATTTGGCTGTGCTGTAAAAATTGATACCACTATGACTGAATATTTTTTTAAAAATGTCATCATCAATTATTGTAGTTTTTAGCTCTGCATAAATACTTCATTGTCTTTTTTGCTTTTAAATTATTAATATATGTATTTTTTTTCTTTCTCAAAATTGTTTGGTGAATAATCTGATGATTTTGTAAAGTATGTAACCTAAATTTGTACTCGTTTTTTTTTTTTTTTTTTTTTTTTTTTGAGTAAAATATTTTTTTTCTGCGAAATTTCATGTATACAAGGGTAGTCTGAAAAGTTTCTGACCTAACAAAGATACAAGACATTTTTTCTGAATTTTTTTTTCGTTTTTCACCATAGTCTCCTTGTAACTACACACTTCTCCCAGCGATGCTCCCACCTCTGTGACCCGTCTAAATAGTACTCTGTGTTTTTCTCAACAAAATAATTGTTCACGAAGTTGATTGCCTCTTCATTTGACAAAATTCTCTGTCCTCCGACCACAATTTTTAGATGACAGAACAAAAAAGAAGTCGCTTGAGCCTAGATCTGGTGAGTAAGGTGGATGGTCAAGCAGTTCAAACTGTGATTCGTGGATTTTCGCCCTGGCAACCACTGAGGTGTGAGACGGTGCGTTGTCTTGGTAAAATAAGATTTTCTTTGTCTGCAAAAAAGGCCGTTTTTCCGCTTGTTCTGCCTTTCGCTTGTCAAGTAATGATGCGTAGTATGCTTTTGTAATGTTTTTTTTTCTTTTTGAGGATAATCGATTAAAATAACTCCATGTATTTCCCAAAAACTGTCGCCATCACTTTCCCAGCTGAAAAAACACTTTTTGCTTTTTTTGGACCCGGTTTCCCCTTTGCAGTCCACTGTTTGGACTGTATTTTTGTTTTGGACGTATAAGGGTGTATCCAAGTTTCATCTACAGTAATTAATCGGTACCAAAAATCGCATTTGTTGCGCATAAACTGCACCAAAAGAGTGTTGGGAATGTTCATTCAAACACGTTCTTGGTCTAACATGAGCAAACGCAGCACCCAACACACGGACAGCTTTCTCATGCCTAAATATTGATTTAATATGTGACAAACACGTTCTTTTGACATGTTCATAACCTCTGCTATCTCTCACTTTAATTTGGTGGTCTAGCACCATTTGGTGAACTTTGACGATGTTTTTGTCGGTAGTTGCAGTATTTGAATGTCCCGAATGTTCATTGTCTCCCAAGCACTTACGGCCACGTTTAAATTCATCTGTCCAAAATTTCACTGTGGTTAATGATAGTGTAGAGTCCCCATACACAGAATCTAACTCATCTTTAATTTGCATAGGCGTATTGCCTTTCAAAAACAAATATTTAATGGCAGCTCTATACTTGATGTCCATTTTCACAAAAACACTCACATCAACTCACTCAAACGACTGTTGCATAACAACTGTGCGTCCAAAATGGCTGAAACTTTGGTGAGTAACTGTCAACAGATGAACAACTAAATTCACTAGCTTTTATTGACAAGTGTTGCCATTTTCATGTTGAGGTTGGAAACTTTACAGACCACCCTCGTATTAATCATTTATAAAAAATGAAAATATTAGCATAAAAAAAATTACAATATCTTTTACTTGAAACTCTTTGTTAAGAAAATGAATGAAATACTAAATAAAATACTCATTCACATAAAATTAGGCAAAAATTTTTATCAGAGAAAGTCAATCATTTATTACTCTTTGTGTATTCATAACAGAATATTTTTTATGCAAAATTTTTACTTTATACGAAGAAACCATTAAATTGTGGGTGCATAATGTAAAATCACAACTGCCGGATATTTTTTATACATTCCTTTGTATAAAAAATTGCTTTAAAAATATTTGATTAATATAATAATTTTAAGAAAATTTATACAAAATTAAGTATTAAAATGTATATATAAAAATGATCTAATTGATTAAAATTTATTTCGACTTTTAATGATTGGAGGAGATGTACAGTTGAACCTGTTTTTGTGCGGTCCTTTTTTCTGTGATTTTATTTTTGTGCAACTGCATTAAAAAAAATTCTGCAATATTTCGACAAATTTGCTTGTTATATGTAAGAATTAATGAAAAAATTTTGAATATTTTTTTGTGCGGTTATTTTTATGTATTATTTTTCCTATCAACCGCACAAAAACAGGTTCAACTGTATTGTTCTTTTGAAAAAAACTTTGACATTCAACTTATTTTATATATAAAAAGCTATTTATTAGAATGAATGATTCTTACTTTATACAATTTTTTTTCTATCAAATGGTATAAAAGGATTTAATCATTGATTTTTATCAGATTATTTTCACTTTATGGCTGGATATCATTCTGTTTTAAAATATTGTGTAACCATTAATGATAATTTTTTTAAAAAAACTTGCTCTTTTATGGATGATATGACTTAAAAATGAACTTGTTATTTTATCAAGGCTTGTGAGGATGCTGAAAATAGTTACAATTCTATTGAAGATGCTTCTGATCCACCCTCTGAAAATGATGAAAATGATTTAAATACTTCAAATGAGGATAATGTGCTTTTACCATCCAACAAAGAAGATTTTGGTAAAATAAAATATTATTGTCAGTTTTTACATATATGAATACACGTTAACAGATTGATTACATTTAACTTTCAATTATATTTGTTTTTCAGAAAGAATGCATTTTATAATTTTTTATTTATGTCATTCAGTAAATTTTGCATATTGTATTTTGATCTTTTGGAATTCTCTCTTTTTCCTTTATTCAATTTAGATATCAGAATATCATTAATAGTTCTATACTTAATAGAAATATATGAAAAATTGGATGCAATCTGTGCAGTATGAAATGATAAGAGCATTAAACAATAAAGTATAGCTTGTAAAGGGTGTCCCAAAATTCATGCAAGGTTTGAATTTATTTGCATGATAAAGTTTTGCCAAAGAATAAAAAAGGATCACATGACCAGCTGACAATTTAGGATTATTAAAAATGTTGTACTATATCAAAGAACAATTCATTCCCATTGACGAATAATTTTTTAAAACATAGTGGTCATGTAATTTCCAGTTTGGGTGATCAGAATTTGTCGCCTACTGGTCATGTAATTTAGCAACTTTTGAGTTTTTTTATCTTGGGAATTTTTGAAATGTAAAGCTCATGTCAACAAGCCTAAAGCCATTCACATCTTGAAGAAGAAAATGGAGCCCTGTATCAACAAAATACAGCCACATTTATGCAAAATGGCCATGGACAGGGATGTCTTAAGACTTTTTGAGGCCCTGCGCCTGGAGAAATCTTGAGATTTTTCGAGGCCCTAGACCCCTATGCAAAGTAAGCCTTACCTGTGATGTTTAAAATAATGTTAATTGTCAAATACTCGTACAAACAGTAATTTGAAACAAATAAATGTGCATGACTCGACTGATGGCCGCATTTTGACTGAATGATTATTTATGATATTAGGCCTAGATTTGGACAATGGTCATTATATAATAATACAGTCTTGCCACTTTTGCCAGTTATCATGCAGTTTGAAGTTCACTTTTTTTTTTTTTTTTTGGAAATATGTACGGGAAAAATATTTGACCATTAAAATTATCTGGATCATGATCTTATTAAGACTGAGTCAGGAACACTGGCGTAGCTAGTTCTGAGTGGGCCCTGTATCAAAATTCTTTCAGGGCTCTTTTCTAGATATGACAGCCCTGATATTGGGACTGTAATTACATATGTTGAGGCCCGTGTCATGGATACACCTGATACAGTGGTAGCTATGCCCCTGGATGAGAACGAAACATGGCCCCCACCAAGATGGCTTAGGTTCAGTGGGTCCATGCCTTAAGATGTCCCTTGCCATGAAAAATTTCAACTAACTTTATAACTTTACCCGATATGCTATATATATGTAGTATATTTTATGAATCATTAAAAAAATTTACAATTTTTAATTATAAATGTGTGATTTTTACAAAAATGACTTGTGTGAATTATGGGATACCCTATATGATAAATTCAAATTTTTCCAACTGGATAACTTATTTTTATTATTTTTCAATTGTCTACTTGAAATATTATTCAGCCCTGTATATTTTATGATAATTAATTGTAGAGGAATGTCCTCCATCAAATGTCATTATTATAGAACCATATAAATTCATGATAACTAACTTTTTGGAAATTCCTTTAATATAATATAACCTTTTTTTAAAAGGAATTACTTATGCTTATTAAACTTTGTAATAAATTAATTAAATGTAGACTTTTCAGCATTACTATCATCTATGGTTGATTAGAAAGTATGAGAGGGATACTGAACAATGTACATATTGAGGGTTTTTTTTTAACTTGAGAACTCTGTTTCTTACATGCTTTATTGTTCAATCTCTTTGGTGTTTGTTGCATGACTAATTTTAGAAGTGTAACATTGAAAACAAGCTGATGCATTTTTAAATTAATAGTGAAAATGTATTATTGAGAGAAATTATTTTTCTTTTTTGCATTGAATTTTGATATAATTCATGGATTTATATAAAGGTTATACTACAAGAAATTGTAAATAAGTGAAAGAAATTTTTTCCCTCAAGAAAGAGACACTTTTTTATTAGATCTTCAATTGTTAGACATTTTAATTGTCTTTACAAACACTGTACCAGCTAAAACTACAAATATTTTTTTTTAAAGGAAG